>JANJXV010000080.1:572500-575000 GCA_024803745.1 Megascapheus bottae
AGGATTAGGGGTAGGGGTAGGCGTAGGGGTAGGTTTAGGTTTAAGGATAGGATTAGGGTTAGGGTTAGGGTTTTTGTTAAGTTTAGGGGTAGGGTTAGGGGTAGGGGTAGGGGTAGGCTTATGGTTAGGGTTAGGGGTAGGTGTAGGGGTAGATTTAGGGTTACATTTAGGGGTAGGGGTAGGGGTAGGGTTAGGGATAGGGTTAGGGGTAGGTTTAGGGTTAGGGTTAGGGTTAGGGGTAGGGTTAAGTTTAGGGTTATGGGTAGGTTTAGGGGTAGGGTTAGGGTTAGGGTTAGGGTTAGGGGTAGATTTGGGGTTAGGGTTAGGGTTAGGTTTAGGGGTAGGGTTAGCGTTGGCTGCAGGGTGAGGGTTAGGGTTTGGGTGTCGTTTAGGTGTATTGTTAGGGTTAGGATTAGGGTTAGTGGTAGGGTTAGGGCTAGAGTTAGGGTTAGGGTTAGGGTTAGGGTGAGGGATAGTGTTAGGGTTACAGTTAGGGGTAGGGGTAGGGTTAGGTGTAGGGTTAGGGTTAGGGGTAGGGTTAAGATTAGGGTTAGGGTTAGGGTTAGGGTTTGGGTTAGGGTTACGGGTAGGGGTAGGTTTAGGGTTAGGGGTAGCGTTAGGGGAAGAGTTAGGTTTAGGTGTAGGGTTAGGGTTAGAGTTAGGGTTAGGGTTACGGTCAGGGGTAGGGTTAGGGTTAGGCTTAGGTTTAGGGGTAGGGTTAGGGTTAGGGTTAGGTTTAGAGTTAAGGGTAGGGTTAGGGTTAGGGTTTGGGTTAGAGTTAGGGGTAGGCTTAGGGTTAGGGTTAGGGTTAGGGATAGGGGTAGGGTTAGGGTTAGGGTTAGGGTTAGGGTTACAGTTAGGAGTATGGTTAGGTTTAGGGTTAGGGTTACGGTTAAGGGTAGGTTTAGTGTTAGGGTTAGGGGTAGGGGTAGCTTTAGGTTTAGGGTTCGGGTTAGGGGTAGGGGTAGGGTTGGGGTTAGGGTGACGGTTAGGTTTAGGATTAGGCGTAGGAGTAGGGTTAGGGTTAGGGTTAGCGGTAGGGGTAGGGGTAGGGGTAGGATTGGGTTAGGTTTAGGGTTAGGGCTAGCGCTAGGGTTATGGTTAGGTTTAGGACTAGGGCTTGGGCTAGGGTTAGGGGTAGACTTAGGGTTAGGGTTGGGTTAGGGTTAGGGATAGTGTTAGGGGTAGGGTTAGGGTTAGCGATAGGGTTATGGTTAGGGTTAGGGTTAGGGCTAGGGTAGGGTTAGGGTTAGGGTTAGGGTTAGGATTAGGGTTAGGGTTAGGGATAGGGTTAGGGCTAGGGCTAGGGCTAGGGTTAGGGTTAGGGTTAGGGGTAGGTTTAGGGTTAGGGGTAGGGGTAGGGTTAGGGGTAGGGGTAGAGTTAGGGTTAGGGTTATGGGTAGGGTTAAGGTTAGGGTTATGGTTAGGGTTAGGGGTAGGGTTAGGGGTAGGGTTAGGGTTAGGTGTAGGTTTGGGGTTAGGGTTAGGGTTAGGTTTAGGGGTAGGGTTAGCGTTGGCTGCAGGGTTAGGGTTAGGGTTTGGGTGTCGGTTAGGTGTATTGTTAGGGTTAGGATTAGGGTTAGTGGTAGGGTTAGGGCTAGAGTTAGGGTTAGGGTTAGGGTTAGGGTTAGGGATAGTGTTAGGGTTACAGTTAGGGGTAGGGGTAGGGTTAGGTGTAGGGTTAGGGTTAGGGGTAGGGTTAAGATTAGGGTTAGGGTTAGGGTTAGGGTTAGGGTTAGGTGTAGATTTGGGGTTAGGGTTAGGGTTAGGTTTAGGGGTAGGGTTAGCGTTGGCTGTAGGGATAGGGTTAGGGTTAGGGTTTCGGTTAGGGGTATAGTTAGGGTTAGAATTAGGGTTAGTGGTAGAGTTAGGGTTAGATTTATGGTTAGGGTTATGGTTAGGGGTAGGTTTAGGATTAGGGCTAGGGTTAGGGGTAGGGTTAGGGTTAGGGTTAGTGTTAGAGTAAGATTTAGGGGTAGGGTTAGGGTTAGGGTTAGGGTTAGGGTTAGTGGCAGGGGTATTGTTAGGGTTAGGGGTAGGGGTAGGGGTAGGGGTAGGTTTAGGATTAGGGATAGGATTAGGGTTAGGTTTAGGGTTATAGTTAGGGCTAGGGCTAGGGTTAGGGTTAGGGTTAACGGTAAGGGTACGGTTAGGGTTAGGTAAGGGTTAGGGTAAGAGTTATGGGTAGGGTTAGGGTTAGGGTTAGGATTAGGGTTAGTGGCAGGGGTATTGTTAGGATTAGGGGTAGGGGTAGGCGTAGGGGTAGGTTTAGGTTTAAGGATAGGATTAGGGTTAGGGTTAGGGTTTTTGTTAAGTTTAGGGGTAGGGTTAGGGGTAGGGGTAGGGGTAGGCTTATGGTTAGGGTTAGGGGTAGGTGTAGGGGTAGATTTAGGGTTACATTTAGGGGTAGGGGTAGGGGTAGGGTTAGGGATAGGGTTAGGGGTAGGTTTAGGGTTAGGGTTAGGGTTAGGGGTAGGGTTAAGTTTAGGGTTATGGGTAG
>JANJXV010000080.1:580000-582500 GCA_024803745.1 Megascapheus bottae
GTAGGGTTAGGGATAGAGTTAGGGTTAGGGTTACGGTTAGGGGTAGGGTTAGGGTTAGGGTTAGGTTTAGAGTTAAGGGTAGGGTTAGGGTTAGGGTTTGGGTTAGAGTTAGGGGTAGGCTTAGGGTTATAGTTAGGGTTAGGGATAGGGGTAGGCTTAGGGTTAGGGTTAGGGTTAGGGTTACAGTTAGGAGTAGGGTTAGGTTTAGGGTTAGGGTTCGGTTAAGGGTAGGTTTAGTGTTAGTGTTAGGGTTAGGGGTAGCTTTAGGTGTAGGGTTCGGGTTAGGGGTAGGGGTAGGGTTGGGGTTAGGGTGACGGTTAGGTTTAGGATTAGGCGTAGGGGTAGGGTTAGGGTTAGGGTTAGTGGTAGGGGTAGGGGTAGGGTTGGGTTAGGTTTAGGGTTAGAGCTAGCGCTAGGGTTATGGTTAGGTTTAGGACCAGGGCTTGGGCTAGGGTTAGGGGTAGACTTAGGGTTAGGTTTGGGTTAGGGTTAGGGAAAGTGTTAGGGGTAGGGTTAGGGTTAGGGTTAGGGGTCGGGTTAGGGTAAGGGTTAGGATTAGTGTTAGGGTTAGGGGTAGGGTGAGGGTTAGGGTTAGGTCTAGGGCTAGGGTTAGGGTTAGGGGAAGGGTTAGGGTTAGGGCTAGGGCTAGGGTTAGTGTTAGGGTTAGGGGTAGGTTTAGGGTTAGGGGTAGGGGTAGGTTTAGGGGTAAGGGTAGGGTTAGGGTTAGGGTTAGGGCTAGGGCTAGGGCTAGGGTTAGGGTTAGGGTTAGGGATAGGGTTAGGGTTAGGTTTAGGGGTAGGGGTAGGGTTAGGGGTATGGGTAGGTTTAGGGGTAGGGGTAGGGTTAGGGTTAGAGTTAGGGCTAGGGCTAGGGTTAGGGTTAGGGTTAGGGTTTTGTTAGCGTTAGGGGTATGGTTAGGGGTAGGGGTAGGGGTAGGGGTAGGGGTACGGGTAGATTTAGGGTTACATTTAGGGGTAGGGGTAGGGGTAGGGTTAGGTTGACGGTTAGGGGTAGAGTTAGGGTTAGTGTTAGGGGTAGGGTTAAGGTTAGGGTTATGGTTAGGGTTAGGGGTAGGGTTAGGGTTAGGGTTTTGGTTAGGGGTAGATTTGGGGTTAGTGTTAGGGTTAGGTTTAGGGGTAGGTTTAGCGTTGGCTGCAGGGATAGGGTTAGGGTTAGGGTGTCGGTTAGGGGTATTGTTAGGGTTAGGATTAGGGTTAGTGGTAGGGTTAGGGCTAGAGTTAGTGTTAGGGTTAGGGTTAGGGGTAGTGTTAGGCTTAGAGTTAGGGGTAGGGGTAGGGTTAGGGTTAGGGGTAGGGGTAGGGTTAAGGTTAGGGTTAGGGTTAGGGTTAGGGGTAGGGGTAGGGTTAGGGTTAGGGTTAGGGTTAGGGGTAGATTTGGGGTTAGGGTTAGGGTTAGGTTTAGGGGTAGGGTTAGCGTTGGCTGTAGGGATAGGGTTAGGGTTAGGGTTAGGGTTAGGGTTAAGGTCAGGGTTAGGGTTAGGGTTGGGGTTGGGTTTGGGTTAGGGATAGGGTTAGGGGTAGGGGTGGGTTTAGGGTTAGAGTTACGGTTAGGGGTATAGTTAGCGTTAGGGTTAGGCTTAGGGGTAGGGTTAGGGTTAGAGTTAGGGTTAGGGTTACGTGTAGGGATAGGGTTAGGGTTAGGGTTAGGGTTAGGGTAAGGGTTAGTGGCAGGGGTATTGTTAGGGTTAGGGGTAGGGGTAGGGGTAAGGGTAGGTTTAGGATTAGGGTTAGGGTTATTTTTAGGGCTAGGGCTAGGGTTAGGTGTAGGGGTAGGGGTTAGGGTTAGGGGTAGGGGTAGGTTTAGGGGTAGGGGTAGGGTTAGCGGTAGGGATTGGGGTAGGTGTAGTGGTAGGTGTAGGTTTAGGGTTAGGATAAGGGTTAGGGTTAGGGTTAGGGTTAGAGTTATGGTTAGGGTTAGGCTTAGGGTTAGCGCTAGTGCTAGGGTTACAGTTATGGTTAGGGCTATGGCTAGCGCTAGGATTATGGTTAAGTTTAGGGTTAGGGCTAGGGCTAGGTTTAGGGTTAGGGTTAGGGATAGGTTTAGGGTTAGGTTAGAGGTAGCGTTAGGGGTAGGGGTAGGGTTAGGGTTTGGGTTAGGGTTAGTGCTAGGGGTAGGTTTATGTTTAGGGGTAACGTTTGGGGAAGAGTTAGGTTTAGGTGTATGGTTAGGGTTAGAGTTAGGGTTAGGGTTACGGTTAGGGGTAGGGTTAGGGTTAGGATTAGGGTTAGGGGTAGGGTTAGGGTTAGGTTTAGGGTTAGCGTAAGGGGTAGGATTAGGGTTAGGTTTAGGGGTAGGTGTAGGGGTAGCGGTGGGTGTGGGTTAGGGTTAGGGGTATGGTTAGGGTTAGGGGCAGGTGTAGAGGTAGAGGTAGGGTTAGGGTTAGGTTTAGCGGTAGGGGTAGGGGTAGGGGTAGGGTTAGGGTTAGGGTTTGGGCTATGGTTAAGGTTAGGGGTAGGGGTAGGGGTAGGGTGAGATTTAG
>JANJXV010000080.1:587500-605000 GCA_024803745.1 Megascapheus bottae
ATAGTGTTAGGGGTAGGGTTAGGATTAGGGTTAGGGTTAGGGGTAGGTTTAGGGTTTGAGTTAGGGGTAGGGTTAGGTGTATGTTTAGGGGTATGGAAGGGTTAGGGTTAGGGTTAGGGTTAGGGCTAGGGCTAGGGTTAGGGTTAGGTCTAGGTTTAGGGTTAGGTTTAGAGCTAAGGGTAGGTTAAGTGTTAGGTTTAGGGTTAGGGTTAGGATGAGGGTTAAGGTTTTAGGGTTAGGATTCGGGTTACGGTTAGGGTAAGGGATAGGGGTAGGGTTAGCGTTAGGAGTAGTGTTAGGGTTAGGGTTAAGGTTTGGGGTAGGGGTAGGGTTAGGGGTAGGGTACGTGTAGGGTTAGGGTTAGGGGTAGATTTAGGGTTAGTGTTAGGCTTAGGGTTAGGGCTAGAGCTAGGGTTACAGTTAGGGTTAGAGCTATGGCTAGGGCTAGGGTTAGGGTTAAGTTTAGGGTTAGGGGTAGGGCTAGGTTTAGGGTTAGGGTTAGTGTTAGGGCTAGGGTTATGGTTAGGTGTAGGGGTAGGGGTAGGTTTAGGGTTAGGTTTAGGGGTAGGGGTAGTGGTAGGGGTAGGGGTAGGGTTAGGGCTAGGTGTAGGGGTAGCTTTAGGTGTAGGGTTAGGATTAGGGTTGGGGTTAGGGTTAGGGGTAGGGGTAGGGTTACGGTTAGGGTTAGGGTTACGTATAGGGTTAGGGTTAGGGTTAGTGGTAGGGTTAGGGTTAGGGTTAGAGTTAGGGTTAGGGTTAGGGTTAGTGGCAGGGGTATTGTTAGGGTTAGGGGTAGGGGTAGGGGTAGGGGTAGGGGTCGGTTTAGGATTAGGGTTAGGATTAGAGTTAGGGTTAGTGTTAGGGTTAGGGTTATTGTTAGGGCTAGGGCTAGGGTTAGGTTTAGGGTAGAGGTAGAGGTTAGGCTTAGGGTTAGGGGTAGGGTAGGGGTAGGTTTATGGGTAGGGGTAGGGGTAGGGTTAGGGGTAGGTGTAGGGTTAGGGTTAGAATTAGGGTTAGGGTTAGGGGTAGGGTTAGGGTTAGGGGTAGAGTTAGGGGAAGGGTTAGGTTTAGGGGTAGGGTTAGGGTTAGAGTTAGAGTTAGGGTTACGGTTAGAGGTAAGTTTAGGGTTGGGGTTAGGGTTCGGGGTAGGGTTTAGGTTAGGGTTAGGGTTAGAGTTAAGGGTAGGGTTAGGGTTAGGGTTAGGGTTAGGGTTTGGGTTAGGGGTAGTGTTAGGGATAGGGTTAGGGTTAGGGTAGGGTTAGGGTTAGGTTTAGTGGTAGCGGTAGGGGTAGGGTTAGGGGTAGGGGTAGGTTTAGGCTTAGGGTTAGGGTTAGGGTTAGGATTAGCGGTAGGGTTAGGGTTAGGATTAGGGTTAGGGGTAGGGTTAGGGTAGGGTTAGAGTTGAGGGTAGGGTTAGGGTTAGAGTTAGGGTTAGGTATAGGGGTAGGGGAAAGGTAAGGGTTAGGGTTTGGGTTAGGGGTTGGGTTAGGGTTAGGGATAGGGTTAGGGGTAGGAGTGGGTTTAGGGTTAGGGTTAGGGTTACGGTTAGGGGTATAGTTAGCGTTAGGGTTAGGCTTAGGTGTAGGGTTAGTGTTAGAGTTAGGGTTAGGGTTACGTGTAGGGTTAGGGTTAGGTTTAGGGTTAGGGTAAGGGTTAGTGGCAGGGGTATTGTTAGGGTTAGGGGTAGGGGTAGGGGTAGGGGTAGGTTTAGGATTAGGGTTAGGGTTATTGTTAAGGCTAGGGCTAGGGTTAGGGTTAGGGGTAGGGGTTAGGGTTAGGGGTAGGGGTAGGTTTAGGGGTAGGGGGAGGTTTAGCGGTAGGGATTGGGGTAGGTGTAGGGGTAGGTGTAGGTTTAGGGTTAGGATAAGGGTTAGGGTTAGGGGTAGAGTTAGGGTTAGGGTTAGGCTTAGGGTTAGCGCTAGTGCTAGGGTTACAGTTAGGGTTAGGGCTATGGCTAGGTCTAGGGTTATGGTTAAGGTTAGTGTTAGGGCTAGGGCTAGGTTTAGGGTTAGGGTTAGGGATAGGTTTAGGGGTAGGGTTAGGGTTAGGGTTAGGGTTAGGTTAGAGGTAGCGTTAGGGGTAGGGTTAGGGTTAGGGTTTGGGTTAGGGTTACGGCTAGGTGTAGGTTTAGGGTTAGTGGTAGCGTTAGGGGAAGAGTTAGGTTTAGGTGTAGGGTTAGGGTTAGAGTTAGGGTTAGGGTTACGGTTAGGGTTAGGGTTAGGGTTAGGCTTAGGTTTAGGGGTAGGGTTAGGGTTAGGGTTAGGTTTAGAGTTAAGGGTAGGGTTAGGGTTTGGGTTTGGGTTAGAGTTAGGGGTAGGCTTAGGTTTAGGGTTAGGGTTAGGGATAGGGGTAGGCTTAGGGTTAGGGTTAGGGTTAGGGTTACAGTTAGGAGTAGGGTTAGGTTTAGGGTTAGGGTTACGGTTAAGGGTAGGTTTAGTGTTAGTGTTAGGGTTAGGGGTAGCTTTAGGTGTAGGGTTCGGGTTAGGGGTAGGGGAAGGGTTGGGGTTAGGGTGACGGTTAGGTTTAGGATTAGGCGTAGGGGTAGGGTTAGGGTTAGGGTTAGCGGTAGGGGTAGGGGTAGGGGTAGGGTTGGGTTAGGTTTAGGGTTAGGGCTAGCGCTAGTGTTATGGTTAGGTTTAGGACTAGGGCTTGGGCTAGGGTTAGGGGTAGACTTAGGGTTAGGGTTGGGTTAGGGTTAGGGATAGTGTTAGGGGTAGGGTTAGGGTTAGCGATAGGGTTAGGGTTAGGGCTAGGGTAGGGTTAGGGTTAAGGTTAGGGTTAGGGTTATGGTTAGGATTAGGGTTAGGGTTAGTGGTAGGGTTAGGGTTAGGGCTAGGGCTAGGGTTAGGGTTAGGGTTAGGGGTAGGTTTAGGGTTAGGGGTAGGGGCAGGGTTAGGGGTAGGGGTAGGGTTAGGGTTCGGGTTAGGGCTAGGGCTAGGGCTAGGGTTAGGGTTAGGGTTAGGGTTAGGGGTAGGTGTAGGGTTAGGGGTAGGGTTAGGGGTAGGGGTAAGGGTAGGGTTAGGGGTAGGGGTAGAGATAGGGGAAGGGTTAGGGGTAGGGGTAGGGTTAGGGTTAGAGTTAGGGCTAGGGCTAGGGTGAGGGTTAGGGTTAGGGTTTTTGTTAGGGTTAGGGGTATGGTTAGGGGTAGGGGTAAGGGTAGGGTTAGGGTTAGGGGTACGGGTAGGTGTAGGGGTAGATTTAGAGTTACATTTAGGGTTAGGGTTATGGGTAGTGTTAGGTTTAGGGTTAGGGGTAGGTTTAGGGGTAGGGTTAGGGTTAGGGTTAGGGGTAGGGTTAAGGTTAGGGTTATGTTTAGGCTTATGGGTAGGGTTAGGGGTAGGTTTAGGGTTAGGGGTAGATTTGGGATTAGGGTTAGTGTTAGGTTTAGGGGTAGGGTTAGCGTTGGCTGCAGGGATAGGGTTAGGGTTAGGGTGTCGGTTAGGGGTATTGTTAGGGTTAGAATTAGGGTTAGTGGTAGGGTTAGGGCTAGAGTTAGGGTTAGGGTTAGGGTTAGGGATAGCGTTAGGGTTAGAGTTAGGGGTAGGGGTAGGGTTAGGGTTAGGGTTAGGGGTAGGGTTAAGATTAGGGTTATGGTTAGGGTTAGGGTTAGGGTTAGGGTTGGGGTTAGGGTTGGGGTTAGGGGTAGATTTGGGGTTAGGGTTAGGGTTAGGTTTAGGGGTAGGGTTAGCGTTGGCTGTAGGGATAGGGTTAGGGTTAGGGTTTGGTTAGGGGTATAGTTAGGGTTAGAATTAGGGTTAGTGGTAGGGTTAGGGTCAGAGTTAGGGTTAGGGTTACGGTTAGGGGTAGGTTTAGGATTAGGGCTAGGGTTAGGGGTAGGGTTAGGGTTAGGGTTAGTGTTAGGGTAAGAGTTAGGGGTAGGGTTAGGGTTAGGGTTAGGGTTAGTGGCATGGGTATTGTTAGGGTTAGGGGTAGGGGTAGGGGTAGGGGTAGGGGTAGGTTTAGGATTAGGGATAGGATTAGGGTTAGGTTTAGGGTTATAGTTAGGGCTATGGCTAGGGTTAGGGTTAGGGTTAGGGGTAAGGGTAGGGTTAGGGTTAGGTTAGGGTTAGGGTAAGAGTTATGGGTAGGGTTAGGGTTAGGATTAGGGTTAGTGGCAGGGATATTGTTAGGGTTAGGGGTAGGGTTAGGCGTAGGGGTAGGTTTAGGATTAGGGATAGGATTAGGGTTAGGGTTAGGGTTTTTGTTAGGGTTAGGGGTAGGGTTAGGGGTAGGAGTAGGGGTAGGGTTATGGTTAGGGTTAGGGGTAGGTGTAGGGGTAGATTTAGGGTTACATTTAGAGGTAGGGGTAGCGGTAGGGTTAGGGATAGGGTTAGGGGTAGGTTTAGGGTTAGGGTTAGGGTTAGGGTTAGGGGTAGGTTTAAGGTTAGGGTTATGGTTAGGTTTAGGGGTAGGGCTAGGGTTAGGGTTAGGGTTAGGGGTAGATTTGGGGTTAGGGTTAGGGTAAGGTTTAGGGGTAGGGTTAGCGTTGGCTGTAGGGATAGGGTTAGGGTTAGGGTGTCGGTTAGGGGTATTGTTAGGGTTAGGGTTAGTGTTAGGGATAGTGTTAGGGTTAGAGTTAGGGTTAGGTTTAGGGTTAGGGTTAGGGTTAGGGGTAGGGGTAGGGTTAAGGTTAGGTTTAGGGTTAGGGTTCAGGTTAGGGGTATTGTTAGGGTTAGGGTTAGGGTTAGGGGTAGATTTTGGGTTTGGGTTAGTGTTAGGTTTAGGGGTAGGGTTAGCGTTGGCTGTAGGGATATGGTTAGGGTTAGGGTTTCGTTAGGGGTATAGTTAGGGTTAGAATTAGGGTTAGTGGTAGTGTTAGGGTTAGAGTTATGTTTAGGGTTACGGTTAGGGGTAGGTTTAGGGTTAGGGCTAGGGTTAGGGTTAGGGTTATGGTTAGGGCTAGGGTTAGGGGTAGGGTTAGGGTTAGGGTAAGGGTTAGTCACAGGGGTATTGTTAGGGTTAGGGGTAGGGGTAGGGGTAGGTTTAGGATTAGGGATAGGATTAGGGTTAGGGTTAGGATTAGGGTTATTGTTAGGGCTAGGGCTAGGGTTAGGTTAGGGTTAGGGGTAAGGGTAGGGTTAGGATGAGAGTTAGGTTAGGGTTAGGGTAAGAGTTAGGGGAAGGGTTTGGTTTAGGGTTAGGGTTAGGGTTAGTGGCAGGGGTATTGTTAGGGTTAGGGATAGGGGTAGGGTTAGAGTTAGGGGTAAGGGTAGGGTTAGGGTTAGGGTTAGGTTAGGGTTAGGGGTAGGGTTAGGGGTAGGTTTAGGGTTTGAGGTAGGGCTAGGGTTAGGGGTATGTTTAGGGGTGTGGTAGGGTTAGGGTTAGGGTTAGGGTTAAGGCTAGGGTTAGGGTTAGGTTTAGTGCTAGGGCTAGGTTAAGGAATGGTTTAGGGTTTGGGTTAGGATTAGGGTTAGGGTTTTAGGGATAGGGTTCGGGATACAGTTAGTGTTAGGGATAGGGGTATGTGTAGGGTTAGGGTTAGGATTAGCGTTAGGGTTAGGGTTAGGGGTTGAGTTAGGGTTAGGGTTAGGCTTAGGGTTAGGGCTAGGGCTAGAGCTAGGGTTACAGTTAGGGTTAGAGCTATGGCTATGGCTAGGGTTAGGGTTAAGTTTAGGGTTAGGGCTAGGGCTAGGTTTAGGGTTAGGGTTAGGGTTAGGGGTAGGTGTAGGGGTAGGGGTAGGTTTAAGGTTAGGTTTAGGGGGAGGGGGAGGGGTAGGGGTAGGGTTAGGGCTAGGTGTAGGGGTAGCGGTAGTTGTAGGGTTAGGATTAGGGTTAGGGTTCGGGTTAGGGGTAGCGGTAGGGGTGGGGTTAAGGTTAGGGTTAGGGTTAGGGATAGGTGTAGGGTTAGGGTTAGGGTTGGGTTTAGGCGTAGGGTTAGGGTTTGGAGTAGGGTTAGGGTTAGGGTTAGGGTTAGGGTTATGGTTAGGGTTGGGGTTACGGCTAGGGTTAGGTTTAGGTTTAGGGTTAGGGGTAGAGGTAGGGGTAGGGGTAGGGTTAGGGTTAGGTTTAGGGTAAAAGGTAGCGTTAGGGGAATGGTTAGGGTTAGGGTTAAGGGTAGGGTTAGTGTTAGGGTTAGGGGTAGGTTTAGGTTTAGGGGTAGCGCTTTGGGATGGCTTAGGTTTAGGGTTAGGGTTAGGGTTAGGGTTAGAGTTAGGTTAGGGTTATGGTTAGGGTTAGGATTAGGGTTAGGGTTAGGGCTAGGGCTAGGATTAGGGTTAGGGTTAGGGGTAGGGTTAGGGTTAGGGTTAATTAGGGGTAGGGTTAGGATTAGGGTTAGGGGTAGGGTTAGGGTTAGGTTTAGGGTTAAGGTTAGGGTTATAGTTAGGGGTAGCGGTAGGGGTAGGGTTAGGGGTAGGGTTAGGGGTAGGGTTGGGGTTAGGGTTAGGGTTAGAGTTAGCATTATGTGAAGGGTTAGGGTTAGGGTTAGTTTTAGGGTTAAAGTTAGGGGTAGGGTTAGGATTAGGGTAGGGTTAGGTGTAGGGTTAGGTTTAGGGTTAGGGTTAGGGGTAGCTTTAGGGGTAGGGTTAGGTTTAGGGTTAGGGGTAAGTTTAGGGGTAGGGTTAGGGTTAGGGTGACGGTTAGGGTTAGGATTAGGGGTAAGTGTAGGGTTAGGTTTAGGGTTAGCGGTACGGGTAGGGGTAGTGGTAGGGATAGTGTTAGGGGTAGGGTTAGGAGTAGGGTTAGGGTTAGGGGTAGGTTTGGGGTTTGAGTTAGGAGTAGGGTTAGGGGTATGGTTAAGGGTATGGAAGGGTTAGGGTTAGGGTTAGGGTTAGGGCTAGGGCTAGGGTTAGGGTTATGTCTAGGGTTAGGGTTAGGTTTAGTGCTAGGGCTAGGTTAAGTGTTAGGTTTAGGGTTAGGATGACAGTTAAGGTTTTATGGTTAGGATTCGGGTTACGGTTAGGGTAAGGGATAGGGGTAGGGTTAGCGTTAGGAGTAGGGTTAGGGTTAGGGTTAGGGTTAAGGTTTGGGGTAGGGGTAGGGGTAGGGGTAGGGGTACGTGTAGGGTTAGGGTTAGGATTAGCGTTAGGGTTAGGGTTAGGGGTAGATTTAGGGTTATGTTTAGGCTTAGGGTTAGGGCTAGAGCTAGGGTTACAGTTAGGGTTAGAGCTATGGCTATGGCTAGGGTTTGGGTTAAGTTTAGGGTTAGGGCTAGGTCTAGGTTTAGGGTTAGGGTTAGTGTTAGGGCTAGGGTTATGGTTAGGTGTAGGGGTAGGGGTAGGTTTAGGGTTAGGTTTAGGGGTAGGGGTAGTGGTAGGTGTAGGGTAGGGTTAGGGCTAGGTGTAGGGGTAGCTTTAGGTGTAGGGTTAGGATTAGGGTTAGGGTTAGGGGTAGGGGTAGGGTTAGGGTTAGGGTTAGGGTTAGGGTTACGTATAGGGTTAGGGTTAGGGTTAGTGGTAGGGTTAGGGTTAGGGTTAGGGTTAGAGTTAGGGTTAGGGTTAGGGTTAGTGGCAGGGGTATTGTTAAGGTTAGGGGTAGGGGTAGGGGTAGGGGTAGGGGTTGGTTTAGGATTAGGGTTAGGATTAGTGTTAGGGTTAGTGTTAGGGTTAGGGTTAGTGTTAGGGCTAGGGCTAGGGTTAGGTTTAGGGTAGAGGTAGAGTTTAGGGTTAGGGTTAGGGGTAGGGGTAGGGTAGGGGTAGGTTTATGGGTTGGGGTAGGGGTAGTTTTAGGGGTAGGTGTAGGGTTAGGGTTAAAATTAGGGTTAGGGTTAGGGGTAGGGTTAGGGTTAGGGATAGAGTTAGGGGAAGGGTTAGGTTTAGGGGTAGGGTTAGGGTTAGAGTTAGAGTTAGGGTTACGGTTAGGGGTAAGTTTAGGGTTAGGGTTAGGGTTAGGCGTAGGGTTTAGGTTAGGGTTAGTGTTAGAGTTAAGGTGTAGGGTTAATGTTAGGGTTAGGGTTAGGGTTTGGGTTAGGGGTAGTGTTAGGGATAGGGTTGGGGTTAGGGGTAGGGTTAGGGTTAGGGTTAGGGTTAGTGGTAGCAGTAGGGGTAGGGTTAGGGCTAGGGGTAGGGGTAGTGTTAGGGGTAGGGGTAAGTTTATGATTAGGGTTAGGGTTAGGGTTATGATTAGGGGTAGGGTTAGGGTTAGGATTAGGGTTAGGGGTAGGGTTAGGGTAGGGTTAGAGTTAAGGGTAGGGTTAGGGTTAGAGTTAGGGTTAGGGATAGGGGTAGGGGTAAGGTAAGGGTTAGGGTTTGGGGTAGGATTAGGGGTAGGGTTAGGGGTAGGGTTAGGGGTAGGGTTAGACTTAGGTCTAGGGGGTAGGTGTAGGGATAGGGGTAGGGTTAGGGTTAGGGGTAGGGTTAGGTGTAGGGTTAGGGATGGGGTTGGGGTTAGGTTAGGGGTAGGGTTAGGGTTAGGTTTAGGGTTAAGGCTAGGGCTAGGGTTAGGGTTAGGGTTAGGGTTAGGGTTACGGTTAGGGGTATTGTTAGGGTTAGGGTTATTGTTAGGGGTAGGGGTAGGATTAGAGATAGGGTTAGGGTTATGGTTAGGGGTAGGCTTAGGGCTGGGATTAGGGTTAGGGGAAGGGTTAGGGTTAGGGTTAGGGTTAGAGTTAGCGTTCGGGGTAGGGGTAGGATTAGGGTTATGTTTAGGGGTAGGTGTAGGGGTAGCGTTGGGTGTAGGTGAGGGTTAGGGGTAGGGTTAGGGTTAGGGGCAGGTGTAGGGGAGAGGTAGGGTTAGGGTTTGGGTTAGCGGTAGGGGTAGTTGTAGGGGTAGGGGTTAGGGTTAGGATTAGGGTTAGGGGTTGGGTTAGGATTAGGGATATGGTTAGGGGTGGGGGTTGGGGTTAGGGTTAGGGTTAGGTTTAGGGTTATGGTTAGCGTTAGGTGTAGGTTTAGGTTTAGGGTTAGTGTTACGGTTAGGGGTATAGTTAGCGTTAGGGTTAGGCTTAGGTGTAGGGTTAGGGTTAGATTTAGGGTTAGGGTTACGTGTAGGGGTAGGGTTTGTGTTAGGGTTAGGTTTATTGTTAGGGCTAGGGGTAGGGTTATTGTTAGGGTTAGGGGTAGGGGTTAGGGTTAGGGGTGGGGGTAGTTTTAGGGGTAGGGGTAGGCTTAGGGGTAGGGATAGGGGTAGGGGTAGGGGTAGATGTAGGACTAGGGTTAGGATTAGGGTTAGCATTAGCGTTAGGGGTACAGTTAGGGTTAGGGTTAGGCTTAGGGTTAGGGCTAGTGCTAGGGTTACAGTTAGGGTTAGGACTATGGCTAGGGCTAGGGTTAAGGTTAAGGTTAGGGTTAGGGCTAGGGCTGGGTTTAGGGTTAGGGTTAGGGATAGGGTTAGGGTAGGGTTAGGGTTAGGGGTAGGGTTAGGGTTGGAGGTAGCGTTAGGGTTAGGGTTAGGGTTAGGGTTAGGGTTAGGGTTTGGGTTAGGGTTAGGGCTAGGGTTATTGTTAGGGATAGGGGTAGCCTTAGGGGAAGGGTTAGGTTTAGGGGTAGGGTTAGGGTTAGAGTTAGGGTTACGGTTACGATTAGGGATAGGATTAGGGTTAGGGTTAGGTTTAGGGTTAGGGTTAGGGTTAGGTTTAGAGTTAAGGGTATGGTTAGGGTTAGGGTTAGGGTTAGAGTTAGGGGTAGGCTTAGGGTTAGGGTTAGGGGTAGCGGTAGGGGTAGGGTTAGGGTTAGGGTAAGCGTTAGGGTTAGCGTTAGGGGTAGGGTTAGGGTTAGGTTTAGGGTTACGGTTAGGAGTAGGGTTAGGTTTAGGGTTAGGGTTACGGTTACGGTTAGGTTTAGGTTTAGGGTTAGGGTTAGGGTTAGCTTTAGGTGTAGGGTTAGGGTTAGGGTGAGGGGTAGGGTTGGGGATAGGGTGAGGGTTATGTTTAGTATTAGGCATAGGGTTAGGGTTAGGGTTAGGGTCAGCGGTAGGGGTAGGGTAGCGTTAGGGGTAGGGTTAGGGTTAGTTGTAGGGTTAGGGCTAGCGCTAGGGTTATGGTTAGGTTTAGGACTAGGGCTTCGGCTAGGGTAAGGGGTAGACTTAGGGTTAGGTGTAGGGTTAGGGTTAGGGTTAGGGTTAGGGGTAGATTTGGGGTTAGGGTTAGGTTTAGGGGTAGGTTTAGCGTTGGCTGTAGGGATAGGGTTACTGTTAGGGTTACGGTTAGGGGTATAGTTATGGTTAGGATTAGGGTTATTGGTAGGGTTGGAGTTAGAGTTAGGGTTAGGGTTACGGTTAGAGGTAGGTTTAGGGTTAGGGTTAGGGTTAGGGTTAGAGTTAGAGTTAGGGGTAGGGGTAGGGGTAGGTTTAGGATTAGGGATAGGATTAGGGTTAGGGTTAGGGTTAGGGTTATTGTTAGGGCTAGGGCTAGGGTTAGGGTTAGGGTTAGGGGTAGGGGTAGGGCTAGGGTTACGGTTAGGGTTAGGGTTAGGGGTAGGATTAGGGGTATGTTTAGGGTTTGAGTTAGGGGTAGGGTTAGGGGTATGGGTAGGGGTATGGTAGGGTTAGGGTTAGGGTTAGGGTTACGGCTATGGCTAGGGTTAGGGTTAAGGTTAGGTTTAGGGTAAGGGTAAGGGTAAGGGTTAGGGTTAGTGTTAGAGTTAGGTTTAGGTTTAGGGTTAGGGTTAGGGTAAGGGTTAGGTTTAGGGTTCGGGTAAGGGTAAGGGTAAGGTTTAGGGTAAGGGTTAGGGTGAGGGTTATGACAAGGGTAAGGGTTAGGGTTAGGGTTAGGGTAAGGATTAGGGGTAGGTTTAGGGTTAGGTTAAGGGTTAGGGTTTGGGTTTGGGTGAGCGTTAGGGTTAGGGTTAGGGTTAGGGTTACGGTAAGGGTTAGGGTTAGGGTTAGGGTAAGGGTTAGGGTTAGGGTTAGGGTTAGGGTAAGTCTAAGGTTAGAGTTATGGTTAGGGTAAGGTTTACGGTTAGGGTTAGGGTAAGACTAATGGTTAGATTTAGGGTTAGGGTTAGGGTTAGCGATAGGGGTTAGGGTTAGGGTTAGGGTTAGGGTAAGGGTAAGGGTTAGGTTTCGGGTTAGGGTACAGGAAAGGGTTAGCATTAGGTTTAGGGTTAAGTTTAGCGTTAGTGTAAGGGTTACAGTTAGGGTTAGGTTAAGTGTAATGATAAGGGTTAGGGGTAGGGTTAAGGTTACGTTTAGGGTTAGGGTTAGGCTAAGGGTTAGGGTTAGGGTAGGGTTAGAGTTACGGTTAGGGTTAGGGTTAGAGATAGGGTTGGGTTTAGGGTAAGGGTAAGGGTTAGGGTTAGTGGCAGGGGTATTGTTACGGTTAGGGGTATGGGTAGGGGTAGAGGTAGGTTTAGGATTAGGGATAGGATTAGGGTTAGGGTTAGGGTTAGGGTTATTGTTAGGGCTAGGTCTAGTGTTAGGGTTAGTGTTAGGGGTAGGGTTAGGGTTAGGGCTAGGGCTAGGTTTAGGGTTAGGGCTAGGGTTAGGGTTAGGTTTAGTGCTTGGCCTATGTTAAGGGTTAGGTTTAGGGTTAGGGTTAGGATTAGGGTTAGTGTTTTAGGGTTAGGGTTCAGGTTACAGTTAGGGTGAGCTATAGGGATAGGGTTAGGGTTAGGGTTAGGGGTAGGGGTAGGGGTAGGGGTACGTGAAGGGTTAAGGTTAGGATTAGCGTTAGGGTTAGGGTTACGGGTAGATTAGGGTTAGGGTTAGGCTTAGGGTTAGGGCTAGGGCTAGGGTTACAGTTACGGTTGGAGCTATGGATATGGCTATGGTTTGGGTTAAGTTTAGGGCTAGGGCTAGGATTATGGTTAGGTTTAGGGTTAGGGTTAGGGGTAGGTGTAGGGGTAGTTGTAGGTTTAGGATTAGGTTTAGGGGTAGGGGTAGGGGTAGGGGTAGGGGTAGGGCTAGGTGTAAGGGTAGCGGTAGGTGTAGGGTTAGGGTTAGGGTTAGGGTTAGGTGTAGGGGTAGGGTTAGCGTTAGGGTTAGGGTTAGGGTTAAGGGTAGGTGTAGGGTTAGGGTTTTGAATAGGGTTAGGGTTAGGGTTATGGTTAGGGTTAGGGTTGGTGTTAGGGCTAGGGTTAGGTTTAGGGTTAGGGTTAGGGGTAGGGATAGGGTTAGGGTTAGGGGTAGGGTTAGGGTTAGAGGTAGCGTTAGGGGAATGGTTAGGGTTAGGGGTAGGGTTAGGGTTAGGGTTAGGGGTAGGTTTAGGGTTAGGGGAAGCGTTAGGGGAAGTGTTAGGTTTATGGGTAGGGTTAGGATTAGAGTTAGAATTAGGGTTACGGTAAGGTGTAGGGTTAGGGTTAGGGTTAGGGTTTGGGGTAGGGTTAGGGTTAGGGTAAGGGTTAGAGTTAGGGGTAGGGTTAGGGTTAGTGTTAGGGTAGAGTTAGGGTTAGGTTTAGGGTTAGGGTTAGGGTAAGCGTTAGGGGTAGGGTTAGGGTTAGGGTTAGGGTTAAGGTTAGGGGTAGGGGTAGGGTTCGGTTTAGGGTTAGGTTTAGGGTTAGGGGTAGGATTGGGGTTAGGGTTAGGGTTAGGTTTAGCCTTAGGGGTAGTTGTAGGGTTAGGGTTAGGGTTAGGGTTAAAGTTAGAGTTAGGGGTAGGGTTAGGGTTAGGGTTAGGGTTAGGGGGAGGGTTAGGTTTATGTTAGGGTTAGGGGTAGCTTTAGGTGAAGGGTTAGGTTTAGGGTTAGGGGTAAGTTTAAGGGTGGGGTTAGGTTTAGGGTGACGGTTAGGGTTAGAATTAGGAGTAAATGTAGGGTTAGGGTTAGGGTTAGGGATAGGGAATGGTTAGGAGTAGGGTTGGGGTTAGGGTTAGGGTTACGGTTACGAGTAGGGCTAGGGTTAGGGTTATGGGTAGCTTTACGGGTAGGGTTAGGTTTAGGGTTAGGGGTAAGGTGAAGGGTAAGGTTAGGGTTAGGGTGACGGTTAGGGTCAGGATTAGGGGTAGGTGTAGGGTTATGGTTAGGGTTAGCGGTACGGGTAGGGGTAGGGGTACGGGTAGGGTTAGGGTTAGGGTTATGGTTTGGGCTTGGGTTAGGGTCAAGGGTAGAGTTAGGGTTAGGGTTAGGGTTAGGGTTAGGGGTACTGTTAGGGATAGGGTTAGGGTTAGGAGTAGGGTTAGGTTTAGTGGTAGGGGTAGGTTTAGGATTAGGATTAGGATTAGAGTTAGGGTTAGGGTTAGGGTTAGGGTTAGGGGTACTGTTAGGGATCGGGTTAGGGTTAGGAGTAGGGTTAGGGTTAGGGGTAGTTGTAGGAGTAGAGGTAGTGTTAGGGTTTGGGTTAGCGGTAGGGGTAGTGGTAGGGGTAGGGGTAGGGTTAGTGTTGGGGTTAGGGCTAGGGTTAGGGGTAGGAGTAGGGGTAGGGGTAGGGTTATTCAGGGTGAGGTTTAGGGGTAGGGTTAGGGGTAGGTTTAGGGTTAGTGTTACGGGTAGGGTTAGGGTTAGGGTTAGGGTTACGGTTAGGGGTATACTTAGCGTTAGCGTTAGGCTTAGGGGTAGGGTGAGGGTTAGAGTTAGGGTTAGGGTTACGTGTAGGGGTAGGGTTAGGGTTAGGGGTAGGGGTACTGTTAGGCTTAGGGTTAGGGTTAGAGTTAGGGGTAGGGTTAGGGTTAGGGTTAGAGTAAGGGTTAATGGCAGGGATATTGTTAGGCTTAGGGGTAGGGGTAGGGGTATATTTAGGATTAGGGTTAGGATTAGGGTTAGGGTTAGTGTTAGGGTTAGGGTTATTGTTAGGGCTAGGGCTAGGGTTAGGGGTAGGGGTAGGGGTAGGGGTTAGGGTTAGGGGTAGGGGTAGGTTTAGGGGTAGGGGTAGGGATAGGTGTAGGGCAGGGGTAGGTGTAGGTTTAGGGTTAGGATTAGGGTTAGGCTTATGTTTAGGGGTAGAGTTAGGGTTAGGGTTAAGCTTAGGGTTAGGGCTAGTGCTAGGGTTACAGTTAGGGTTAGGGCTATGGCTAGTGCTAGGGTTAGGGTTAAAGTTAGGGTTAGGGCTAGGGCTAGGTTTAGGGTTAGGGTTAGGGATAGGGTTAGGGGTAGGGTTAGGGTTAGGGGTAGGGTTAGGGTTAGAGGTAGCGTTAGGGGTACGGTTAGGGTTAGGGTAAGGGTTTGGGTTAGGGTTAGGGCTAGGGGTAGGGTTGGCGTTAGGGGTAGCGTTAGGGGAATGGTTAGGTTTAGGGTTAGGGTTAGGGTTAGAGTTAGGGTTAGGGTTATGGTTAGGGGTAGGGTTAGGTTTAGGGTTAGGTTTAGGGGTAGGGTTAGGGTTAGGGTTAGGTTTAGAGTTAAGGGTAGAGTTAGGGTTAGGTTTAGGGTTAGAGTTAGGCGTAGGGTTAGGGTTAGGGTTAGGGTTAGGGATAGGGGTAGGGTTAGGGTTAGGCTTAGGGTTAGGGTAAGCGTTAGGGTTATCGTTAGGGGTAGGGTTAGAGTTAGGTTTAGGGTTACGGTTAGGAGTAGGGTTAGATTTAGGGTTAGGGTTACGGTTACGGGTAGGTTTAGGGTTAGGGTTAGGGTTAGGTGTAGCTTTAGGTGTAGCGTTAGGGTTAGGTTTAGGGGTAGGGTTGGGGTTAGGGTGACGGTTAGGTTTAGAATTAGGCGTAGGGGTAAGGGTAGGGGTAGGGTTAGCGGTAGGGGTAGGGGTAGGGGTAGGCGTAGGGTTAGGGTTAGGTTTAGGGTTAGGGCTAGCGCTAGGGTTATGGTTAGGTTTAGGAGTAGGGCTTGGGCTAGGGTTAGGGGTAGACTTGGGGTTAGGGGTAGGGTTAGGGTTAGGGATAGAGTTAGGGGTAGGGTTAGGGTTAGCGGTAGGGTTAGGGTTAGGGTTAGGGTTAGGGTTATTGCTAGGGCTAGGGTTAGGGTTAGGGTTAGGGGTAGGGTTAGGGTTAGGGTTAGGGTTAGGATTAGGGTTAGGATTAGGGGTAGGTTTAGGGTTAGGGTTAGTGTTAGGGTTAGAGTTAGGGTTTGGGTTAGGGTTAGGGTTAGTGGCAGGGGTATTGTTAGGGTTAGGGTAGGGGTAGGGGTAGGTTTAGGATTAGGGATAGGATTAGGGTTAGGGTTAGGGTTATGGTTATTGTTAGGGCTAGGCTAGGGTTGTAGTTAGGTTATGGGTAGGGGTAGGGTTAGGGTTAGCGTTAGGGTTAGGGTTAGGGGTAGTGTTAGGGGTAGGTTTAGGGTTTGAGTTAGGGGTAGGGTTAGGGTTAGGGTTAGGGCTAGGGTTAGGGTTAGGTTTAGGGCTAGGGTTAGGGTTAGGTTTAGTGCTAGGGCTAGGTTAAGGGTTAGGTTTAGTGTTAGGGTTAGGATTAGGGTTAGGGCTAGTGTTATGGTTACAGTTAGGGTTAGGGCTATGGCTATGGCTAGGGTTAGGGTTAAAGTTAGGGTTAGGGCTAGGGCTAGGTTTAGGGTTAGGGTTAGGGATAGGGTTAGGGGTAGGTTTAGGGTTAGCGGTAGGGTTAGGGTTAGAGGTAGCGTTAGGGGTACGGTTAGGGTTAGGGTAAGGGTTTGGGTTAGGATTAGAGCTAGTTGTAGTGTTGGGGTTAGGGGTAGCGTTAGGGGAATGGTTAGGTTTAGGGGTAGGATTAGGGTTAGAGTTAAGGTTACGGTTATGGTTAGGGGTAGGGTTAGGGTTAGGGTTAGGGTTAGGTTTAGAGTTAAGGGTAGAGTTTAGTGGTAGGTGTAGTGGTAGGGGTAGGGTTAGGGCTTGGTGTAGGGGTAGCGTTAGGTGTAGGGTTAGCGTTAGGGGTAGGGGTAGGGTTAGGGTTAGGGGTAGGTGTAGGGTTAGGGTTAGGGTTGGGTTTAGGGGTAGGGTTAGGGTTTGGAGTGGGGTTAGGGGTAGGGGTAGGGTTAGTGTTAGTGATATGGTTAGGGTTAGGGTTGGTGTTAGTGCTAGGGTTAGGTTTAAGGTTAGGGTTAGCGTTAGGTGTAGGGTTAGGTTTAGGGTTAGGGTTAGGGGTAGGGATAGGGTTAGGGTTAGGGGTAGGGTTAGGGTTAGAGGTAGCATTAGGGGAATGGATAGGGTTAAGGTTAGTGGTAGGGTTAGGGTTAGGGTTAAGGGTAGGTTAAGGGTTAGGAGTAGTGTTAAGGGAATGGTTAGGTTTACGGGTAGGGTTAGGGGTAGAGTTAGGGTTAGGGTTACGGTTAGGGGTAGGGTTAGGATTAGGGTTAGGGGTAGGGGTAGGTGTAGGGTTAGGGTTAGAGTTAGGGTTAGGGTTAGGGTAGGGTTAGGGGTAGGGTTAGGGTTAGGTTTAAGGTTAGGTTTAGGGTAAGCGTTAGGGGTAGGGTTAGAGTTAGGGTAAGGGTTAGCGTTAGAGTTAGAGGTAGGGTTAGGGTTAGGGTTAGGGTTAGGGTTAGGGTTAGGGGTAGCTTTAGGGGTTGGGTTAGGTTTAGGGTTAGGGGTAGTGGTAGCTTTATGGTTAGGGTTAGGTTTAGGGTTAGGGGAAAGGTGAGGGGTAGGGTTAGGGTTAGGGTTAGCGGTACTGGTAGGGGTAGTTGTAGGGGTAGGGGTAGGGTTAGGGTTAGGGTTAGGGTTAGGTTTAGGACTAGGGCTTGGTTTAGGGTTAGGTGTAGAGTTAGGGTTTGGGGTAGGGTTAGGGTTAGGCGTAGGTTTAGGGCTAGCTCTAGGGTTAGTGTTAGGTTTAGGGCTAGAGCTTGGGTTAGGGTCAGTGGTAGAGTTAGGGTTAGGGTTAGGGTTAGAGGTACTGTTAGGGTTAGGGTTAGGGTTAGGGTAGGGTTAGGTTTAGGGTTAGGCTTAGGGTTAGGATTAGTGGTAGCAGTAGGCTTAGGGTTAGGGGTAGGGATAGGGTTAGGGGTAGGGATAGGTTTAGGATTAGGGTTAGGATTAGGGTTAGGGTTAGGGGTAGGGGTAGGGTTAGGGGTAGGGCTAGGGTTAGGGTTAGGGTTAGGTTTAGAGTTAGGGGTAAAGTAAGGGTTAGCGTTTGGTGTAGGGTTAGGGGTAGGGTTAGGGGTAGGGTTAACGTTAGGGTTAGGAGTAGGGGTAAGGGTAGGGATACGGTTAGGTTTAGGGGTAGGGTTAGGGTTAGGGTTGGGGTTGGGGTTAGTGTTAGGGCTAGGTTTGGGTTAGGGGTAGGGTTTAGGCTAGGGCTAGTGTTAGCGTTAGGGTTAGGACTAGGGTTAGGTTTAGAGTTAGGGTTTCCTTTAGGGATAGGGGTAGGGTTAGGTTTAGGATAGGGTTACGGTTAGGGGTATTGTTAGGGTTAGGGTTATTGATCGGGGTAGGGTTAGGGTTAGCGTTAGGGGTAGGGTTAGGGTTAGGTTTAGGGGTAGGTGTAGGGGTAGGGGTGGGTGTAGGGTTAGGGTTAGGGTTAGGGTTAGGGTTAGAGGCAGGTTTAGGGGTAGAGGCAGGGTTAGGTTTATGGTTAGGAGTAGGGGTAGTTGTAGGGGTAGGGGTAGGGTTAGGGTTAGTGTTAGGGATAGGGTTAGGGTTATGGTTAGGGCTAGGGCTATGATTAGGGTTAGGGTTAGAGTTAGGACTAGGGCTAGGATTAGGATTACGGTTAGGGTTAGGGCTAGGGCTAGGGCTAGGGTTAGGGTTAGGGGTAGGGTTAGGGGTAGGGGTAGGGGTAGGGATAAGGGTAGGGTTAGGCGTAGGGGTAGGGTTAGGGTTAGAGTAAGGGGTATGGGTAGGGGAGG
>JANJXV010000080.1:607500-610000 GCA_024803745.1 Megascapheus bottae
TAGTGGTAGGTGTATGGGTAGGGTTAGGGCTAGGTGTAGGGGTAGCGTTAGGTGTAGGGTTAGCGTTAGGGATAGGGGTAGGGTTAGGGTTAGGGGTAGGGGTAGGTGTAGGGTTAGGGTTAGGGTTGGGTTTAGGGGTAGGGTTAGGGTTTGGAGTGGGGTAAGGGGTAGGTTTAGGGTTAGGGATATGGTTAGGGTTAGGGTTGGTGTTAGTGCTAGGGTTAGGTTTAGGGTTAGGGCTAGCGTTAGGTGTAGGGTTAGGTTTAGGGTTAGGGGTAGGGGTAGGGATAGGGTTAGGGTTAGGGGTAGGGTTAGGGTTAGAGGTAGCGTTAGGGGAATGGATAGGGTTAAGGTTAGGGGTAGGGTTAGGGTTAGGGTTGGGGTAGGTTAAGGGTTAGGAGTAGCGTTAGGGGAAGGGTTAGGTTTACGGGTAGGCTTAGGGTTAGAGTTAGGGTTAGGGTTACGGTTAGGGGTAGGGTTAGGATTAGGGTTAGGGCTAGTGCTATGGTTACAGTTAGGGTTAGGGCTATGGCTAGGGCTAAGGTTAGGGTTAAAGTTAGGGTTAGGGCTAGGGCTAGGTTTAGGGTTAGGGTTAGGGATAGGGTTAGGGGTAGGGTTAGGGTTAGGGGTAGGGTTAGGGTTAGAGGTAGCGTTAGGGGTACGGTTAGGGTTAGGGTAAGGGTTTGGGTTAGGATTAGAGCTAGGGCTAGGGTTGGGGTTAGGGGTAGCGTTAGGGGAATGGTTCGGTTTAGGGGTAGGGTTAGGGTTAGAGATAGGGTTACGGTTATGGTTAGGGGTAGGGTTAGGGTTAGGGTTAGGTTTAGGGGTAGGGTTAGGGTTAGGGTTAGGTTTAGAGTTAAGGGTAGAGTTTAGTGGTAGGTGTAGGGGTAGGGGTAGGGTTAGGGCTAGGTGTAGGGGTAGCGTTAGGTATAGGGTTAGCGTTAGGGGTAGGGGTTAGGGTTAGAGTTAGGGTTAGGGGTAGGTGTAGAGTTAGGGTTAGGGTTGGGTTTAGGGGTAGGGTTAGGGTTTGGAGTGGGGTTAGGGGTAGGGGTAGGGTTAGGGTTAGGGATATGGTTAGGGTTAGGGTTGGTGTTAGTGCTAGGGTTAGGTTTAGGGTTAGTGTCAGCGTTAGGTGTAGGGTTAGGTTTAGGGTTAGTGGTAGGGGTAGGGATAGGGTTAGGGTTAGGGGTAGGGATAGGGTTAGAGGTAGCGTTAGGGGAATGGATAGGGTTAAGGTTAGGGGTAGGGTTAGGGTTAGGGTTAGGGGTAGGTTAAGGGTTAGGAGTAGCGTTAGGGGAAGGGTTAGGTTTACGGGTAGGCTTAGGGTTAGAGTTAGGGTTAGGGTTACGGTTAGGGGTAGGGTTAGGATTAGGGTTACTGCTAGTGCTATGGTTACAGTTAGGGTTAGGGCTATGGCTAGGGCTAGGGTTAGGGTTAAAGTTAGGTTTAGGGCTAGGGGTAGGTTTAGGGTTAGGGTTAGGGATAGGGTTAGGGGTATCGTTAGGGTTAGGGGTACGGTTAGGGTTAGAGGTAGCGTTAGGGGTACGTTTAGGGTTAGGGTAAGGGTTTGGGTTAGGATTAGAGCTAGGGCTAGGGTTGGGTTAGGGGTAGCGTTAGGGGAATGGTTAGGTTTAGGGGTAGGGTTAGGGTTAGAGTTAGGGTTACGGTTATGGTTAGGGGTAGGGTTAGGGTTAGGGTTAGGTTTAGGGGTAGGGTTAGGGTTAGGGTTAGGTTTAGAGTTAAGGGTAGAGTTTAGTGGTAGGTGTAGGGGTAGGGGTAGGGGTAGGGCTAGGTGTAGGGGTAGCGTTAGGTGTAGGGTTAGCGTTAGGGGTAGGGGTAGGGTTAGGGTTAGGGGTAGGGGTAGGTGTAGGGTTAGGGTTAGGGTTGGGTTTAGGGGTAGGGTTAGGGTTTGGAGTGGGGTTAGGGGTAGGGGTAGGGTTAGGGTTAGGGATATGGTTAGGGTTAGGGATATTGTTAGGGTTAGGGTTGGTGTTAGTGCTAGGGTTAGGTGTAGGGTTAGGGTTAGCATTAGGTGTAGTGTTAGGTTTAGGGTTATGGTTAGGTGTAGGGATAGGTTTAGGGTTAGGGGTATGGTTAGGGTTAGATGTAGCGTTAGGGCAATGGATACGGTTAAGATTAGGGGTAGGGTTAGGGTTAGGGTTAGGGGTAGGTTAAGGGTTAGGAGTAGCGTTAGGGGAAGGGTTAGGTTTACGGGTAGGGTTAGGGTTAGAGTTAGGGTTACGGTTACGGTTAGGGGTAGGGTTAGGATTAGGGTTAGGGGTAGGGGTAGGGTTAGGGTTAGGATTAGAGTTAGGGGTATGGTTAGGGTTACGGTTACAGGTAGGGTTAGGGTTAGGTTTAAGGTTAGGGTTAGGGTAAGGGTTAGGGGTAGGGTTAGGGTTAGGATTAGGGTTATGGTTAGGGGTAGGAGTAGTGTTATGGTTAGGGTTAGCGTTAGGGGTAGGGTTAGGGTTAGGGTAAGGGTTAGCGTTAGAGTTAG
>JANJXV010000080.1:612500-615000 GCA_024803745.1 Megascapheus bottae
TTAGGGGTAGCGTTAGGGTTAGGTTTAGGGTTAAGTCTAGGGCTAGGGTAGGGTTAGCGTTAGGGTTAGGGTTACCGTTAAGTTTAAGGGGTAGGGTTAGGGTTACGGTTAGGGGTATTGTTAGGGTTAGGGTTATTGTTAGGGGTAGGGTTAGGATTAGAGTTAGGGTTAGGGTTACGGTTTGGGGTAGGGTTAGGTTTAGGATTAGGGTGGGGTAGGGTTAGGGTTAGGGTTAGGGGTAGGATTTGGGTTAGGGTTATTGTTAGGGCTAGGGCTAGGGTTAGTGTTAGGGTTAGGGATAGGGGTTAGGGTTCGGGGTGGTTGTAGGTTTAGGGGTAGGGGTAGGGTTAGGGGTAGGGATTGGGTTAGGTGTAGGGGTAGCAGTGGGTGTAGGGTTAGGGTTAGCGGTAGGGTTAGGGTTAGGGGCAGGTGTAGAGGTAGAGGTAGGGTTAGGGTTAGGGTTAGCGGTAGGGGTAGAGGTAGGGGTAGGTGTAGGGTTAGGGTTAGGGTTAGGGCTAGGGTTAAGTTTAGGTGTAGGGGTAGGGGTAGGGTGAAATTTAGGGTTAGGATTAGGGGTAGGGTTAGGGGTAGGTTTAGGGTTAGGGTTAGGGGTAGGTTTAGGGTTAGGGGTAGGGTTAGGGGTAGGTTTAGGGTTAGGGTTAGGGTTAGGGTTGGGGTTGGGGTTAGGGTTAGGGTTAGGGGTAGCGTTAGGGTTAGGTTTAGGGTTAAGTCTAGGGCTAGGGTAGGGTTAGGGTTAGGGTTAGGGTTACCGTTAAGTTTAAGGGGTAGGGTTAGGGTTACGGTTAGGGGTATTGTTAGGGTTAGGGTTATTGTTAGGGGTAGGGTTAGGATTAGAGTTAGGGTTAGGGTTACGGTTAGGGGTAGGGTTAGGTTTAGGATTAGGGTGGGGTAGGGTTAGGGTTAGGGTTAGGGGTAGGATTTGGGTTAGGGTTATTGTTAGGGCTAGGGCTAGGGTTAGTGTTAGGGTTAGGGGTAGGGGTTAGGGTTCGGGGTGGTTGTAGGTTTAGGGGTAGGGGTAGGGTTAGGGGTAGGGTTAGGGTTAGGGGCAGGTGTAGAGGTAGAGGTAGGGTTAGGGTTAGGGTTAGCGGTAGGGGTAGAGGTAGGGGTAGGTGTAGGGTTAGGGTTAGGGTTAGGGCTAGGGTTAAGTTTAGGTGTAGGGGTAGGGGTAGGGTGAGATTTAGGGTTAGGATTAGGGGTAGGGTTAGGGGTAGGTTTAGGGTTAGGGTTAGGGGTAGGGTTAGGGTTAGGGTTAGGGTTAGGGGTAGGTTTAGGGTTAGGGTTAGGGTTAGGGTTGGGGTTGGGGTTAGGGTTAGGGTTAGGGGTAGCGTTAGGGTTAGGTTTAGGGTTAAGTCTAGGGCTAGGGTAGGGTTAGGGTTAGGGTTAGGGTTACCGTTAAGTTTAAGGGGTAGGGTTAGGGTTACGGTTAGGGGTATTGTTAGGGTTAGGGTTATTGTTAGGGGTAGGGTTAGGATTAGAGTTAGGGTTAGGGTTACGGTTAGGGGTAGGGTTAGGTTTAGGATTAGGGTGGGGTAGGGTTAGGGTTAGGGTTAGGGGTAGGATTTGGGTTAGGGTTATTGTTAGGGCTAGGGCTAGGGTTAGTGTTAGGGTTAGGGGTAGGGGTTAGGGTTCGGGGTGGTTGTAGGTTTAGGGGTAGGGGTAGGGTTAGGGGTAGGTATTGGGGTAGGTGTAGGGGTAGCGGTGGGTGTAGGGTTAGGGTTAGGGGTAGGGTTAGGGTTAGGGGCAGGTGTAGAGGTAGAGGTAGGGTTAGGGTTAGGGTTAGGGCTAGGGTTAAGGTTAGGTGTAGGGGTAGGGGTAGGGTGAGATTTAGGGTTAGGATTAGGGGTAGGGTTAGGGGTAGGTTTAGGGTTAGGGTTAGGGGTAGGGTTAGGGTTAGGGTTAGGGTTAGGGGTAGAATTAAGGTTAGAGTTAGGGTTAGGGTTAGGTGTAGGGGTAGGGGTAGGGGTAGGGGTAGGTTTAGGGTTAGGGGTAGGGTAGGGTTAGGGCTAGGATTAGGGTTAGGGTTAGGGTTAGGGGTAGAATTAAGGTTAGAGTTAGGGTTAGGGTTAGGGGTTGGGTTAGGGTTATGGGTAGGGGTGGGTTTAGGGTTAGGGTTAGGTTTAGGGTTAGGGTTAGCGTTAGGTGTACGTTTAGGGTTAGGGTTAGGGTTAGGGCTAGGGTTAAGGTTAGGGGTAGGGGTAGGGTGAGATTTAGGGTTAGGGTTAGGGTTAGGGTTACGTGTAGGGGTAGGGTTAGGGTTAGGGTTAAGGGTAGGGTTAGGGGTAGGGTTAGGGTTAGGGTTAGGGTTAGAGTTAGGGTTAGGGTTAGGGTTAGGGTTAGGGTAAGTTTTAGTGGCAGGGGTATTGTCTGGGTTAGGGATAGGAGTAGTTGTAGGGGTAGGTTTAGGATTAGGGTTAGGGTTATTGTTAGGGCTAGGGTTAGGGTTAGGGTTAGGGGTAGGGGTAGGGGTTAGGGTTACGGG
>JANJXV010000080.1:622500-662500 GCA_024803745.1 Megascapheus bottae
GTTTGGGTTAGGGGTAGGGGTAGGGGTAAGGTAAGGGTTAGGGTTTGGGGTAGGGTTAGGGGTAGGGTTAGGGTTAGGGTTAGGGTTAGGGTTAGGGTTAGGTCTAGGGGTAGGGGTAGGGATAGGGGAAGGGTTAGGGTTAGGTGTAGGGTTAGGGGTAGGGTTAGGGTTGCAGTTGGGGTTAGGGTTAGGGGTAGGGTTAGGGTTAGGTTTAGGGTTAAGGCTAGGGCTAGGGTTAGGGTTAGGGTTAGCGATATGGGTAGTGGTAGGGGTAGGGGTAGGGTTAGGGTTAGGGTTAGGGTTACAGTTAGGGGTATTGTTAGGGTAAGGGTTATTGTTAGGGGTAAGTTTAGGATTAGAGTTAGGGTTAAGGTTACGGTTAGCGGTAGGGTTAGGGCTAGGATTAGGGTTAGGGGTAGGGTTAGGATTAGGGTTAGGGTTAGCGTTAGTGGTAGGGGTAGGATTAGGGTTAGGTTTAGGGGTAGGTGTAGGGGTAGCGGTGGGTGTAGGGTTAGGGGTAGGTGTAGCGTTAGGGTTAGGGGCAGGTGTAGGGGTAGAGGTAGGGTTAGGGTTTGGGTTAGCGGTAGGGGCAGTGGTAGGGGTAGGGGTAGGGTTAGGGTTAGGGGTAAGGTGAGGGGAAGGGTTAGGGTTAGAGTGACGGTTATGGTTAGGATTAGGGGTAGGTGTAGGGTTAGGTTTAGGGTTAGCGGTAGGGGTAGGGGTAGGGGTAGGGTTAGGGTTAGGGTTAGGGTTTTGTGTAGGTTTAGGGTTAGGTTTAGGGTTAGGGTTAGGGGTAGGGTTAGGATTAGGGTTAGGGTTAGGGGTAGGGGTAGGGTTAAGTTTAGGGTTAGGGTTAGGGTTAGGGGTTGGGTTAGGGTTAGGGTTAGGGTTAGGTTTAGGGTTAGGGTTAGAGTTAGGTGTAGGTTTAGTGTTAAGGTTAGTGTTACGGTTAGGGGTATAGTTAGCGTTACGGTTAGGCTTAGGTGTAGGGTTAGGGTTAGAGTTAGGGTTAGGGTTACGTGTAGGGGTAGGTTTAGGGTTAGGGTTAGGTTATTGTTAGGGCTAGGTGTAGAGTTAGGTTTAGGGTTAGGGGTAGGGGTTAGGGTTAGGGGTAGGGGTAGGTTTAGGTGTAGTGGTAGGCTTAGGGGTAGGGATAGGGGTTGGGGTAGGGGTAGGTGTAGGGTTAGGGTTAGGGTTAGGGGTAAAGTTAGGGTTAGGGTTAGGCTTAGGGTTACTGCTAGTACTAGGGTTACAGTTAGGGTTAGGTCTACGGCTAGTTCTAGGGTTAAGGTTAAGGTTAGGGTTAGGGCTAGGGCTAGGTTTAGGGTTAGGGTTAGGGACAGGGATAGGGTAGGGTTAGTGTTAGGGGTAGGGTTAGGGTTAGAGGTAGCGTTAGGGTTAGGGTTAGGGTTTGGGTTAGGGTTAGGGCTAGGGGTATTGTTAGGGTTAGGGGTAGCCTTAGGGGAAGAGTTAGGTTTAGGGGTAGGGTTGGGGTTAGAGTTAGGGTTAGGGTTACGGTTAGGGGTAGGGTTAGGTTTTGGGTTAGGTTTAGGGGTAGGGTTAGGGTTAGGGATAGGCTTAGGGTTAGGGTTAGGGTTAGGGATAGGGTTAGGGTTAGGGTTAGGGCTAGGGTTTGGATATGCGTTAGGGTTAGCGTTAGGGGTAGGGTTAGGGTTAGGTTTAGGGTTATGGTTAGGAGTAGGGTTAGGTTTAGGGTTAGGGTTACGGTTACGGGTAGGTTTAGGGTTAGGGTTATGGTTAGGATTAGCTTTAAGTTCGGGTTAGGTTTAGGGTGAGAGGTAGGGTTGTGGTTAGGGTGACGTTTAGGTTTAGGATTAGGCGTAGGGTTAGGGTTAGGGTTAGGGTTAGCTGTAGGGATAGGGGTAGGGGTAGGGTTAGGGTTAGGTGTAGGGTTAGGGCTAGCACTAGGGTTATGGTTAGGTTTAGGACTAGGGCTTCGGCTAGGGTAAGGGGTAGACTTAGGGTTAGGGTTAGGGGTAGATTTGGGGTTAGGGTTAGGTGTAGGGGTAGGGTTAGCGTTGGCTGTAGGGATAGGGTTAGGGTTAGGGTTACGGTTAGGGGTACAGTTAGGGTTATGTTTAGGGTTAGTGGTAGGGTTAGAGTTAGGGTTAGGGTTACGGTTAGGGGTAGGTTTAGGGTTAGGTTTAGGGTTAGGGGTAGGGTTAGGGTTAGGGTTAGGGGTAGGGTTAGATTTAGGAGTATGGTTAGGGTTAGGGTTAGGGTTAGGGTTAGTGGCAGGGGTAATGTTACGGTTAGGGGTAGGGGTAGGGGTAGGGGTAGGTTTAGGATTAGGGATAGGATTAGAGTTAGGGTTAGGGTTAGGGTTATTGTTAGGGCTAGGGCTAGGGTTAGGGTTAAGGTCAGGGGTAGGTGTAGGGGTAGGGTTACAGTTAGGTTTAGGGTTAGGGTTAGGTGTAGGGTTAGGTTTAGGTTTAGGGTTTGAGTTAGGGGTAGGGTTAGGGGTATTGGTAGGGGTATGGTAAGGTTAGGGTTAGGGTTAGGGTTAGGGTTAGGTCTATGGCTAGGGTTAGGTTTAGGGCTAGGGTTAGGTTTAGGTTTATTGGTAGGGCTAGGTTAAGGGTTAGGTTTAGGGTTAGGGTTAGGATTAGGGTTAGGGTTTTAGGGTTAGGTTGCGGGTTATGGTTAGGGTTAGAGATAGGTGTAGGGTTAGCGTTAGGAGTAGGGTTAGGGTTAGGGTTAGGGGTAGGGGTAGGGGTATGGGTAGAGTTAGGGTTAGGGTTAGGCTTAGGGTTAGGGCTAGGGCTAGGGTTACAGTTAGGGTTAGAGCTATGGCTATGGCTAGGGTTAGGGTTAAGTTTAGGGTTAGGGCTAGGGCAAGTTTTAGGGTTAGGGTTAGGTTCAGGGTTAGGGTTAGGGGTAGGGGTAGGGGTAGGGGTAGGGGTTGGTTTAGGGTTAGGTTTAGGGATAGGGGTAGGGGTAGGTGTAGGGGTAGTGGTAGGGTTAGGGCTAGGTGTAGGGTTAGGGGTAGGTGTAGGATTAGGTTTAGGGTTAGGGTTAGGTGTAGGGTTAGGGTTAGGGTTAGGGTTAGGGGTAGGGGTATGTGTAGGGTTAGGGTTAGGTTTAGGTTTAGGGGTAGGGTTAGGGTTGGGAGTAGGGTTAGGGTTTGGAGTAGGGTTAGGGTTAGGGTTATGGTTAGGTTTAGGGTTGAGGTTAGGGTTAGGGTTAGGTTTAGGGTTAGGGTTAGCGTTAGGTGTAGGGTTAGGTTTAGGTTTAGGGTTAGGGTTAGGGTTATGTTTAGGTTTAGGGTTAGGGTTACGGATAGGGGTAGGGTTAAGGTTATGGGTAGGGTTAGGTTTAGGATTAGGGGTAGCATTAGGGGAAGGGTTAGGTTTAGGGGTAGGGTTAGTGTTAGAGTTAGGGTTAGGGTTACGGTTAGGGGTAGGATTAGGGTTAGGGTTAGGGGTAGGTTTAGGTTCAGGGTAAGGGGTAGGGTAAGCATTCGGGGTAGGGTTAGGGTGAGGGTTAGGATTAGGGTTAGGGTTAGGGTTAGGGTTAGGGTAAGGGTTAGGGGTAGGGTTGGGTTAGGGTTAGGGTTAGGGTTAGGGTTAGGGTTAGGGTTAGGGTTAGGGTTAGGGCTAGGGTTACAGTTAGGGGTAGGGTTAGGATTAAGGTTAGGGGTAGGGGTAGGGTTAGGTTTAGGGTTAGGGTTAGGGGTAGCTTTAGGGGTAGGGTTAGGTTTAGGGTTAGGGGTAAGGTGATGGGAAGGGTTAGGGTTAGAGTGACGGTTATGGTTAGGATTAGGTGTAGGTGTAGGGTTAGGTTAGGGTTAGCGGTATGGGTAGGGGTAGGGGTAGGGTTAGGGTTAGAGTTAGGTTTAGGGTTATTGTTAGGGCTAGGGCTAGGGTTAGAGTTAGGGGTAGGGATAGGTCTAGGGGTAGGTTTAGGGTTAGGGTTAGGGTTAGGGCTAGGGCTTGGTTAACGGTTAGTTTGAGGATTAGGGCTAGGGCTAGGGGTAGGTTTAGGGGTAGGTTTAGGGTTAGTGCTAGGTTTAGCGTTAGGGTTAGGGTTAGGGTAAGGTTGAGGGTTAGAGTTTTAGGGTTAGGGTTTGGGTTATGCTTAGAGGCAGTGTTAGGGGTAGGCTTAGGGTTAGGGTCAGGGTTAGGGGTAGGCATAGGCGTAGGGGTAGGGTATGGTTAGGGTTAGGGTTAGGATGAGGGTTAAGGGTAGGGGTAGGGTTGGGGTAAGGGTTAGGGTTAGGGGTATGGTTAGGGGTAGGGTTAGGTTAGTTTTAGGGGTAGGGTTAGGGGTAGGGGTAGGGGTAGTGGTAGGGTTAGGGTAAGGTTTAGGGGTAGAGTTAGGGATAGGGGTAGGTTTAGGGTTAGGGTTAGGGTTAGGGTTAGGGTTAGGGGTATGGTTAGGGGTAGGGGTAGGGTTAGGTTTAGGGGTAGGTGTAGGGGTAGGGGTAGGGTAGATTTAGGGGTAGGGTTAGTGGTAGGGTTAGGGGTAGGGGTAGGTGTAGGCGTAGGGGTAGGGTTTGGTTAGGGTTAGGGTTAGCGTTAGGGGTAAGGGTATGGGTATAGGTAGGGTTAGGGTTAGGGTTAGGGTTAGGTTTAGGCGTAGAGTTAGGGTTAGGTTTAGGGTTAGGTTAGGGGTAGGGTTAGGGTTAGGTGTAGGGTTATGGTTAGGGTTAGGGTTAGAGGTAGGGGTAGGGGTAGGGGTAGAGGTAGGAGTAGGGGAAGGGGGAGGGATAGGGGTAGAGTTAGGGTTAGGGATAGGGTTAGGGGTAGGTGCAGTGGTAGGGGTAGGGTTAGGGTTACTGTTAGGATTAGGTGTAGGTATAGGGGTAGGGTTAGGGTTAGTGATAGGGTTAGGGCTAGGTTCAGGGGTAGGGGTAGGGTTAGGGTTAGGGTTAGGGTTAGGTGTAGGTATAGGGGTAGGGTTAGGGTTACGGTTAGGGTTAGTTTTAATGTTAGGGGTAGCAGTAGGGATAGGGTTAGGTTTAGGGTTAGGTTTAGGGGTAGCGTTAGTGTTAGGGTTTGGTTTAGCGTTAGGAGTAGGGTTAGGGTTAGGGTTAGTTTTAGGGGCAGGTGTAGGGGTAGGGGTAGGGTTAGGGGTAGGGTCAGGGGTAGGGTTATTGGTAGGGGCAGGCGTAGGGTTGGGGTTAGGGTTAGGGCTAGGGTTAGGGTTAGGTTAGGGCTACGGCTATGATTAGAGTTAGGGTTAGAGTTAGGGCTAGGGCTAGGGTTAGGATTAGGGTTAGGGTTAGGGATAGGGCTAGGGTTAGGGTTAGGGTTAGGGGTAAGTTTAGGGTTAGGGACAGGGGTAGGGTTGGGGTAGGGGTATGGTTAGGCGTAGGGGTAGGGGTAGATTTTGGGTTACATTTAGGGGTAGGGTTAGGGGTAGGGTTAGGGTTAGGGTTAGGGGTAGGTTTAGAGTTAGGGTTAGGGTTAGGGTTAGGGGTAGGGTTAAGGTTAGGGTACGGTTAGGGTTAGGGGTAAGGTTAGGGTTAGGGGTAAGGGTAGATTTGGGGTTAGGGTTAGGTGTAGGGGTAGGGTTAGCGCTGGCTGTAGGGATAGGGTTAGGGTTAGGGTTACGGTTAGGGGTATAATTAGGGTTAGTATTAGGGTTAGTGGTAGGGTTAGTTAGAGTTAGGATTAGGGTTACAGTTAGGGGTAGGTGTAGGGTTAGGTTTAGGGTTAGGGGTAGGGTTAGGGTTAGGGTTAGTGTTAGGGTTAGAGTTAGGGGTAGGGTTAGGGTTAGGGTTAGGGTTAGGGTTAGGGTTAGTGGCAGGGTTATTGTTACGGTTAGGGGTAGGGGTAGGGGTAGGTGTAGGTTTAGGATTAGGGGTAGGATTAGGGTTAGTGTTAGGGTTAGGGTTATTGTTAGGGCTAGGGCTAGGGTTAGGGTTAGGGTTAGGGGTAGGTGTAGGGTTACGGTTAGGGTTAGTGTTTCGGTTAGGGTTAGGGTTAGGGTTAGGGGTAGGGTTAGGTGTAGGTTTAGGGTTTGAATTAGGGGTAGGGTTAGGGGTATCGGTAGGGGTATGGTAAGGTTAGGGTTAGGGTTAGGGTTAGGGTTAGGTCTATGGCTAGGGTTAGGTTTAGGGCTAGGGTTAGGTTTAGGTTTATTGGTAGGGCTAGGTTAAGGGTTAGGTTTAGGGTTAGGGTTAGGATTAGGGTTAGGGTTTTAGGGTTAGGGTGCGGGTTATGGGTAGGGTTAGGGATAGGGGTAGCGTTAGCGTTAGGAGTAGGGTTAGGGTTAGGGTTAGGGGTAGAGTTAGGGTTAGGGTTAGGCTTAGGGTTAGGGCTAGGGCTAGGGTTACAGTTAGGGTTAGAGCTATGGCTATGGCTAGGGTTAGGGTTAAGTTTAGGGTTAGGGCTAGGGCTAGGTTTAGGGTTAGGGTTAGGTTTAGGGTTAGGGTTAGGGGTAGGTGTAGGGGTAGGGGTTGGTTTAGGGTTAGGTTTAGTGATAGGGGTAGGGGTAGGGGTAGGGTTAGGTTTAGGGTTAGGGTTAGTGATAGCTTTAGGGGTAGGGTTAGGTTTAGGGTTAGGGGTAAGGTGAGGGGAAGGGTTAGGGTTAGAGTGACGGTTATGGTTAGGATTAGGGGTAGGTGTAGGGTTAGGGTTAGGGTTATCGGAATGGGTATGGGTAGGGGTAGTGGTAGGGTTAGGGTTAGAGTTAGGTTTAGGGTTATTGTTAGGGCTAGGGCTAGGTTTAGGGTTAGGGGTAGGGATAGGTCTAGGTGTAGGTTTAGGGTTAGGGTTAGGGTTAGGGCTAGGGCTTGGTTAACAGTTAGTTTGAGGGTTAGGGCTAGGGCTAGGGGTAGGTTTAGGGTTAGGTTTAGGGTTAGGGCTGTTAGCGTTAGGGTTAGGGTTAGGGTAAGGATTAGGGTTAGAGTTTTAGGGTTAGGGTTCGGGTTATGCTTAGAGTTAGTTTTAGGGGTAGGCTTAGGGTTAGGGTCATGGTTAGGGGTAGGCATAGGCGTAGGGGTAGGGGTATGGTTAGGGTTAGGGTTAGGATGAGGGTTAAGGGTAGGGGTAGGGTTGGGGTTAGGGTTAGGGTTAGGGGTATGGTTAGGGGTAGGGTTAGGTTAGTTTTAGGGGTAGGGTTAGGGTTAGGGGTAGGGTTAGGGGTAGGGTTAGGGTAAGGTTTAGGGGTAGAGTTAGGATAGGGGTAGGTTTAGGGTTAGGGTTAGGGTTAGGGTTAGTGCTAGGGGTAGGGTTAGGGGTAGGGTAGTGGTAGGGGTAGGGATCGGTATAGCATTAGGGTTAAGGTTAGGATTAGGGTTAAGGTTAGGGGTAGGGGTACAGTTAGGATTAGGGTTAATCTTAGGGTTAGGGCTAGGGCTCGGGTTAGGGTTAAGGGTAGGGTTAGGGTTAGGGGTAGGTGTAGGGCTAGGGTTAGGTTTAGGGTTAGGGTCAGGGTTAGGATTAGGGTTAGGGGTAGGGGTAGGGGTATGGTTAGGTTTAGGGGTAGGTGTAGGGGTAGGGGTAGGGTAGGTTTAGGGGTAGGGTTAGTGGTAGGGTTAGGGGTAGGGGTAGGTGTAGGCGTAGGGGTAGGGTTTGGTTAGGGTTAGGGTTAGGGTTAGGGGTAAGGGTATGGGTATAGGTAGGGTTAGGGTTAGGTTTACGGTTAGGGTTAGGTTTAGGCGTAGAGTTAGGGTTAGGTTTAAGGTTAGGTTAGGGGTAGGGTTAGGGGTAGGTGTAGGGTTATGGTTAGGGTTAGGGTTAGAGGTAGGGGTAGGGGTAGGGGTAGAGGTAGGAGTAGGGGAAGGGGGAGGGATAGGGGTAGGGTTAGGGTTAGGGATAGGGTTAGGGGTAGGTGCAGGGTTAGGGGTCGGGTTAGGTTTAGGGTTAGGGTTAGGTGTAGGTATAGGGGTAGGGTTAGGGTTAGGGATAGGGTTAGGGGTAGGTGCAGGGGTAGGGGTAGGTTTAGGGTTGGGGTTAGGGTTAGGTGTAGGTATAGGGGTAGGGTTAGGGTTAGGGTTAGGGTTAGTTTTAATGTTAGGGGTAGCAGTAGGGATAGGGTTAGGGTTAGGGGTAGGGTTAGTGTTAGGGTTTGGTTTAGCGTTAGGAGTAGGGTTAGGGTTAGGGTTAGTTTTAGGGGCAGGTGTAGGGGTAGGGGTATGGTTAAGGGTAGGGGTAGGGGTAGGGATAGTGGTAGGGGCAGGCGTAGGGTTGGGGTTAAGGTTAGGGCTAGGGTTAGGGTTAGGTTAGGGCTACGGCTATGATTAGGGTTAGGGTTAGAGATAGGGCTAGGGCTAGGGTTAGGATTAGGGTTAGGGTTAGGGTTAGGGATAGGGCTAGGGTTAGGGTTAGGTTTAGGGTTAGGGGTAGGGTTAGGGTTAGGGGTAGGGGTAGGGTAGGTGTAGGGGTAGGGTTAGGGTTAGGGTTAGTGTTAGGGTTAGGAATAGGGATAGGGAATGGGTAGGAGTAGGGTTAGGGTTAAGGTTACCGGTAGGGTTAGGGTTAGGGTTAGGGTTAGGGGTAGCTTTAGGGATAGGGTTAGGTTTAGGGTTAGGGGTAAGGTTAGGGGTAGGGTTAGGGTTAGGGTGACGGTTAGGGTTAGGATTAGGGGTAGATGTAGGTTTAGGGTTAGGGTTAGTGGTATGGGTAGGGGTAGGGGTAAGGTTAGGGTTAGGGTTAGAGTTAGGGTTTGGGCTAGCGCTAGGGTTAGGTTAGGTTTAGGACTACGGCTTGGGTTAGGGTTAGGGTTAGGGTTAGGGGTAGGGGTAGGCGTAGGTTTAGGGCTAGCGCTAGGGTTAGTGTTAGGTTTAGGGCTAGGGCTTGGGTTAGGGTCAGGGGTAGAGTTAGGGTTAGGGTTAGGGTTAGGGGTAGGGGTACTGTTAGGAATAGGGTTAGGGTTAGGGGTAGGTTTAGGGTTAGGGTTAGGGTTAGTGGTAGCGGTAGGGTTATGTTAGGGGTAGGGGTTAGGTTAGGGGTAGGGGTAGGTTTAGGATTAGGGTTAGGATTAGGGTTAGGGTTAGGGGTAGGGGTAGGGTTAGGGGTAGGGCTAGGGATAGGGTTAGGGTTAGGTTTAGGGTTAGGGGTAAGGTAAGGGTTAGGGTTTGGTGTAGGATTAGGGGTAGGGTTAGGGGTATGGGTAGGGGTAGAAATAGAGGTAAGGTTAGGGTTAGGGTTAGGGTTAGGGTTAGGGTTGGGGTTGGGGTTAGGGTTAGGGGTAGGGTTAGGGTTAGGGGTAGGGTTAAGGCCAGGGCTAGGGTTAGGGTTAGGGTTAGGGCTACAGTTAGGTTTAGGGTTAGGGTTACCTTTAGGGGTAGGGGCAGTGTTAGTTTTAGGGTTAGTGTTACGGTTAGGGGTATTGTTAGGGTTAGGGTTATTGATAGGGGTAGGTTTAGGATTAGAGTTAAGGTTAGGGTTACGATTAGGGGTAGGGTTAGGGTTAGGGTTAGGGGTAGAGTTAGGGGTAGGGTTAGGGTTAGGTTTAGGGGTAGGTGTAGGGGTAGGGGTGGGTGTAGGGTCAGGGTTAGGGTTAGGGTAGCGGCAGGTGTAGGGGTAGAGGCATTGTTAGGGTTAGGGTTAGGTGTAGGGGTAGTAGTACGGGTAGGGGTAGGGTTAGGGTTAGGGCTGGGGTTAGGGTTAGGGTTAGGGCTAGGGCAAGGATTAGGGTTAGGGTTAGAATTAGGACTAGGGCTAGGGTTTGGGTTAGGGTTAGGGCTAGGGCTAGGGTTAGGGTTAGGGGTAACATTCGGGGTAGGGTTAGGGGTAGGGGTAGGAGTAGGGTTAGGCGTAGGGGTAGGGTTAGGGTTAGGGTTAGGGGTCGGGGTAGGGGTAGGGGTAGGTTTAGATTTAGGGTTATGGGTAGGGGTAAGGTTAGGGGTAGGTTTAGGTTTAGGGTTAGGGGTAGTGTTAGGGTTAGGGTTAGGGGTAGGGTTAGGGTAAAGGTTAGGGTTAGGGTTAGGGTTAGGGGTTGGGTTAGGGTTAGGGATAGGGTTAGGGGTAGTGATGGGTTTAGGGATAGGGTTAGGTTTAGGGTTAGGGTTAGCGTTATTTTTAGGATTAGGGTTTGGGTTTGGGTTTGGGTTAGGGTTACAGTTAGGGGTATAGTTAGGTTTAGGGTTAGGGGTAGGGGTAGGGTTAGGTTTAGAGTTGGGGTTAGGGTTACGTGTAGGGGTAGGGTTAGGGTTAGGGTTAGGGGTAGGGTTAGGGTTAGGGTTAGGGATAGAGTTAGGGTTAGAGTTAGGGTTAGGGTTAGGTTTAGTGGCAGGGGTATTCTTAGGGTTAGGGGTAGGGGTAGGGGTTGGGGTAGGGGTAGGTTGAGGATTAGGGTTAGGATTAGGTTTAGGGTTAGGGTTAGGGTTAGGGTTATTGTTAGGGCTAGGTCTAGGGTTAGGGTTAGGCGTAGGGGTAGGGGTAGGGGTTATGTTTAGGGTTAGGGGTAGGGGTAGGGGTAGGTTTATGGGTAGGGGTAGATTTAGGCGTAGGGGTAGGAGTAGAGTTAGGGTTAGAATTAGGGTTAGGGTTAGGGTTATGGGTAGGGTTAGGGTTAGGGGTAGAGTTAGGGGAAGGGTTAGTTTTAGGGGTAGGGTTAGGGTTAGGGGTAGGGTTAAGGTTAGGTTTAGGGTTTGAGTTAATGGTAGGGTTAGGGTTAGGGTTAGGTTTTGGGTTAGGTGTAGTGTTAGGGATAAGGTTAGGGTCAGGAGTAGGGTTAGGGTTAGGGTTAGTGTTATTGGTAGCTGTAGGGGTAGTATTAGGGGTAGGGGTAGGGGTAGGTTTAGGATTAGGGTTAGGGTTAGGGTTACGATTAGGGGTAGGGTTAGGGTTAGGATAATGGTTAGGGGTAGGGTTAGGGTAGGGTTACAGTGAAGGGTAGGGTTAGGGTTAGGGTTAGGTGTAGGGGTAGGGGTAGGGATAGGGGTAAGATAAGGGTTAGGGTTTGGGGTATGGTTAGGGGTAGGTTTAGGGGTAGGGTTAGGGTTAGGGGTAGGGGTAGGGGTAGGGATAGTGGTAGGGTTAGGGGTAGGGGTAGGGTTAGGGGTGGGGTGAGGGTTGGGGTTGGGGTTAGGGTTAGGCGTAGGGTTAGGGTTAGGTTTAGGGTTACCGTTAAGGGGTAGGGGTAGGGTTAGTGTTAGGGCTACGGTTAGGGTTAGAGGTAGGGGTAGGGGTAGGGTTAGATTTAGGGTTAGGTGTAGGTGTAGGGTTAGGGTTAGGGTTAGGGTTAGGGTTAGGTTTAGGGTAAGGGTAAGAGTTAGCCTTAGGGGTAAGGTTAGGGTTAGGGTTAGGTTAGGGTTAGGGCTAGGGCTAGGTTTAGGGTTAGGTTTAGGGATAGGGTTAGGGGTAGGTTTAGGGTTAGGGGTAGGTTTAGGGTTAGAGGTATCATTAGGGGTAGGGTTAGGGTTAGGGTTAAGGTTTGGTTAGAGTTAGGGCTAGGAGTATTGTTAGGGTTAGGGGTAGCCTTAGGGGAAGGGTTAGGTTTAGGGGTAGGGTTACGGTTAGAGTTAGGGTTACGGTTAGGGGTAACGTTAGGGTTAGGGTTAGGTTTAGTGGTAGGGTTAGGGTTAGGGTTAGGTTTAGAGTTAAGGGTACGGTTAGGGCTGGGGTTAGGGTTAGAGTTAGGGGTAGGCTTAGGGTTAGGTTTAGGGTTAGGGATAGTGGTAGGGTTAGGGTTAGGGTTAGGGTAAGCGTTAGGGTTAGCGTTAGGGGTAGGGTTAGGGTTAGGTTTAGGGTTACGGTTATGAGTAGGGTTAGGTTTAGGGTTAGGGTTACGGTTACAGGTAGGTTTAGGGTTAGGGTTATGGTTAGGGTTAGCTTTAGGTATAGGGTTAAGGTTAGGGTGAGGGGTAGGGTTGGGGTTAGGTTGACGGTTAGGTTTAGTATTAGGCATAGGGTTAGGGTTAGGGTTAGGTTTAGGGTCAGCGGTAGGGGTAGGGGTAGGGATAGTTGTAGGGGTAGGGGTAGGTGTTGGGTTAGGGTTAGGAGTAGGGTTAGGTTTATGATTAGGGGTAGAGTTAGGGTTAGGTTTAGGCTTAGGGTTAGGGCTAGTGCTAGGGTTACATTTAGGGTTAGGACTATGGCTAGGGCTATGGTTAGGGTTAAGGTTAGGGTTAGGGCTAGGGCTAGGTTTAGGGTTAGGGTTAGGGATAGGGTTAGGGGTAGTTTTAGGGTTAGGGGTAGGTTTAGGTTTAGAGGTAGCGTTAGGGGTAGGGTTAGGGTTTGGGTTTGGTTAGGGTTAGGGCTAGGGGTATTGTTAGGGTTAGGGGTAGCCTTAGGGGAAGGGTTAGGTTTAGGGGTAGGGTTAGGGTTAGAGTTAGGGTTAGGGTTAGGGTTAGGGGTAAGGTTAGGGTTAGTGTTAGGTATAGGGGTAGGGTTAGATTTACGGTTAGGTTTAGAGTTAAGGGTACGGTTAGGGTTGGGGTTAGGGTTAGAGTTAGGGGTAGGCTTAGGGTTAGGGTTAGGGTTAGGGATAGGGGTAGGTTTAGGGTTAGGGTTAGGGTTAGGTTTAGGTTTACGGTTAGGAGTAGGGATAGGTTTAGGGTTAGGGTTACGGTTACGGATAGGTTTAGGGTTAGGGTTAGGGTTAGGGTTAGCTTTAGGTGTAGGGTTAGGGTTAGGGCAAGGGGTAGGGTTGGGGTTAGGGTGACGGTTAGGTTTAGGATTAGGCGTAGGGTTAGGGTTAGGGTTAGTGGTAGGGGTAGGGGTAGGGGTAGGGGTTAGGGTTAGGTTTAGGTTTAGGGTTAGGGCTAGTGCTAGGGTTATGGTTAGGTTTAGGACTAGGGCTTGGGCTAAGGTTAGGGGTAGACTTAGGGTTAGGGGTAGGATGAGGGTTAGGGATAGTGTTAGGGGTAGGGTTAGGTGAGCGGTAGGGTTAGGGTTAGGGTTAGGGTTAGGGCTAGGGCTAGGTTTAGGGTTAGGGTTAGGGTTAGGGTTAGGGGTAATGTTAGGGTTAGGGTTAGGATTAGGGTTAGGGTTAGGGTTAGGGTTAGGGGTGGGTCTATGGCTAGGGTTAGGGTAATGGTTAGGGGTAGGGTTAGGGTTAGGGGTAGAGGTAGGGTTAAGGTTAGGGTTAGGGGTAGGGTTAGGGTTAGTGTTAGGGGTAGATTTGGGGTTAGGATTAGGGTTAGGTTTAGGGGTAGGGTTAGCGTTGGCTGTAGTGATAGGGTTAGTGTTAGGATTTCGGTTAGGGGTATAGTGAGGGTTAGGATTAGGGTTAGTGGTAGGGTTAGGGTTAGAGTTAGGGTTAGTGTTACGGTTAGGTGTAGGTTTAGGGTTAGGGTTAGGTGTAGGGTTAGGGTTAGGGTTAGGCTTAGGGTTAGGGTTAGGGTTAGGGCTAGGGGTAGGTGTAGAGGTAGGGGTAGGGTTAGGGTTAGGGTTAGGGTGAGGGTTGGGGTTAGGGTTAGGGCTAGGGTTAGTGTTAGGGCTAAGTGTAGTGATAGGGTTAGGGTTAGGTCTAGGGCTAGAGTTAGTGTTAGGTTTAGTTTTAGGGCTAGGATTAGGGCTAGGTTTAGGGTTATGGTTAGGGTTAGGGTTAGGGTTAGGGCTAGGGCTAGGGTTAGGGTTAGGATTACGGTTAGGATTAGGGTTAGGGGTTTATGGTTAGGGTTAGGGTAGGGGTATGGTATCGGTAGGGTTAGGGTTAGGGTTAGGCGTAGGGGTAGGGTTAGGGGTAGAATTAGGGTTAAGGTTACTGGTAGGGTTAGAGTTTGGTTAAGGTTAGGGTTAGGGATAGGTGTCGGGTTTGTGTTAGGGTTAGGGGTAGAGTTAGGTTTAGGGTTAGAGGCAGCGTTAGGGGAATGGTTAGGGTTAGGGTTAGGGGGAGGATTAGGGTTAGGGTTAGGGGTAGGTTTAGGGTTAGGGGTATCATTAGGGGAAGGGTTAGGTTTAGGGGTAGGGTTAGGGTTAGGGTTACGGTTAGGGGTAGGGTTAGGGTTAGGGGTAGGGTTAGGGTTAGCGTTAGGATTAGAGTTAGGGGTAGAGTTAGGGTTAGGTTTAGGGGTAGGATTAGGGTTAGGTTTAGGGTTAGGGTTAGGGTAAGCGTTAGGGTTAGGGTTATGGTTAGGGTTAGAGTTACGGTTAAGGTTAAGGGTAGGGTTAGGGTTAGGGTTAGGGGTAGGGTTAGGTTTAGGGTTAGGGTTAGGGGTAGCTTTAGAGGTAGGGTTAGGTTTAGGGTTAGGGGTAAGGTTAGGGGTAGGGTTAGGGTGAGAGTGACGGTTAGGGTTAGGATTAGGGGTAGGTGTAGGGTTAGGGTTAGGGTTAGCGGTACGGGTAGGGGTAGGGGTAGGGGTAGGGTTAGGGTTAGGGTTAGGGATAGGGAACGTTTAGGAGTAGGGTTAGGCTTAGGGTTAGGGTTACGGTTACGGGTAGGGTTAGGGATAGGGTTAGGGTTAGGGTTAGTGGTAGATTTAGGGGTAGGGTTAGGTTTAGGTTTAGGGGTAAGGTTAGGGGTAGGGTCAGGGTTAGGGTGACGGTTAGGTTTAGGATTAGGGGTAGGTGTAGGGTTAGGGTTAGGGTTAGCGGTACGGGTACTGGTAGGGTTAGGGGTAGGGTTAGGGGTAGGGTTAGGGTTTGGGCTAGCGCTAGGGTTAGGGTTAGGTTTAGGACTAGGGCTTGGGTTAGGGTTAGGGGTAGAATTAGGGTTAGGGTTAGGGGTAGGGTTAGGATTAGAGTTAGGGTTAGGGTTACCGTTAGGGGTAGGTTTAGGGTTAGGGTAAGGGTTTGGGGCAGGGTTAGGGTTAGGGTTAGGGTTAGGTGTAGGTTTAGGGTTAGGTTTAGGGTTAGGTTTACGGTTACTGGTAGTGTTAGGGTTAGGGTTAGGGTTAGGGTTGGGGTTAGGGTAGGGGTAGTGTTAGGGTTAGGGTTACCGTTAGGTTTAAGGTTATAGTTAGGGTTAGGGGTAGGGTTAGGTTTAGGGTTATGGGTAGGCTTTGTGTTAGGGGTAGCGTTAGGGATAGGGTTAGGGGTAGGGGTAGGGTTAGGGTTGGGGTTAGAGCTATGGCTAGGGCTCAAGTTCGGGTTAGACTTAGGGTTAGGGCTAGTGCTATGGTTAAGTTAGGGTTAGGGTTAGGGTTAGTGTTAGGGGTAGTGGTAGGGGTAGGGGTAGGGTTAGGGTTAGGGTTAGGGGTAGGGGTAGGGGTAGTGTTAGGGTTAGGGTTACAGTTAGGTTTAAGGTTATAGTTAGGGTTAGGCGTAGGGTTAGGGTTAGGGGTAGGGGAAGGCTTTGTGTTAGGAGTAGCGTTAGGGATAGGGTTAGGGGTAGGGGTAGGGTTAGGGGTAGGGGTAGGGGTAGGGTTTGGTTTAGGGTAGGGTTAGGGTTAGGGTTAGGGTTAGAAGTAGGGGTAGGGGTAGGGTTAGGGTTAGGTTTAGGGTTAGGACTTGTGTTAGTGTTAGGAGTAGAGTTAGGGTTAGATGTAGGGTTAGGGTTATGGTTTGGGGTAGGGTTAGGGTTAGGATTACGGTTAGGGTTAGGTGTAGGGGTAGGTTTAGGTTTAGGTTTAGGGGTAGGCTTAGCGTTAGGGTTAGGGCTAGGGTTAGGGTAATGTTAGGGTTAGGGTTAGGGTTAGGGTTATGGTTAGGGGTAGTGTTAGGGGTAGGGTTAGGGTTAGGGTTAGGGTTAGGAGTAGGGGTAGTGGTAGAGTTTCGGTTAGAGTTAGGGTTAGTGTTAGGGGTAGGGGTAGAGTTGGGGTAGGGTTAGAGTTAGTGTTAGGGGTAGGGGTAGCGGTAGGTTAGGGTTTGGGTTAGGGGTAGGGTTAGGGTTATTCTTAGGGTTAGGGGTAGTGGTAGGGGTAGGGGTAGGGGTAGGGGTAGGTGTAGGGTTAGGGGTAGGGTTAGGGTTAGGGTTAGGGTTAGGGGTAGGATTAGGGTTAGGGTTAGGGTTAGGAATAGTGTTATGTTTAGGGGTAGGGTTAGTGTTAGTGTTAGGGTTAGGGTTAGGGTTAGTGTTAGGGGTAGGGTTAGGGTTAGGGGTAGGGGTGGGGGTAAGGTTAGGGTAGTGGTAGAGTTAGTGTTAGGGGTAGGGTTAGTGTTTGGTTTAGGGTTATGTTTGGGGTTGGGGTTAGGTTTAGGGGTAGGTTTAGGGTTAGGGTTAGGGTTAGGGCTAGGGCTAGGGTTAGGGTTAGGGTCAGGGCTAGGGTTAGGGTTAGGGTTAGGGTTAGGGCTAAGGCTATGGTTAGGGTTAGGGTTAGCGATAGGGCTCTGGTTAGGTTTAGGGTTAGGGGTAGGGCTAGGGCTAGGGTTAGGCTTAGGGATTGGGTTAGGGTAAGGATTATGGTTAGGGTTTTAGGGTTAGGGTTCTGGTTAGGGTTAGGGTAAGGGTTAGGGCTAGGGTTAGGGTTAGGCTTAGGGTTAGTGGTAGGGGTAGTCGTAGGGGTAAGGTTATGGTTATCATTAGGGTTATGGTTAGGGTTAGGTCTACGGGTAGGAGTAGGGTTAGTGTTAGGTTTAGGGTTTGGGTTATGGGTAGGAGTAGGGGTAGGGCTAGGGTTAGGGTTAGGGTTACAGTTAGGGGTAGAGTTAGGGTTAGGGGTAGGGTTAGGGGTAGGTTCAGAGTTAGGGTTCGGGTTAGAGGTAGGGTTAGGATTACGGGTAGGGTTAGGTTTAGGGTTAGGATTAGGGTTAGGTTTAGGGTTAGGGTTAGGGCTAGGGCTAGGGTTAGGGTTTGGGCTATGGCTATGGCTAGGTTAGGGTTAGGGTTAGGTTTAGGGCTACGGCTAGGATTAGGGTTAGGGTTAGGGTTAGGGTTAGGGTTAGGGTTAGGGGCAGGCGTAGGTTTAGGGCTAGTGCTAGGCTTATGGTTAGGGTTAGGGTAGGGCTAGTGTTAGGGGTAATGTTCGGGTTCGGGTTAGGGTTAGGGTTAGGGTTAGGGGTAGGTGTAGGGTTAGCGGTAGGGGTAGGGGTAGAGTTAGGGTTAAGGTTAGGGTTAGGGCTAGGGCTAGGATTAGGAATAGGGTTAGCGTTAGGTTTAAGGTTAGGGTTAGGACTAGCGTTAGGGTAAGGATTAGGGGTAGGGGTCTGGGTAGCTTTAGGGGTAGGGGTAGGGGTAGGGGTAGATGTAGGTGTAGGGCCAAGGTAAGGGTTAGGGTTAGGGTTAGGATTAGGGTTAGTGTTAGGGTTAGGGTTAGGGGTAGGGGTAGGGGTAGGCGTAGGGATAGAGTTAGCGTTAGGTTTAGGGTTAGGGTTAGGACTAGCGTTAGGGTTAGGGTTAGGGTTAGGATTAGGGTTAGAGTTAGGGCTAGGGTTAGGGCTATGTCTAGGCCTAGGGTTAGGGTTAGGCTTAGGGTTAGGGCTAGGTCTAGGGTTAGGGTTAGGTTTAGGGTTAGGGTTAGGTTCAGGGTTAAGGGTAGGTTAGGGTTAGGGTTAAGTTAGGGTTAGCGGTAGAGGTAGGGGTAGGTTTAGGGTTAGGGTTACGGGTAGGGGTAGGGGAAGGGGTAGGGATAGGATTAAGGTTAGTGTTAGGGGTAGGGTAAGGGTAGGGGTAGGGCTAGGTTTAGGGTTAGGGTTAGGGTTGGGGGTAGAGTTAGGGTTAGGGTAGGGTTAGGGTTAGGGGTAGGGTTAGGATTAGGTTTAGGGTTAGGGTTAGAAGTAGGGGTAGGGTTAGGTTTAGGGTTAGGGGTAGGGTTAGGGGTACGTTTAGGTTTAGGGGTTCGGGTAGGGTTATTTTTAGGGTTAGGGTTAGGGTCAGCGTTAGTGGTAGGGTTAGGGTTAGGGTTAGGGTTAGTGGTAGGATTAGGGTTAGGGTTTTAGGGTTAGGGTTAGGGTTAGGGTTAGGGTTAGGGTTAGGGTTACGGTTAGTGGTAGGTTAGGCTTAGAGTTAGGGTTAAGTTTAGGGTAGGGTTAGGGTTAGGTTTAGGGTTAGGGTTAGGGGTAGCTTTAGGGGTAGGGTTAGGGTTAGGGTTAGGGGTAGGATTAGGGGTAGGGTTAGGGTTAGGGTTAGGGTTAGAGTTAGGCTTAGGGTTAGGGTTAGGGTAGGGTTAGGGTTAGGGTTAGGGTTAGTGGTAGCTTTAGGGGTAGGGTTAGGGTTAGGGTTAGGAGTAGGATTAGGGGTAGGGTTTGGGTTAGAGTTACGGTTAGGATTAGGGTTAGAGTGAGGGTTAGGGGTAGGGGTAGGTACTGGGTTAGGGTTAGGGGTAGGGTTAGGGTTAATGGTAGGGGAAGGCTAGGGATTGGGGTAGGGTTAGTGTTAGGGTTAGGGTTAGGGGTAGGGTTAGGGTTAGAATTAGGGTTAGGGGTGGGTGTAGGGTTAGGGTGAGGGGTAGGGTCAGGGTTAGGGTTAGTGGTATGGGTAGGGTTAGGGTTAAGGGTAGGTGTAGGGGTAGGAGTAGGTGTAGGTTTAGGATTAGGGTTAGGGTTAATGTTATGGGTAGGGTTAGGGTTAGGGGTAGGGTTAGTGTTAGGTGTAGGGTTAGGGGTAGGGTTAGGTTTAGGGTTAGAGTTAGTGGTAGGGGTAGGGTTAAGATTAGGGTTAGAGTTAGGGGTAGGTGTAGGCGTTGGGTTAGGGTTAGAGTCAGGGTTAGGGTTTGGGGTAGTGTTAGGGTTATGGGTAGGGTTAGGGTTAGTGGTAGGGTTAGGGTTAGGGTTAGGGTTAGGGTTAGGGGTAGAGTTAGGGTAGGGGTAGGGTTAGGGATAGGAGGAGTGTTAGGGTTAGTGTTAGGTTTGGGATTGGGGTTACGGTTAGGGGTAGGGTTAGGTTTAGGGTTTGGGTTAGGGCTAGGGCTAGGGTTAGGGTTAGGGTTAGGGCTAGGGTTAGGGTTAGGGTAAGGGGTAGGGGTTGGGGTAGGGGTAGGGTTAGACGTAGGGGTAGGGTTAGGGTTAGGATTAGAGTTAGGGTTAAGTTTAGGGTTAGGGTTAGGTTTAGTGTTAGGGGTAGGCTTAGGCTTAGGGTTAGGGTTAGGGGTAGAGGTAGGGTAGGGTTAGGGTTAGGGGTAGGGTTTGGGGTAGGGGTAGTGTTAGGGTTAGGGTTAGGGTTAGGGTTGGGGTTAGCATTAGGACTAGGGTTATAGTTAGGGTTAGGGTTATGGTTAGAGTTAGGGCTAATTCTAGTGTTACGGTTAGGGTTAGGTTTAGGGTTAGGGCTAGGGTTAGGGTTAGGGTTAGTGCTAGGGTTAGGGTTATAGTTAGGGTTAGGTGTAGAGGTAGGGTAGGGTTAGGGTTAGGGGTAGGGGTAGAGTTAGGTGTACTGTTATGGTCATGGGTAGGGGTATGGGTGGGGTTAGGTTTATTGTTAGGATTAGGGTTAGGGTTAGGGTTAGTTTTAGGGGCAGGGTTAGGGTTAGGCTTAGGGGTAGGGTTAGGTTTAGGGTTAGGGTTAGGGTTAGGGTTAGAGATAGGGTAAGGTTAGGGTTAGGGGTAGGGGTAGGGTAGAGGTAGGGGTAGGGTTAGGGTTAGGGTGAGGGTTGGGATTAGGGTTAGGGCTAGGGTTAGGGTTAGGGCTAAGTGTAGGGATAGGGTTAGGGTTAGGGCTAGGGCTAGAGTTAGTGTTAGGTTTAGTTTTAGGGTTAGGGTTAGGGCTAGGTTTAGGGTTATGGTTATGGTTAGGGTTATTGTTAGTGCTAGGGGTAGGGTTAGGGTTAGGGTTAGGGGTTAGGGGTAGGGGTAGGGGTAGGTGTAGGGTTAGGGTTAGGAGTAGGGTTAGGTTTAGGTTTAGGGGTAGAGTTAGGTTTAAGTTTGGGCTTAGGGTTAGGGCTAGTGTTAGGGTTACAGTTAGGGTTAGGACTATGGCTAGGGCTAGGGTTAGGGTTAAGGTTAGGGTTAGGGCTAGGGCTAGGTTTAGGGTTAGGGTTAGGGATAGGGTTAGGGGTAGGGTTAGGGTTAGAGGTAGCGTTACGGGTAGGGTTAGGGTTAGGGTTAGGGTTTGGTTAGGGTTAGGGCTAGGGGTATTGTTAGGGTTAGGGGTAGGGTTAGCGGTACGTGTAGGGGTAGGGGTAGGGGTAGGTTTAGGGTTAGGGTTAGGGATAGGGAATGTTTAGGAGTAGGGTTAGGGTTAGGGTTACGGTTACGGGTAGGGTTAGGGATAGAGTTAGGGTTAGGGTTAGTGGTAGATTTAGGGGTAGGGTTAGGTTTAGGTTTAGGGGTAAGGTTAGGGGTAGGGTTAGGGTTAGCGTGACGGTTAGGGTTAGGATTAGGGGTAGGTGTAGGGTTAGGTTTAGGGTTAGCGGTACGGGTACTGGTAGGGGTAGGGGTAGGGTTAGGGGTAGGGTTAGGGTTTGGGCTAGCGCTAGGTTTAGGGTTAGGTTTAGGACTAGGGCTTGGGTTAGGGTTAGGGGTAGAATTAGGGTTAGGGTTAGGTGTAGGGTTAGGATTAGAGTTTGGGTTAGGGTTACGGTTAGGGGTAGAGTTAGGTTTAGGGTTAGGGTTAGGGGCAGGGTTAGGGATAGGTTTAGGTTTAGGGGTAGGGTTAGGGTTAGGTTTAGGGTTAGAGCTCGGGATAGGGTTAGGGTTAGGGTTATGGCTAGGGTTAGGGTTATAGTTAGGGTTAGGAGTAGAGGTAGGGTAGGGTTAGGGGTAGGGGTAGGGGTAGAGTTAGGTGTACCGTTATGGTCATGGGTAGGGGTATGGGTGGGGTTAGGGTTAGGGTTAGGATTAGGGTTAGGGTTAGGGTTAGGGTAGGGTTAGGGTTAGGGTTAGTTTTAGGGGCAGGGTTAGGGTTAGGCTTAGGGGTTGAGTTAGGGGTAGGGTTAGGTTTAGGGTTAGGGTTAGGGTTAGTGTTAGGGTTAGAGATAGGGTAGGGTTAGGGTTAGGGGTAGGGGTAGGGGTTGAGGTAGGGGTAGGGTTAGGGTTAGGGTTAGGGTGAGGGTTGGGGTTAGGGTTAGGGCTAGGGTTAGGGTTAGGGCTAAGTGTAGGGATAGGGTTAGGGTTAGGGCTAGGGCTAGAGTTAGTGTTAGGTTTAGTTTTAGGGTTAGGGCTAGGGCTAGGTTTAGGGTTATGGTTAGGGTTAGTGTTATTGTTATTGCTAGGGGTAGGGTTAGGTTTAGGGTTAGGGTTAGGGGTTAGGGGTAGGGGTAAGGGTAGGTTTAGGGGTAGGGGTAGGGTTAGTGGTAGGGGTAGGGGTAGGGGTAGGTGTAGGGTTAGTGTTAGGAGTAGGGTTAGGTTTAGGTTTAGGGGTAGAATTAGTGTTAGGTTTAGGCGTAGGGTTAGGGCTAGTGCTAGGGTTACAGTTAGGGTTAGGACTATGGCTAGGGCTAGGGTTAGGGTTAAGGTTAGGGTTAGGGCTAGGGCTAGGTTTAGGGTTAGGGTTAGGGATATGGTTAGGGGTAGGGTTAGAGTTAGGGGTAGGGTTAGGGTTAGAGGTAGCGTTAGGGGTAGGGTTATGGTTAGGGTTAGGGTTTGGTTAGGGTTAGGGCTAGGGGTATTGTTAGGGTTAGGGGTAGCCTTAGGGGAAGGGTTAGGTTTAGGGGTAGGGTTAGGGTTAGAGTTAGGGTTAGGGTTAGGTTTAGGGGTAGGGTTAGGGTTAGGGTTAGGTTTAGAGTTACGGGTAGGGTTAGGGTTGCGGTTAGGGTTAGAGTTAGAGGTAGGCTTAGGGTTAGGGTTAGGGTTAGGGATAGGGGTAGGGTTAGGGTTAGGGTTAGGGTAAGCGTTAGGGTTAGCGTTAGGGGTAGGGTTAGGGTTAGGTTTAGGGTTACGGTTAGGAGTAGAGTTAGGTTTAGGGTTTTGGTTAGGGCTAGGGCTAGGGTTAGGGTTAGGGTTAGGGCTAGTGTTAGGGTTAGAGTTAGGGCTAGGGCTAGGGTTAGGCTTAGGGTTAGGGTTAGGGTTAGGGCTAAGGCTAGGGTTAGGGTTAGGGTAAGGGGTAGGTGTAGGGGTAGGGGTAATCTTAGACGTAGAGTTAGGGGTAAGGGTAGGGTTAGGCTTAGGATTAGAGTTAGGGTTAAGTTTAGAGTTAGGATTAGGGTTAGGGGTAGAGGTAGGGTAGGGTTAGGGTTAGGGGTAGGGTTAGGGGTAGGGTTAGTGTTAGGGTTAGGGTTAGGGTTGGGGTTAGGATTGGGGCTAGGGTTATAGTTATGGTTAGGGTTAGGGTTAGGGTTAGGGTTATGGCTAAGGCTAGGGTTACGGTTAGGGTTAGGTTTAGGGTTAGGGCTCGGGATAGGGTTAGTGTTAGGGTTATGGCTAGGGTTAGGGTTATAGTTAGGGTTAGGAGTAGAGGTAGGGTAGGGTTAGGGGTAGGGGTAGGGGTAGAGTTAGGTGTACCGTTATGGTAATGGGTAGGGGTATGGGTGGGGTTAGGGTTAGGGTTAGGATTAGGGTTAGGGTTAGGGTTAGGGTAGGGTTAGGGTTAGGGTTAGTTTTAGGGGCAGGGTTAGGGTTAGGCTTAGGGGTTGAGTAAGGGGTAGGGTTAGGTTTAGGGTTAGGGTTAGGGTTAGGGTTAGGGTTAGAGATAGGGTAGGGTTAGGGTTAGGGGTAGGGGTAGGGGTTGAGGTAGGGGTAGGGTTAGGGTTAGGGTTAGGGTGAGGGTTGGGGTTAGGGTTAGGGCTAGGGTTAGGGTTAGGGCTAAGTGTAGGGATTGGGTTAGGGTTAGGGCTAGGGCTAGAGTTAGTGTTAGGTTTAGTTTTAGGGTTAGGGTTAGGGCTAGGTTTAGGGTTATGGTTAGGGTTAGGGTTATTGTTATTGCTAGGGGTAGGGTTAGGTTTAGGGTTAGGGGTAGGGGTTAGGGGTAGGGGTAGGGGTAGGTTTAGGGGTAGGGGTAGGGTTAGTGGTAGGGGTAGGGGTAGGGGTAGGGGTAGGTGTAGGGTTAGTGTTAGGAGTAGGGTTAGGTTTAGGTTTAGGGGTAGAATTAGTGTTAGGTTTAGGCTTAGGGTTAGGGCTAGTGCTAGGGTTACAGTTAGGGTTAGGACTATGGCTAGGGCTAGGGTTAGGGTTAAGGTTAGGGTTAGGGCTAGGGCTAGGTTTAGGGTTAGGGTTAGGGATATGGTTAGGGGTAGGGTTAGAGTTAGGGGTAGGGTTAGGGTTAGAGGTAGCGTTAGGGGTAGGGTTATGGTTAGGGTTAGGGTTTGGTTAGGGTTAGGGCTAGGGGTATTGTTAGGGTTAGGGGTAGCCTTAGGGGAAGGGTTAGGTTTAGGGGTAGGGTTAGGGTTAGAGTTAGGGTTAGGGTTAGGTTTAGGGGTAGGGTTAGGGTTAGGGTTAGGTTTAGAGTTACGGGTAGTTTTAGGGTGGCGGTTAGGGTTAGACTTAGAGGTAGGCTTAGGGTTAGGGTTAGGGTTAGGGTTAGGGATAGGGGTAGGGTTAGGGTTAGGGTTAGGGTAAGCGTTAGGGTTAGCGTTAGGGGTAGGGTTAGGGTTAGGTTTAGGGTTACGGTTAGGAGTAGAGTTAGGTTTAGGGTTAGGGTTCCGGTTACGGGTATGTTTAGGGTTAAGGTTAGGGTTAGGGTTAGGGTTAGCTTTCGGTGTAGGTTTAGGGTTAGGGTAAGGGGTAGGGTTGGGGTTAGGGTGACGGTTAGGTTTAGGATTAGGCATAGGGTTAGGGTTAGGGTTAGGGTTAGCGGTAGGGGTAGGGGTAGGGTTAGGGTTAGGGTTAGGGCTAAGGCTAGTTCTATGGTTAGGGTTAGGGTTAGGGGTAATGTTAGGGTTAGGGTTAGGATTAGGGTTAGGGTTAGGTGTAGGGTTAGGGTTAGGGTTAGGGCTATGGCTAGGGTTAGGGTTAGGGTTAGGGGTAGGGTTAGGGTTAGGGGTAGGGGTAGGGTTAGGGGTAGGGGTAGGGGTAGGGTTAGGGTTAGGGTTAGGGCTAGGGCTAGGTCTAGGGTTAGGGTTAGGCATAGGGTTAGTGTTAGGGTAGGGGTAAGGTTAGGGGTAGGGTTAGCCTTAGGGCTAGGGCTAGGTTTAGGGTTAGGGCTGGGTTAGGGGTAGGGTTAGGGTTAGGGATAGGGGTAGGGGTAGGGGTAGGGTTAGGGGTAGGGTTAGGGGTAGGGGTAGGGGTAGGTTTAGGGTTAGGGTTAGGGTTAGGGATAGGGGTAGGGTTAAGGTTAGGGTTAGGGGTAGTGGTAGGGGTAGGGGTAGGGTTAGGGTTAGGGGTAGATTTGGGGTTAGGATTATGGTTAGGTTTAGGGGTAGGGTTAGCGTTGGCTGTAGGGATAGGGTTAGTGTTAGGGTTTCGGTTAGGGGTATAGTTAGGGTTAGGATTAGGGTTAGTGGTAGTGTTAGGGTTAGAGTTATGGTTAGTGTTACGGTTAGGTGTAGGTTTAGGGTTAGTGTTAGGTTTAGGTGTAGGGTTAGGGTTAGGGTTAGGTTTAGGTTTAGGGTTAGGGTTAGGGGTACGGGTAGAGGTAGGGGTAGGGGTAGGGTTAGGGTTAGGGTGAGGGTTGGGGTTAGGGTTAGGGTTAGGGTTAGGGTTAGGGCTAAGTGTAGGGAAAGGATTAGGGTTAGGGCTTGGGCTAGAATTAGTGTTAGGTTTAGTTTTAGGGTTAGGGTTAGGGCTAGGTTTAGGGTTATGGTTAGGATTAGGGTTAGGGTTAGGTCTAGGGCTAGGGTTAGAGTTAGGGTTACGGTTAGGATTAGGGTTAGGGTTTTATGGTTAGGGTTAGGCGTAGCGGTAGGGGTATGGATAGGGTTAGGGTTAGGGTTAGGCGTAGCGTTAGTGTTAGGGGTAGGATTAGGGTTATGGTTAGGGGTAGGGTTAGAGTTTGGTTAAGGTTACGGTTAGGGATAGGGGTCGGGTTTGGTTTAGGGTTAGGGGTAGTGGTAGTGTTAGGGTTAGAGGTAGCGTTGGGGAATGGTTAGGGTTAGGGGTAGGGTTAGGGTTAGGGGTAGGGTTAGGTTTAGGGTTAGGGGTACGTGTAGGGTTAGGGTTAGGGTTAGCGTTAGGGGTAGGGTTAGGGTTACGGTTAGGGTTACGGTTAGTGGTAGGTTAGGCTTAGAGTTAGGGTTAGGTTTAGGGTAGGGTTAGGTTTAGGGTAGGGTTAGGGTTAGGGTTAGGGGTAGGGTTAGGGTTAGGGGTAGGATTAGGGGTAGGGTTAGGGGTAGGGTTAGGGTTAGAGTTAGGCTTAGGATTAGGGTTAGGGCAGGGTTAGGGTTAGGGTTAGGGTTAGTGGTAGCTTTAGGGGTAGGTTTAGGGTTAGGTGTAGGGGTAGGATTAGGGGTAGGGTTTGGGTTAGAGTTACGGTTAGGATTAGGGTTAGAGTTAGGGTTAGGGTTAGGGGTAGGGTTTGGGTTAGAGTTAGGGGTAGGGTTAGGGTTAATGGTCCGGGAAGGGCTACGGATAGGGGTAGGGTTAGTGTTAGGGTTAGGGTTAGGGGTAGGGTTAGGGTTAGAATTAGGGTTAGGTGTGGGTGTAGGGTTAGGGTTAGTGGTAGGGTTAGGGTTAGGGTTAGTGGTAGGGGTAGGGTTAGGGTTAAGGGTAGGTGTAGGAGTAGGTGTAGGTTTAGGGTTAGGGTTAGGGTTCATGTTAGGGGAAAGTTAGGTTTATGGGTAGGTTTAGGTTTAGGGGTAGGGTTAGTGTTAGGTGTAGGGTTAGGTTTAGGGTTAGATTTAGGGTTAGAGTTAGTGGTAGGGGGAGGGTTAAGGATAGGGTTAGAGTTAGGGGTAGGTGTAGGCATTGGTTAGGGTTAGAGTCAGGGTTAGGTTTAGGGGTAGAGTTAGGGTTATGGGTAGGGTTAGGGTTAGTGGTAGGGGTAGGGTTAGGTTTAGGGTTAGGGTTAGGGTTAGGGGTAGGGTTAGGGTTAGGTTTAGGGTTAGGGTAGGGTTAGGGTTAAAGTTACGGCTTGGGCTAGGGTTAGGCTTAGGGTTAGGGTTAGTGTTAGGGGGAGTGTTAGGGTTAGGGTTAGGGTTAGGGTTGGGATTGGGGTTACGGTTAGGGTTAGGGTTAGGTTTAGGGTTTGGGTTAGGGCTAGGGCTAGGGTTAGGGTTAGGGTTAGGGCTAGGGTTAGGGTTAGAGTTATGGCTAGGGTAGGGTTACGCTTAGGGCTAGGGTTATGGTTAGGACTAGGGCTAGGGTTAGGGTTAGTGTAAGGGGTAGGGGTAGGGGTAGTGGTAGGCTTAGACGTAGGGGTAGGGTTAGGATTAGAGTTAGGGTTAAGTTTAGGGTTAGGGTTAGGTTTAGTGTTAGGGGTAGGCTTGGGTTTAGGGTTAAGGGTTGGGGTAGGGTTAGAGGTAGGGTAGGGTTAGGGTTAGGGGTAGGGTTTGGGGTAGGGGTAGTGTTAGGGTTAGGGTTAGGGTTAGGGTTAGGGTTGGGGTTAGGATTAGGGATAGGGTTATAGTTAGGGTTAGGGTTAGCGTTAGGTTTAGGGCTAAGGCTAGGGTTAGGGTTTGGGTTAGATTTAGGTTTAGGCCTAGGGTCAGGGTTAGGGTTAGGGTTAGGGTTAGGGTTAGGATTTAGGGTTAGGGTTAGAGATAGGGTAGGGTTAGGTTTAGGGTTAGGGGTAGGGGTAGAGGTAGGGGTAGAGTTAGGGTTAGGGTTAGGGTGAGGGTTGGGGTTAGGGTTAGGGCTATGGTTAGGATTAGGGCTAAGTGTAGGGATAGGGTTAGGGTTAGGGCTAGGGCTAGGGTTAGTGTTAGGTTTAGTTTTAGGGTTAGGGTTAGGGCTAGGTTTAGGGTTATGGTTAGGGTTAGCGTTAGGGTTAGGGCTAGGGCTAGCGTTAGGGTTAGGGTTACGGTTAGGATTAGGGTTAGGGTTTTAGGGTTAGGGTTAGGGGTAGGGGTAGGGGTATCGGTAGGGTTAGGGATAGGGTTAGGCGTAGGGGTAGGGTTAGGGGTGGAATTAGGGTTAAGGTTACTGGTAGGGTTAGAGCTTGGTTAAGGTTAGGGTTAGGGATAAGGGTCGGGTTTGGGTTAGGGTTAGGGGTAGGGGTAGGGTTAGGGTTAGAGGTAGCGTTAGGGGAATGGTTAGGGTTAGGGTTAGGGGTAGGGTTAGGGTTAGGGTTAGGGGTAGGTTTAGGGTTAGGGGTAGCGTAGGGGAAGGGTTAGGTTTAGGGGTAGGGTTAGGGTTAGGGTTAGGGTTAGGTTTACGGTTAGGGATAGGGTTAGGGTTAGGGTTAGGGTTAGGGTAGGGGTAGGGTTAGGGTTAGCGTTAGGGTTAGAGTTAGGGGTAGGGTTAGGGTTAGGTTTAGGGGTAGGATTAGGGTTAGGTTTAGGGTAGGGTTAGGGTAAGCGTTAGGGGTAGGGGTATGGTTAGGGTTAGGGTTACGGTTAGTGGTAGGTTAGGCTTATAGTTACGGTTAGGTTTAGGGTAGGGTTAGGGTTAGGGTTAGGGTTAGGGGTAGCTTTAGGGGTAGGGTTAGGGTTAGGGGTACGATTAGGGGTAGGGTTAGGGGTAGGGTTAGTGTTAGAGTTAGGCTTAGGGTTTGGGTAGGGTTAGGGTTAGGGTTAGGGTTAGTGGTAGCTTTAGGGGTAGGGTTAGGGTTAGGGGTAGGGGTAGGATTATGGGTAGGGTTTGGGTTAGAGTTACGGTTAGGATTAGGGTTAGAGTGAGGGTTAGGGGTAGGGGTTGGGTTAGGGTTAGGGCTAGCGTTAGGGTTAGGGTTAGGTGTAGGGTTAGGGTTAGAGTTAGGGTTAGGGTTAGGGGTAGGGTTTGGGTTAGAGTTAGGGGTAGGGTTAGGGTTAATGGTACGGGAAGGGCTAGGGATAGGGGTAGGGTTAGTGTTAGGGTTAGAGTTAGGGGTAGGGTTAGGGTTAGAATTAGGGTTAGGTGTGGGTGTAGGGTTAGGGTTAGGGGTAGGGTTAGGGTTAGGGTTAGTGGTAGGGGTAGGGTTAGGGTTAAGGGTAGGTGTAGGGGTAGGAGTAGGTGTAGGTTTAGGATTAGGGTTAGGGTTAATGTTAGGGGAAAAGTTAGGTTTATGGGTAGGGTTAGGTTTAGGGGTAGGGTTAGTGTTAGGTGTAGGGTTAGGGTTAGGGTTAGGTTTAGGGTTAGAGTTAGTGGTAGGGGTAGGGTTAAGGTTAGGGTTAGAGTTAGGGGTAGGTGTAATCATTGGGTTAGGGTTAGAGTCAGGGTTAGGTTTAGGGGTAGAGTTAGGGTTATGGGTAGGGTTAGGGTTAGTGGTAGAGTTAGGTTTAGGTTTAGGGGTAGGATTAGGGTTAGGTTTAGTGTTAGGGTTAGGGTAAGCGTTAGGGGTAGGGTTATGGTTAGGGTTAGGGTTACGGTTAAGGGTAGGGGTAGGGTTAGGGTTAGGGTTAGGGGTAGGGTTAGGTTTAGGGCTAGGGTTAGGGGTAGCTTTAGGGGTAGGGTTAGGTTTAGGGTTAGGGATAAGGTTAGGGGTAGGGTTAGGGTTAGAGTGACGGTTAGGGTTAGGATTAGGGGTAGGTATAGGGTTAGGGTTAGGGTTAGCGGTACAGGTAGGGGTAGGCGTAGGAGGAGGGTTAGGGTTAGGGTTAGGGATAGGGAACGTTTAGGAGTAGGGTTAGGGTTAGGGTTAGGGTTACGGTTATGGGTAGGGTTAGGGATAGGGTTAGGGTTAGGGGTAGATTTAGGGGTTGGGTTAGGTTTAGGTTTAGGGGTAAGGTTAGGGGTAGTGTTAGGGTTAGGGTGACGGTTAGGGTTAGGATTAGGGGTAGGTGTATGGTTAGGGTTAGCGGTATGGGTACTGGTAGGGGTAGGGGTAGGGGTAGGGTTAGGGTTTGGGCTTGCGCTAGGGTTAGGGTTATGTTTAGGACTAGGGCTTGGGTTAGAGTTAGGGGTAGAGTTAAGGTTAGGGGTAGGGTTAGGGTTAGGGTTAGGGTAGGGTTAGGGTTACGGTTAGTTTTAGGGGCAGGGTTAGGATTAGGTTTAGGGGTAGGGTTAGGGTTTAAGGTTATAATTAGGTTTAAGGTTATAATTAGGTTTAAGGTTATAATTAGGGTTAGGTCTAGGGTTAGGGTTAGGTGTAGGGGTAGGGTTAGGGGTAGGATTATGGTTAAGGTTACGGGTAGGGTTAGAGTTTGGTTAAGGTTAGGGTTAGGGGTGGGGGTCGGGTTTGGGTTAGGGTTAGGGGTAGGGGTAGGGGTAGGGTTAGAGGTAGCGTTGGGGAATGGTTAGGGTTAGGGTTAGAGGTAGGGTAGGGTTAGGGTTAGGGTTAGTTTTAGGGGCAGGGTTAGGGTTAGGTTTAGGGGTAGGGTTAGGGGTAGGGTTAGGGTTAGGGTTAGGGTTAGGGTTAGAGATAGCCTAGGGTTAGGTTAGGGTTAACGGTACGTGTAGAGGTAGGGGTAGGGTTAGGGTTAGGGTTAGGGTGGGGGTTGGGGTTAGGGATAGAGTTAGGGTTAGGGTTACCTATAGGGGTAGGGTTAGGGTTAGGGTTAAGTTTAGGGGTAGGGTTAGGGTTAGGGTCAGGGTTAGAGTTAGGGTTAGAGTTAGGGTTAGGGTTAGGGTTAGTGGCAGGGATATTGTTAGGGTTAGGGGTAGGGGTAGGAGTAGGGGTCGGTTTAGGACTAGGGTTAGGATTAGGGTTAGGGTTAGGGTTAGGGTTATTGTTAGGGCTAGGGTTAGGGTTAGGGTTAGGGTTAGTGGTTAGGGTTAGGGGTAGGGGTAAGGGTAGGGGTAGGGGTAGGGTTAGGGTTAGGGGTAGGGGCAGGGGTAGGGTTAGGGTTAGGGGTAGAGTTAGGGGAAGGGGTAGGTAGGGGTAGGGTTAGAGTTAGAGTTATGGTTAGGGTTATGGTTAGGGGTAGGTTTAGGGTTAGGGTTAAGGTTAGGGGTAGGGTTAAGTTTAGGGTTAGGGTTAGAGTTAAGGGTAGGGTTAGGGTTAGGGTTAGGGTTAGGGTTAGGGGTAGGGGCAGGTGTAGTGTTAGGGATACGGTTAGGGTTAGGGGTAGGGTTAGGGTTAGGGTTTGGGTTAGTGGTAGCGGTAGAGGTAGGGTTAGGGGTAGGGGTAGGTGTAGGGGTAGGGGTAGGTTTAGGATTCGGGTTAGGATTCGGGTTAGGGTTAGGGGTTGGGGTAGGGGTAAGGTAAGGGTTAGGGTTTGGTTTAGTGTTAGGGGTAGTGGTAGGGGTAGGGTAGGGTTAGGGTTAGTGTTAGCGGGAGGGGAAGGGATAAGGGTAGGGTTAGGGTTAGGGGTAGGGTTAGGGTTAGGGTTAGGGTTGGGTTTGGGGTTAGGGTTAGGGGTAGGTTTAGGGTCAGGTTTAGGGTTAAGGCTAGGGCTAGGTTTAGGGTTAGGGTTAGGGTTACCGTTAAGGGGTAGGGGTAGGGTTAGGTTTAGGGTTAGGGTTATGGTTAGGGGTATTGTTAGGATTAGGGCTATTGTTAGGGGTAGGGTTAGGGTTACGGTTAGGAGTAGGGTTAGGGTTAGGATTAGGGTTAGGTGTAGGGTAAGGGTTAGGGTTAGGGTGAGCGTTAGGGGTAGGATTAGGTTTAGGTTTAGGGGTAGGTGTAGGGGTAGCGGTGGCTGTGGGTTAGGGTTAGGGGTATGGTTAGGGTTAGGGGCAGGTGTAGAGGTAGAGGTAGGGTTAGGGTTAGGGTTAGCGGTAGGGGTAGTGGTAGGGATAGGGTTAGTGTTTGGGCTATGGTTAAGGTTAGGGGTAGGGGTAGGTGTAGGGGTAGCGGTGGGTGTAGGGTTAGGGTTAGGGTAGGGTTAGGGTTAGGAACAGGTGTAGGGGTAGGGTTAGGGTTAGGGTTAGGGTTAGCGGTAGGGGTAGTGGTAGGGGTAGGGGTAGGGTTAGGGTTAGGGTTAGGGCTAGGGTTAATGTTAGGGGTAGGGGTAGGGTTAGATTTAGGGTTAGGGTTAGGGGTAGGGTTAGGGGTGGGTTTAGGGTTAGGGTTAGGGGTAGGGTTAGGGTTAGGTTTAGGGTTAGGATTAGGGGTAGGGTTAGGGTTAGGTTTAGGGTTAGGGTTAGGGGTGGGGTTAAGGTTAGGGTGAGGGTTAGGGTTAGGGTTAGGGGTTGGGTTAGGGTTAGGGATAGTTTTAGGGTTAGTGTTAGGGTTAGGGTTAGGGTTAGGTGTAGGGTAGGCTTTAGGTTAGGGTTAGGTTAGTTTAGGTTAGGTTAGGGGTTAGGCTAGTTAGGTTAGGTTAGGGGTAGTGGTAGGGGTAGGGGTAGGGTTAGGGTTAGGGTTAGGGCTAGGGTTAATGTTAGGGGTAGGGTTAGGGTTGGGGTTAGGTGTAGGGTTAGGGTTAGGGGTAAAGTTAGGGGAAGGGTTAGGTAGGGGTAGGGTTAGGGTTAGAGTTAGGGTTAGGGTTACGGTTAGGGGTAGGTTTAGGGTTAGGGTTAGGGTTAGGGGTAGGATTAAGGTTGGGGTTAGTGTTAGAGTTGAGGGTAGGGTTAGGGTAAGGGTTAGGGTTAGGGTTTGGGGTAGGTGTAGTGTTAGGGATAGGGTTAGGTTTAGGGGTAGGGTAGGGTTAGGGTTTGAGTTAATGGTAGCAGTAGGGGTAGGGTTAGGGGTAGGGGTAGGTGTAGGGGTAGGCGTAGGTTTAGGATTCGGGTTAGGATTCGGGTTAGGGTTAGGGTTAGGGGTAGGGGTAAGGTAAAGGTTAGGGTTTGGGGTAGTATTAGGGGTAGGGTTAGGGGTAGGGTAGGGTTAGGGTTAGGGTTAGCGGCAGGGTCAGGGGTAGGGGTAGGGTTAGGGTTAGGGGTAGAGTTAGGGTTAGGGTTAGGGTTGGGGTTGGAGTTAGGGTTAGGGGTAGTGTTAGGGTCAGATTTAGGGTTAAGCCTAGGGGTAGGTTTAGGGTTAGGGTTAGGGTTACATTTAAGGGGTCGGGGTAGGGTTAGGTTTAGGGTTAGGGTTATGGTTAGGGGTATTGGTACGATTAGGGTTATTGTTAGGGTTAGGGTTAGGGTTAGGGTTAGCGTTATAATTAGGGTTACGGTTTGGGGTTTTGGTTAGGGTTAGGGTTATGGTTAGGGTTAGGGGTAGGGTTAGCTTAGGTTCAGGGTTAGGGTTAGGGTTAGGGCTAGCTTTAGGTGTAGGGTTAGAGTTAAGCAGAGGAGGAAGGTTAGCGGTAGGGTTAGGGTTAGGGTTACGGTTAGGGTTAAGGTTAGATTTAGGGTTAGGGGTCGGTTTAGGTTTAGGTTTCGGGGTAGGGTTAGGGTTAGGGTTAGGATTAGGGGTAGGGGTAGGGTTTGGGTTAAGGTTAGGGTTAGGCGTAGGGTTAGGGCTAGGGTTAGGGGTAGTGGTAGGGGTAGGTTTAGGATTAGGGTTAGGGTTAAGGTTAAGGGTAGTGTTAGGGTTATGGGTCGGGTTAGGTTTAGGGGTAGGGTTAGAGGTAGGGGTAGGGGTAGGGTTAGGGTTAGGTTTAGGATTAGGGTTAGGGTAGGGGTAGGGTTAGGGTTAGGGTTAGGGTTAGGGGTAGGGGTAGAGGTAGGGTAGGGTTATGGTTAGGGGATAGGGTTAGGGTTATGGGTCGGGGTAGGGTTAGGGTTAGGGTTAGGGTTAGGGTTAGAGTTAGGGCTAGGGCTAGGGTTAGGATTAGGTTTAGGGCTGGGGTTAGGGTAAGGGTTAGGGCTAGGGCTAGGGTTAGGTTTCGGGTTAGGGTTATGGCTAGGGCAAGGGTTAGGGTTAGGGTTACTGTGAGGGCTAGTGCTAGGGTTAGGGTTAGGATTAGGGATAGGTTTAGGATTAGGGTTAGGGTTTTAGCGTTAGGGTTAAGGTTAGGGGTAGGGGTAGGTTTAGGGTTAGGGTTAGGGTTAGTGGTAGGGGAAGAGGTAGAGGTATGGTTAGGGGTAGGGCTAGGGTTAGGGTAAGGGTTATGGGTAGGGTTAGGGTTAGGGATAGGTTTAGGTTTAGGGTTAGCGGTAGGGATAGGGTAGGTGTAGGGTTAGGGTTAGGGTTAGGGTTAGGGGCAGGGGCAGGGGTAGGGTTAGGGTTATGTTTAGGGTTAGGGTTAGGGGTTGAGTTAAGGTTATGTGTAGGATTAGGGTTAGGGGTAGGGTTAGGGTTAGTGGTAGGTGTAGGGGTACGGTTAGGGTTAGGGGTAGGGCTAGGTGTAGGTGTAGGGGTAGGGTTAGGGGTAGGATTAGAGTTAGGGGTAGGGGTAGGGTTAGGGTTAGAGTTAGGGTTACAGGTAGGGATAGGGGTAGGTTTAGGGTTAGGGGTAGCGTTAGAGTTAGGGGTAGGTTTAGGGGTAGGGGAAGGGTTACGGTTAGGGGTAGGGATAGCTGTAGGGGTAGGGTAGCGGTAGGGTTAGGTGTAGGGTTAGGGTTGGGGTTAGGGGTAGGAGTAGGGGTAGGTTTAGGGGTAGGGTTAGGTTTAGGGGTAGGGATAGGGTTATGGTTAGGGTTAGGGTTAGGGGTAGGGGTAGGGTATGGTAGGGTTAGGGTTAGGGGTAGGGGTAGAGTTAGGGTAATGGGTAGGTTTAGGGTTAGCGGTAGGGTTTGGATTAGGGTTAGGTTTAGGGTTAGGGGTAGGGGTAGGGTTAGGGTTTGGGGTAGGGTTAGGGTTAGGGTTAGGGTTAGGTTTAGGGGTAGAGTTAGGGTTATTGGTGGGGTTATGGTAGGCGTTAGTGTTAGGGTTAGGTGTAGGGGTAGAGTTAGGGATAGGTTTGCGGTTAGGGTTAGGGGTAGGGTTAGGGTTAGGGTTAGAGGTAAGGGTAGGGTAGGGTTGGGGTTAGGGCTACGGGTAGGGTTAGGGTTAGGGTTAGGTTTAGGGGTAGGGATAGGGTTAGGGGTAGGGATAGGGTTAGGGTTAGAGTTAGGGTTTGGGTTAGGGGTAGGGTTAGGGTTAGGTTTAGTCCTAGGGTTAGAGTTAGGGTTACGGTTAGGGGTAGGGTTTTGGTTAGGGTTAGGGTTAATTTTAGGGTTAGGGTTAGCATTAGGGGTAGGGTTAGGTTTAGGTTTAGGTTTACAGTTAAGGGTATTGTTAGGGTTAGGGATAGGGTTAGGGGTAGGTGTAGGGTTAGAGTTAGGGTTAGGGTTACGGTTAGGGGTAGGGTTAGGGTTAGGGTTACGGTTAGGGGTAAAGACAGGGTTAGGGTTAGGGTTAGAGTTATGGGTATGGTTAGGGTTAGGGTTAGGTGTAGGGTTAAGTTTAGTCGCTGCGGTAGGGTTAGATTTTGGGTTAGGGGTAGTTGTAGGGTTAGAGTTAGGGTTAGGGTTACAGTTAATGGTAGAGTTAGGGTTAGGGTTAGGGGTATTGTTAGGGTTAGCGTTAGGGTTAGAATTAGGGTTAGGGTTAGTGGCAGGAGTAGGGTTAGGTTTAGTGTTAGGGTTAGGGTTATGGTTAGGGTTAGCGTTACGGGTAGTGTTAGGGTTAGCGTTAGGGTTACGGTTAGGGGTAGGGTTAGGTTTAGGTTTAGGGTTAGGGTTAGGGGCAGGGTTATGGGAATGGTTATGGTTAGGGTTAGGGGTAGCTTTAGGGGTAGGGTTAGGGTTAGGCTTAGGGGTAGGGTTAGGGGTAGGGTTAGTGTTAGGGTTTCGGTTAGGGTTAGGGTTAGAGTTAGGGGTAGGGGTATGGGTAGGGTTAGGGTTAGGGGTATGGTTAAGGTTAGGGGTAGCGTTACGGGTAGGGGTAGGGGTAGGGTTAGGGGTAGGTTTAGGGTTAGTGTTAGGGGTAGGCGTATTGTTTCGGTTAGGGTTAGGTTTAGGATTGGGGTTAGGGTTAGCGGTAGGGATAGGGGTAGGTGTAGGGTTAGGGTTAGGGTTAGGGTTAGGGGCAGGGGCAGGGGTAGGGTTAGGGTTATGTTTAGGGTTAGGGTTAGGGGTTGAGTTAGGGTTATGTGTAGGATTAGGGTTAGGGGTAGGGTTAGGGTTAGTTTTAGGTGTAGGGGTACGGTTAGGGTTAGGGGTAGGGCTAGGTGTAGGTGTAGGGGTAGGGTTAGGGGTAGGATTAGAGTTAGGGGTAGGGGTAGGGTTAGGGTTAGAGTTAGGGTTACAGGTAGGGATAGGGGTAGGTTTAGGGTTAGGGGTAGCGTTAGAGTTAGGGGTAGGTTTAGGGGTAGGGGAAGGGTTACGGTTAGGGGTAGGGATAGCTGTAGGGGTAGGGTAGCGGTAGGGTTAGGTGTAGGGTTAGGGTTGGGGTTAGGGGTAGGAGTAGGGGTAGGTTTAGGGGTAGGGTTAGGTTTAGGGGTAGGGATAGGGTTATGGTTAGGGTTAGGGTTAGGGGTAGGGGTAGGGTTATGTTTAGGGTTAGGGTTAGAGTTAGGGGTGAGTGTTAGGTTTAGGTTTAGGGTTAGGGTTAGGGGTAGAGGTAGGGGTAGTGTTAAGGTTAGGGGTAGGGGTAGATGTATGTTTGGGGTTAGGTTTAGGGGTAGGGTACATGGTAGGGTTATGTTTAATGTTAGGTTTAGAGGTAGGGGTTAGGGTTAGGGTTAGGCTTAGGGTTAGGTTTGGTGGTAGGTTGGGTTAGGGTTAGGGGTAGGGTTAGGCTTAGGGTTAGGGGTAGGGGTAGGTGTAGTGGTAGGGGTAGGGTTAGGTTTAGGGTTTGGGGTAGGGGTAGGCTTAGGGTAGGGGTTGGGTTAGGGTAAGGGTTATGGTTAGTGTTACGGTTAGGGTTAAGGGTAGGTTTGGGGTTAGGGTTAGGTTTACGTTTAGAGTTTGGTGTATTGTTAGGGTTGGGGATAGTGTTAAGGGTAGGGCTAGGGTTAGAGTTAGGGTTAGGGTTAGGGTTAGGGGTAGGTTTAGGGTTAGGGTTAGGGTTAGGGTTTGGGGTCGGGTTAGGGTTGGGGTTAGGGTTAGGGGTAGGTTTAGGGTTAGGGTTAGGGTTAGGGTTTGGGGTCGGGTTAGGGTTGGGGTTAGGGTTATGGTTAGGGTTAGGTTTATGGGTAGCTTTAGGGGTGCGGTTAGGTTTAGGGTTTGGGGTAGGGTTAGGGTTAGGGTTTCAGTTAGGGATAGGGTTAGAGTTAGGGGTAGGGGTAGGGTTAGGGTTAGGGTTAGGGGCAGGGTTAAGGTTAGGGGTAGCGTTACGTGTAGGGGTATGGGTAGGGGTAGTTTTAGGGGTAGGGTTAGGAGTAGGGGTAGGGTTTGGGTTAGGGTTAGGTTTAGGGTTAGGGGTAGAATTAGGGGTAGGGATAGGGGTAGGTGTAGGGTTAGGTTTAGGGTTAGGGATAGGGGTAGGGGTAGGGTTAGGGTTATGTTTAGAGTTAGGGTTAGGGGTTGAGTTAGGGTTATGGGTAGGATTAGGGTTAGGGGTAGGGTTAGGGTTAGGGTTAGGTGTAGGGGTAGGGTTAGGGTTAGGGGTAGGGTTAGGGTTGGGGTTAGGGGCAGGGTTAGGGGTAGTGTTAAAGTTAGGGTTAGGGTTAGGGGTAGCTTTAGGGGTAGGGTTAGGTTTAGGGTTAGGGTTAGTGGTAGGGTTAGGGTTAGGGTTAGGGTTGGGGTAGGGTTAGGGTTGGGGTTAGGGTTAGGGTTAGGGTTAGGGTTAGGTTTGGGGTTAGGGGTAGGGGTAGGGTTATGGGTAGGGGTATGGTTAGGGTTAAGGTTAGGGTTAGGGTTAGTGTTAGGGGTAGGGCTAGGGGTAGGGTTAGGTTTAGGGTTAGGTGTAGGGGTAGGGGTAGGGGTAGGGGTAGGGTTAGGGTTAGGGGTAGGGGTAGGGTTAGGGTTAGGGTTAGTGTTAGGGTTAGTGGTAGGGGTAGGTTTAGGGTTAGTGTTAGGGTTAGGGGTAGGTTTAGGGTTAGGGGTAGGGGTAGGGTTAGGGTTGGGGTAAGGGGTAGGGTTAGGGTTAGGATTAGGGTTAGGGGTAGGGTTAGGGTTAGTGTTAGGGTTAGGTTTAGGGTTAGCGTTAGCATTAGGGGTAGGGTTAGGGTTAGGTTTAGATTTACGGTTAGGGGTATTGTTAGGGTTAGCGTTAAGGTTAGGGGTAGGGTTAGGGTTAGAGTTATGGTTAGGGTTACGGTTAATGGTAGGGTTAGGGTTAGGTTTAGGGTTAGGGGTATGTTTAGGGTTAGGCTTAGAGTTAGGTTTAGGAGTAGGGTTAGGGTTAGGTTTAGGGTTAGGGGTAGGGTTAGGGTTGGGGTTATGGTTAGGGTTAGCATTAGGTGTAGTGTTAGGGTTAGGGTAGGGTTACGGTTAGGGGTAGGGTTAGGTTTAGGTTTAGTGTTAATGTTAGGGGTTGAGTTAGGCTTATGGGTAGGATTAGAGTTAGGGGTAGGGTTAGTGGTAGGGGTAGGGTTAGGGTTAGAGGTAGGTTAGGGATAGCGGTAGGGGTAGTTTTAGGTGTAGGGTTAGGAGTAGGGGTAGGGTTTGGGTTAGGGTTAGGTTTAGGGTTAGGGGTAGGGTTAGGGGTAGGGATAGGGGTAGGTGTAGTGTTAGGTTTAGGGTTAGCGTTAGGGGTAGGGGTAGGGTTAGGGTTATGTTTAGAGTTAGGGTTAGGGGTTGAGTTAGGGTTATGGGTAGGATTAGGGTTAGGGGTAGGGGTAGGGTTAGGGTTAGGGTTAGGGGTAGGGTTAGGGTTAGGGGTAGGGTTAGGGTTGGGGTTAGTGGCAGGGTTAGGGGTAGTGTTAAGGTTAGGGTTAGGGTTAGGGGTAGCTTTATGGGTAGGGTTAGGTTTAGGGTTAGGGGTTGTGGTAGGGTTAGGGTTAGGGTTAGGGTTAGGGGTAGGGGTAGGGTTAGGGTTGGGGTTAGGGTTAGGGTTAGGGTTAGGGTTAGGGTTAGGTTTGGGGTAGGGGTAGGGGTAGGGTTATGGGTAGTGGTATGGTTAGGGTTAGGGTTAGGGTTAGGGTTAGTGTTACGGGTAGGTGTACGGGTAGGGTTAGGTTTAGGTTTAGGTGTAGTGGTAGGGGTAGGGGTAGGGTTAGGGTTAGGGTTAGGGTTAGTGTTAGGGTTAGGGTTAGTGTTAGGGTTAGTGTTAGGGTTAGGGGTAGGGTTAGGGTTAGGGTTAGGGGTAGGGTTAGGGTTAGGGTTAGGGGTAGGGGTAGGGTTAGGGTTGGGGTAGGGGTGTGGTTAGGGTTAGGGTTAGGGTTAGGGTTAGTGTTAGGGTTAGTGTTAGGGTTAGGGGTAGGGTTAGGGTTAGGGTTAGGGGTAGGGTTAGGGTTAGGGTTAGGGGTAGGGGTAGGGTTAGGGTTGGCGTAGGGGTAGGGTTAGGGTTAGGGTTAGGGGTAGGGTTAGGTTTAGTGTTAGGGTTAGGTTTAGGGTTAGCGTTAGCATTAGGAGTAGGGTTAGGGTTAGGTTTAGGTTTACGGTTAGGGGTATTGTTAGGGTTAGGGTTAAGGTTAGGGGTAGTGTTATGGTTAGAGTTATGGGTAGGGTTACGGTTAATGGTAGGGTTAGGGTTAGGTTTAGGGTTAGGGGTATTGTTAGGTTCAGGCTTAGAGTTAGGGTTAGGAGTAGGGTTAGGGTTAGGGGTAGGATTAGGGGTAGGGTTAGGGTTGGGGTTATGGTTGGGGTTAGCGTTAGGTGTAGTGTTAGAGTAGGGTAGGGTTACGGTTAGGGGTAGTGTTAGGTTTAGGTTTAGGGTTAACATTAGGGGTTGAGTTAGGCTTATGGGTAGGATAAGAGTTAGGGGTTGGGTTAGGGTTAGGGGTAGGTGTAGGGTTAGAGTTAGAGATAGGTTAGGGATAGGTTAGGGGCAGGGTTAGGGTTAGGGTTAGTGTTAGGGTTAGGGGTAGCTTTAGGGGTAGGGTTAGGTTTAGGGTTAGGGGTAGGGATCGGGTTAGGGTAGGGGTAGCGTTAGGTGTAGGGTTGGGGTAGGGTTAGGGTTAGGGTTATAGTTAGGGTTAGCGTTAGGTGTAGTGTTAGGGTTTGGGTAGGGTTACGGTTAGGGGTAGGGTTAGGTTTAGGTTTAGGGTTAGAGTTTGGTGTAGGGTTATGGTTACGGTTAGAGTTAGGGTTAGGGGTAGCTTTAGGGGTAGGGTTAGGGTAAGGGTTAAGGGTACGTTTAGGTGTATGTTTAGGGGTAGGGGTAGGGGTAGGGTTAGGGATACGGGTAGGGGTACGGGTAGGGGTAGGGATAGGGTTAGAGTTAGGGGTAGGGTTAGGGGTAGGAGTAGGGTTAGGGTTAGGGGTAGGGATAGGGGTAGGGGTAGGGGTAGGGGTAGGGGTAGGGGTAGGTTTAGGTGAAGGGTTAGGGTTATGGTTAGGGTTAGATGTAGGGTTATGGTTAGGGTGAGGTTTAGGTTTAGGCGTGAGGGTTACGGTTAGGGTTAGGGGTAGAGGTAGGTGTAGGGTTAGAGTTAGGGTTAGGGGTAGGTGTAGGGGTAGGTTTGGGGTTAGGGTTAGGGGTAGGGTTAGGTGTAGGGTTATGGTTAATGTTAGGTTTAGCGGTAGGGGTTAGGGTTAGGGTTAGGTTTAGGGTTGGGTGTAGGTTTGGGCGTAGGGTAATGGTAGGGTTAGTGGTAGGTGTAGGGTTAGGGTTATTGTTAGGTTTAGGGTTAGGTTTAGAGTTAGGGTTAGCATTAGGGGTAGGGTTAGGGTTAGGTTTAGGTTTACAGTTGGGGGTATTGTTAGGGTTAGGGTTAGGGTTAGTTGTAGAGTTAGGGTTAGAGTTAGGGTTAGGGTTACGGTTAATGGTAGCGTTAGGGTTAGGGTTAGGGTTAGGAGTAGGGTTAGGGTTAGGGTTAGGGGTAGGGGTAGGGTTAGGGTTAGGGTTACGGTTAGGGTTAGGGTTAGGGGTAGCTTTAGGGGTAGGGTTAGGTTTAGGGTTAGGGGTAGGGGTAGTGTTACGGTTTCGGTTAGGGTTAGGGTTAGAGTTAGGGGTAGGGGTAGGGTTAGGGTTAGGGTTAGGGGTAGGGTTAAGGTTAGGGGTAGCGTTACGGGTAGGGGTAGGGGTAGGGGTAGGGGTAGGGTTAGGGATAGGGTTAGGGGTAGGGGTAGGGTTTGGGTAGGGTTAGGGTTAGGGGTAGGGGTAGGGATAGGGATAGGTGTAGGGTTAGGTTACGGTTAGGGTTAGGGGTAGGGGTAGGGTTAGGGTTATGTTTAGGGTTAGGGTTAGTGGTTTAGTTAGGGTTATGGTTAGGATTAGGGTTAGTGGTAGGGTTAGGGTTAGGCGTAGGGGTAGGGGTAGGTTTAGGGTTAGGTGTATGGTTAGGGTTAGGGTTAGGGTCAGGGTTAGGGGTAGTGTTAGGGTTATGGTTAGGGTTAGGGGTAGCTTTAGGGGTTGGATTAGGTTTAGGGTTAGGGGTAGGGTTAGGGTTAGGGTTAGGGGTAGGGGTAGGATTAGGGTTAGGAGTAGCGTTAGGTGTAGGGTTGGGATAGGGTTAGGGTTAGGGTTAGGGTTAGGGTTAGGGTTAGGGGTAGGGTTTGGCTTAGGGTTAGGGGTAGGGGTAGGGGTATGGGTAGGGGTAGGGGTAGGGTTAGTGTTAGGGTTTGGGTTAGGGGTAGGGCTAGGG
>JANJXV010000080.1:672500-675000 GCA_024803745.1 Megascapheus bottae
GGTAGGGTTAGGGGTAGGGTTAGAGTTAGGGTTCGGGTTAGGGGTAGGGGTAGGATTAGGGTTAGGTTTAGGGTTAGGGGTAGGGGTAGGCGTAAGTGTAGGGGTAGGGTTAGGGTTAGTGTTAGGGGTAGGGGTAGGGGTAGGTATAGGGGTTGGTGTATTGTTAGGGTCAGGGTTAGGGTTAGGGTTAGGGGTAGGGGTAGGGTTAGGGGTAGAGTTTTGGTTAGGGTTTGGGTTAGAGTTAGGGTTAGGGTTAGGGGTAGGGTTAGGGTTAATGGTAGTGTTAGGGGTAGGGTTAGGGGTAGGGTTAGAGGTAGGGTTATTGTTAGGGTTAGGGGTTAGGGTACGGTTTGGGCTAGGGTTAGGTTTAGGGTTACGATTAGGGGTAGGGGTAGGGATAGGGGTTGGTGTATTGTTAGGGTCAGGGTTAGGGTTAGTGGTAGGGATAGGGGTAGGTTTAAGGTTAGGTTTAGGGGTAGGGTGAGGGGTTGAGTTAGGGTTATGGGTTAGAGTTAGGGGTAGGGGTATGGTTAGTGTTATGGTTAGGGGTAGGGTTAGAGTTAGGGGTAGCGTTAGGGGTAGGGTTAGTGGTAGGGTTAGGGTTAGGCGTAGGGGTAGGGGTAGGGGTAGGGGTAGTGTTTGGGTTAGGGTTATGTTTAGGGTTAGGGTTAGAGTTAGGGTTAGCGTTACGGTTAGGGGTAAGGGTTAGGGTTAGGGGTAGGGTTATGGTTAGGTTTAGGGTTAGGGTTAGAGGTAGCTTTGGGGTAGGGTTAGGGGTAGGGTTAGGGGTAGGGTTAGACTTAGGATTTCGGTTAGGGTTGGGGTTAGAGTTAGAGGTAGAGGTTAGGGTTAGGGTTATGTTTAGGGGTAGGGTTAGTGTTAGGGCTAGCGTTAGGGGTAGGGTTAGGGGTAGGTCTAGGGGTATGGTTACGGTTAGGGTTAGTGGTAGGGGTAGGGTTTGGTTTACGGTTAGGTTTAGGGTTTGGGTTAGGGTTAGGAGTAGGGGTAGGGGTAGGGGTAGGTGTAGGGTTAGGGTTAGGGTTAGGGGTAGAGGTAGGGGTAGGGTTAGGGTTATGTTTAGGGTTAGGGTTAGGGGTTGAGTTAGGGTTATGTGTTAGGGGTAGGGTTAGAGGTAGGCTTAGGTTTAGGGTTTCGGTTAGTGTTTCGGGTAGAGTTAGGGTTAGGGTTAGTGGTAGAGTTAGGGTTAGGGGTAGTGTTAGGGGTAGGGTTAGGGGTAGGATTAGTGCTAGGGTTAGGGGTAGGGGTAGGGTTAGGGGTAGGGTTTGGGTTAGGGTTATGTTTAGTGTTAGGGTTAGAGTTAGGGTTAAGATTACGGTTAGGGGTAGGGTTAGGGTTAGGGATAGCGTTCTAGTTAGGTTTAGGGTTAGGGGTAGATTTAGGGGTAAGGTTAGGGTTAGGGGTAGGGGTAGGGTTAGGGATAGGGTTAGGATTAGGGTTTCGGTTAGCGTTAGGGTTAGAGTTAGGGGTTGGAGTAGGGTTAGGATTAGGGTTAGGGGTAGGGTTAGGGTTAGGGGTAGCGTTAGGGGTAGGCTTAGGGGTAGGGTTAGGGGTAGGGTTAGAGTTAGGGTTAGGGGTAGGGGTAGGGTTTGGGTAAGGTTTAGGTTTAGGGTTAGGGATAGGGTTAGGGGTAGGGGTAGGGGTAGGTGTAGGGTTAGGCTTAGGGTTAGGGGTAGGGGTAGGGGGAGAGTTAGGGTTATGTTTACATTTAGGGTTAGGGGTTGAGCTAGGGTGATGGGTAGGGTTATTGTTAGGGGTAGGGGTAGAGTTAGGGTTAGGCGTAGGGCTAGGGGTAGAGGTAGGGGCAGGGTTAGGGTTAGGGGTAGGGATAGGGGTAGGGGTAGGGGTAGGGTTAGAGTTAGGGTTCGGGTTAGGTGTAGGGTAGGGTTAGGGTTAGGGTTAGGGTTAAGGGTAGGGATAGGGTTAGGGTTTGGTTTAAGGTTAGGGGTAGGAGTAGGGTTAGGGTTAGTGGTAGAGTTAGGGTTAGGGTTAGAGTTAGGGGTAGGAGTAGTGGTAGGGGTAGGGGTAGGTTTAGTGTTGGGGGTAGGGTTAGGTTTAGGGTTAGGGTTAGGGGTAGGGATAGGGTTAGTGTTAGTGTTAGGGTTAGGGGTAGGGGTAGGGGTAGGGGTAGTGTTAGGGTTAGGGTTAGGGTTAGGGTTAGGGCTAGCGCTAGGGTTAGGTTTAGATTAGGGTTAGGGTTAGGGTTAGGGGTAGGTTTTGGGGTAGGTTTAGGGTTAGGGTTTGGGCTATGGTTAGGGGTAGGGTTAGGGTTAGGTTTAGGGTTACGGTTAGGGGTAGGGTTAAGTTTAGGGTTAGGGTTAGGGTTAGGGTTACGGGTAGGGTTAGGGTTAGGGTTAGGGTTAGGGGTAGCTTTAAGGTAAGGTTTGGGTTAGGGTTAGTAGTAGGGTTAGGGGTAGGGTTAGGGTTAGAGTTATGGTTAGGGTTAGTGTTAGAGTTAAGGTTAGGTGTAGGGTTAGGGTGT
>JANJXV010000080.1:682500-697500 GCA_024803745.1 Megascapheus bottae
AGGGTTAGGGTTAGGGGTAGGGGTAGGGGTAGGCGTAGTGTTAGTGTTAGGGTTAGGGGTAGGGGTAGGGGTAGGGGTAGTTGTAGGGTTAGGTGTAGGGTTAGAGTTAGGGTTCGATTTAGGGGTAGGGGTAGGATTAGGGTTAGGTTTAGGGGTAAGGGTATGGGTAGGGGTAAGTGTAGGGTTAGGGTTAAGTTTAGGGTTAGGGGCAGGGTTAGGGGTAGGGTTATGGTTAGAGTTTTGGTTAGGGTTTGGGTTAGAGTTAGGGTTAGGGTTAGGGGTAGTGTTAGGGTTAGGTGTAGTGTTAGGGGTAGGGTTAGGGGTAGGGTTAGAGGTAGGGTTATTGTTAGGGTTAGGGATAAGGGTACGGTTTGTGTTAGGGTTAGGGGTAGGGGTAGGGGTACGGATAGGGGTTGGTGTATTGTTATGGTCAGGGTTACGGTTAGGGGTAGGGGAAGGGTTAGGTTTAGGTTTAGGGGTAGGGTGAGGGGTTGAGTTAGTGTTATGGGTTAGAGTTAGGGGTAGGGGTAGGGTTAGTGTTATGGTTAGGGGTAGGGTTAGGGTTAGGGGTAGCGTTAGGGGTAGGGTTAGGTGTAGGGTTAGGGGTAGGTTTAGGGGTACAGGTAGGGGTAGGTGTAGGGTTTGGGTTAGGGTTATGTTTAGGGTTAGGGTTACAGTTAGGGTTAGCGTTACGGTTAGTGGTAGGGTTAGGGTCAGGGGTAGGGTTATGGTTAGGTTTAGGTTTAGGGCTAGGGGTTGCTTTGGGGTAGGGTTAGGGGTAGGGTTAGGGGTAGGGTTAGGGGTAGGGTTAGGGTTAGGGGTAGCGTTAGGGGTAGGGTTAGGGTAGGGGTAGGGGTAGGGTTAGGGGTACAGTTAGGGGTTAGGGTTAGGGTTAAGGTTAGGATTAGGGTTAGGTTTAGGGTTAGGGTTAGGGTTAGGGTAAGGGTAAGGGTTAGGGTTATGGTTAGGGTTAAGGTTCGGGTTAGGGTTAACATTAGGGTGAGGGTTAGGGTAAGGGTAAGGCCTAGGGTTAAGGTTAGGGTTAGGGTTAGGTTTAGGGTAAGGGTAAGGGTTAGGGTTAGGTTTAGGGTTAGGGTTAGGTTTAGTGTTAATGTTAGGGTTAGGTTTAGGGTTAGGGTTAAGGTTAGGATTAGGGTTAGGGTTAGGGATAGGGTAAGGGTAAGGGTATGTTTAGGGTTAGGGTAAGGGTTAGGGTTAGGTTTAGGGTTAGGGTTAGGTTTAGTGTTAGGGTTAGGGTTAGGTTTAGGGTTAGGGTTAAGGTTAAGGTTAGGGTTAGGGTTAGGGATAGGGTAAGGGTAAGGGTAAGGGTAAGGTTTAGGGTTAGGGTTAGGGTTAGTTTTAGGGTTAGTAAAGGGTAAGGGTTAGGGTTAGGATTAGGGTAAGGGTTAGGTTTAGGGTTAGGGTTTGCATTAAGGTTAAGGTTAGGGTTAGGGTAAGGGGAAGGGTTAGGGTTAGGGTTATAGTTAGGGTAAGGGTAAGGGTTAGAGTTAGGGTCAGGGTTAGTTTTAAGGTTAGGGTTAGGGTAAGTGTAAGCGTTAGTGTTAGGGTTAGGGTTAGGGTTAAGGTTAGGGTTAGTGTTAGGGTTATGGTTAAGTTTAGGTTTAGGGTAAGGGTAAGGGTTAGGGTTAGGGTTAGGGTTAGGTTTAAGGTTAGGGTTATGGTTAAGGTAAGGGTAAGGGTTAGGGTTAGGGTTAGGGTTAGGGTAAGGGTTAGGGTTAGGTTTAGTGTAAAAATAAGGGTTAGGGTTAGGGTAAGGTTTAGGGTTAGAGTTAGGTTTAGGGTTAGGTTTAGAGTTAGGGATAGGGTTAGGGTAGGTTTGGGTTAGGGTTAGGGTTAGGGTAAGGGTAAGGGATAGGGTTAGGTTTAGGGTTTGGGTTAAGGTTAGTGTTAGGGTTAAGGTAAGGATAAGGGTTAGGGTTAGGGTTAGGGTTAGGTAAGGGTAAGGTTTAGGGTTAGCGTTAGGGTGAGGGTTAGGGTTAGGGTTAGGGGTTAGGGTTCGGGTTAGGGTTAGGGTAAGGGTTAGGGTTAGGGGTAGAGTAAGGGTTAGGGTTGGGGTATGGGTTAGGGTTAGGGTTAGTGTTAGGGTAAGTGTAAGTGTTAGGGTTATGGTTTGGGTTCTGGTAAGGGTAAGGGTAAGTCTTGGGTTAGGGATAGGGTTAGGTTAAGGGAAAGGGTTAGTGTTAGGGTTAGGGTTAGGTTAAGGGTAAGGGTTAGGGTTAAGGTTAGGATTAGGGTAAGTGTAAGTGTTGGGGTTAGGGTTAGAGTTAGGGTAAGGGTAAGGGTTAGGGTTAGGGTTAGGATTAGGGGTTAGGGTTAGGGTTAGATTTAGGTGTAGGGTTAGGGTAAAGGTAAGGGTGAGGGTTAGGATTAGGTTTAGGATTAGGGTTATGTGTAGGGTTAGGTTTAGGGTAAGGGTAAGTTTTACGGTTAGGGTAAGGGTAAGGATTAGGGTTAGGGTTAGGATTAGAATTAAGTTTAGGGTTAGGGTTAGGGTTAGGGTTAGCGTTAGGTTTGGCTTTAGGGTTAGGGTAAGGGTAGGGTTTAGGGTTAGGGTGAGGGTTAGGTTTAGGGTTAGGGTTAGGGTTAGGGTTAGGTTAAGGGTTAGGGTTAGGGTAACGGTAAAGATTAGGGTTAGGTTCAGGGTTGGGGTTAAGGTTAGGGTTAGGGTTAGAGTAAGGGTTAGGGTTAGATTTAGGGTTAGAGTAAGGGTTAGGGTTAGGGATATCGTGAGCATTAGGGTTAGGGTTAGGGTTAGGGGTTAGGGTTAGGGTTAGGGTTAGGGTAACGCTCAGTGTTAGAGTTAGGGTTAGGGTTAGGGTAAGGGTTAGGGTTAGGTTTAGGGTTAGGGTGAGCGTCAGGGTTAGGGTTAGTGTTAGGGGTCAGGGTTAGTGTTAGCGTTAGGGTAAGGGGTAGGGGTAGGTTTAGGGTAAGGCTAAGGTTTAGTGTTAGGGTTAGGGTTAGGTTTAGGTTTAGGGGTTAGGGTTAGGGTTAGGGTATGTGTAAGGGTTAGGTTTAGGGTTATGGTTATGGTTAGGGTTAGGGTTAGGGTTAGTGTTAGGATTAGGGTTAGGGTTAGTGTTTGGGTTAGGATTTGGGTTAGGGTTAGGTTTAGGGTTAGGGTGAGCGTCAGGGTTAGGGTTAGTGTTAGGGGTCAGGGTTAGTGTTAGCGTTAGGGTAAGGGGTAGGGGTAGGTTTAGGGTAAGGCTAAGGTTTAGTGTTAGGGTTAGGGTTAGGTTTAGGTTTAGGGGTTAGGGTTAGGGTTAGGGTATGTGTAAGGGTTAGGTTTAGGGTTATGGTTAGGGTTAGGGTTAGTGTTAGGGTTAGTGTTAGGATTAGGGTTAGGGTTAGTGTTTGGGTTATCTTTAGGGTTAGGTGAAGGGGAATTGTTAGGGTTAGGGTTAGGTTTCGGGTTAAGGTTTGGGTTAGGGTTAGGGTAAGGGTTATGTTTAGGGTTAGGGTTAGGTAAGGGTAAGCCTAAGGGTTAGGGTTAGGGTTGGGTTTAGGTTTGGGGTTAAGTTTAGGGTTAGGGTTAGGGTAAGGGTAAGGATTAGGGTTAGGTTAGGGTTAGGGTTAGGGTTAGGGTTAGGTTGCAGGTTACAGTTAGGGTAAGGGTAAGTGTTAGAGTTAGGTTTAGGGTTAGTGTAAAGGTTAGGGTTATCGTAAAGGTTAGGGTTATTTTTAGGGTTAGGGTTAGGGTTAGGGTTATGGTTAGGGTAGGGTTAGTGTTAGGGTTAGATTTAGGATTAGGGTTAGGTTAAGGGTTAGGGTTAGGGTTAGGGTTAGGTTTAGGGTTAGGGTTAGGGTAAGGGTTAGGGTTAGGGTTAGGGTAAGGGTTAGGGTTAGGGTTAGTGTTAGGTTTATGGTTAAGGTTAGGGTTAATATTAGGGTTAGGCTTATGATTGGGTTTAGGGTGACGGAAAGATTTAGGGTTAGATTTAGGTTTATTTTTGGGGTTATGATTAGGGTAAGAGTAAGGGTTAGGTTAAGGGTTAGGGTTAGGTTAAGCGTTAGGGTTGGGGTGAGGGTTAGGGTTGGGTTTGGCGTTAGGGTTAGGGTAAGGGTAAGGGTTAGGGTTAGGGTTAGGGTTAGCTTTAGGGTTAGGGTAAGGATAAGGGTTGGTGTTAAGTTTAGAGTTAGGCTTAGGGTTAGGGTTAGGGTTATGGTTAGGGTAAGGGTTAGGTTTATGGTTAGGGTTAGGGTAAGGCTAAGGGTTAGAGTTAGGGTTAGGGTATGGTTCAGGGTTAGGGTTAGGGTAAGACTAAGGGTTAGAGTTAGGGTTAGGGTTAGGGTTAGGGGTTAGGATTAGGTTTAGGGTTAGGGTAAGGGTAAGAGTTAGGTTTAGGGTTAAGGTTAGGGTAAGGGTAAGGGTTAGGTTTAGGGTTAGGGTTAGGGTTAAGGTTAGGGTTGGTGTTAGGGTTAGGGTAAGTGTAAGTGTTAGGGTTAGGGTTAAGGTTAGGGTTAGGGTTAGAGTTAGGCTAAGGGTTAGGTTTAGGGTTAGGTTTAGGGTTAAGGTTAGGGTTAGGGTTAGGGTTAGGGATAGGGTAAGGGTAAGGGTAAGGTTTAGGGTTAGGGTTAGGGTTAGTGCTAGGGTTAATAAAGGGTAAGGGTTAATGTTAGGATTAGGGTTAGGGTAAGGGTTAGGTTTAGGGTTAGGGTTTGCATTAAGTTTAAGGTTAGGGTTAGGGGAAGGGGAAGGGTTAGGATTAGGGTTAGAATTAGGGTAGGGGTAAGGGTTAGAGTTAGGGTCAGGGTTAGGTTTAAGGTTAGGGTTAGAGTAAGGGTAATGGTTAGGGTTAGGGTTAGGGTTAAGGTTAGGGTTAGTGTTAGGGTTATGGTTAAGTTTAGGTTTAGAGTAAGGGTAAGGGTTAGGGTTGGGGTTAGGTTTAGGGTTAGGGGTATGGTTAAGGTAAGGGTAAGAGTTAGGATTAGTTTTAGGGTTAGGGTTGGGGTAAGGTTTAGGGTTAGGTTTAGGGTAAAAGTAAGGGTTAGTGTTCGGGTAAGGGTTAGGGTTAGGCTTAGGTTTAGAGTTAGGGTTAGGGTTAGGGATAGGGTTAGGGTAGGTTAGGGTTAGGTTTAGGGTTTGGGTTAAGGTTAGTGTTAGGTTACGATAAGGGTAAGGGTTAGGGTTAGAGTTAGGGTAAGGGTAAGGTTTAGGGTTAGCATTAGGGTGAGGGTTAGGGTTAGGGTTAGGGGTTAGGGTTCGGGTTAGGGTTAGGGTTAGGGTAAGGGTTAGGGTTAGGGTTAGTGTAATGGTTAGGGTTAGGGTAAGGGTTAGGGTTAGGGTTAGTGTTAGGGTAAGGGTAAGAGTTAGGGTTAGGGTTAGGGTTGGGTTTAGGTTTGTGGTTAAGGTTAGGGTTAGGGTTAGTGTAAGGGTAAGGGTTAGGGTTAGGTTAGGGTTAGGGTTAGGGTTAGTGTTAGGTTGCAGGTTAGAGTTAGGGTAAGGGTAAGGGTTAGGGTTAGTATTAGGGTTAGCGTAAAGGTTAGGGTTAGTGTAAAGGTTAGGTTAGGGTTAGGGTTAGTGTTAGGATATGGTTAGGGTTAGGGTTAGGGTTAGTGTTAGGGTTAGATTTAGGGTTAGGGTTACGGTTATGGTTAGGGTAAGGCTTAGGGTTAGGGTTAGGGTTAGGGTTAGGGTTAGGGTAAGGGTTAGGGTTAGGTTTAGGGTTAAGGTGAGCGTTAGGGTGAGGGTTAGGGTTAGGGGTTAGGGTTAGGCTTATGGTTGGGGTAAGGGTTAGGGTTATGGTTAGGGTAAGGGTTAGGTTTAGAGTTAGTTTTAGGGTAAGGCTAAGGGTTAGAGTTAGGGTTATAGTATGGGTTAGGGTTAGGATAAGACTAAGGGTTAGAGTTAGGGTTAGGGTTAGGGTTAGGGGTTAGGGTTAGAGTTAGGGTTTGGGTAAGGGTAAGGGTTAGGTTTAGGGTTAAGTTTAGGGTAAGGGTAAATATTAGGGTTAGGGTTAAGGTTAGGTTTAGTGTTAGGGTTAGAGTTAGGGTAAGGGTAAGTGTTAGGGTTAGGGTTAAGTTTAGGGTTAGGGTTAGGGTTAGGCTAAGGGTAAGGGTTAGGGCTAGGGTTAGGTTTAGGTTTAGGGTTAGGGTTAGAGGTAGGGTTAGGGTTAGGGTAAGCGTAATTGTAAGGTTTAGGGTTAGGGTTAGGGTTAGGGTAAGGGGTAGTGTTAGGGGTTAGGGTTAGGTTTAGGGTTAGGTTTAGGGTAAGGTTTACGTTTGGGGTTACCTTTAGGGTGAAAGTTAGGGTTAGGGTTGGGGTTAGGGTTGGGTTAAGGTTAAGTGTTCGGGTTAGGGTTAGGGTTAGGGTTAGGGTAGGCTAACCGTTAGTGTTAGGGTTAGTGTTAGGGTTGGGTTTAGGATTGGGGTTAAGGTAAGGGTTAGGGTTAGGGTAAGGGTAAGGGTTAGGGTTAGGGTTAACGTTAGGGTTAGGGTTAACGTTAGGGTTAGGGTTAGGGTAAGGTAAGGGCTAGCGTTAAGGTTAGGGTTAGGGTTAGAATTAGGGTAAGGGTAAGGGTTAGGGTTAGGTTTAGGTTTAGGGTTAGGTTTAGTGTTAGGGTTAGGGTAAGGGTTAGGGTTAGGGTAAGGATTAGGGTTAGCGTAAAGATTAGGGTTAGCGTAAAGGTTAGGTTAGGGTTAGGTTTAGGGTTAGGGATATGGTTAGGGTTAGGGTTAGGGTTAGTGTTAGGGTTAGATTTAGGGTTAGGGTTAGGGATTGGATTAAGGTAGGTTAGGGTTAGGGTTAGCGTTAGGGTTAGGGTTTGGGTTAAGGTTAGTGTTAGGGTTACGGTAAGGGTAAGGGTTAGGGTTAGGTTTAGGGTTAGGGTAAGGGTTAGGGTTAGGGTTAGGGTTAGTGTTAGGGTAAGGGTAAGTGTTAGGGTTATGGTTAGGGTTCGGGTTAGGGTAAGGGTAAGTTTTGGGTTAGGGTTAGGGTTAGGTTAAGGGTAAGGGTTAGTGTTAGGGTTAGGGTTAGGTAAAGGTAAGGGTTAGGGTTAGGGTTAGGGTTAAGGTAAGGGTCAGTGTTAGGGTTAGGGTTAGGTTTAGGTTTAGGGGTTAGGGTTAGGGTTAGGGTATGTGTAAGGGTTAGGTTTAGGGTTATGGTTATGGTTAGGGTTAGGGTTAGGGTTAGTGTTAGGATTAGGGTTAGGGTTAGTGTTTGGGTTAGGATTTGGGTTAGGGTTAGGTTTAGGGTTAGGGTGAGCGTCAGGGTTAGGGTTAGTGTTAGGGGTCAGGGTTAGTGTTAGCGTTAGGGTAAGGGGTAGGGGTAGGTTTAGGGTAAGGCTAAGGTTTAGTGTTAGGGTTAGGGTTAGGTTTAGGTTTAGGGGTTAGGGTTAGGGTTAGGGTATGTGTAAGGGTTAGGTTTAGGATTATGGTTAGGGTTAGGGTTAGTGTTAGGGTTAGTGTTAGGATTAGGGTTAGGGTTAGTGTTTGGGTTATCTTTAGGGTTAGGTGAAGGGGAATTGTTAGGGTTAGGGTTAGGTTTCGGGTTAAGGTTTGGGTTAGGGTTAGGGTAAGGGTTAGGTTTAGGGTTAGGGTTAGGTAAGGGTAAGCCTAAGGGTTAGGGTTAGGGTTGGGTTTAGGTTTGGGGTTAAGTTTAGGGTTAGGGTTAGGGTAAGGGTAAGGATTAGGGTTAGGTTAGGGTTAGGGTTAGGGTTAGGGTTAGGTTGCAGGTTACAGTTAGGGTAAGGGTAAGTGTTAGAGTTAGGTTTAGGGTTAGTGTAAAGGTTAGGGTTATCGTAAAGGTTAGGGTTATTTTTAGGGTTAGGGTTAGGGTTAGGGTTATGGTTAGGGTAGGGTTAGTGTTAGGGTTAGATTTAGGATTAGGGTTAGGTTAAGGGTTAGGGTTAGGGTTAGGGTTAGGTTTAGGGTTAGGGTTAGGGTAAGGGTTAGGGTTAGGGTTAGGGTAAGGGTTAGGGTTAGGGTTAGTGTTAGGTTTATGGTTAAGGTTAGGGTTAATATTAGGGTTAGGCTTATGATTGGGTTTAGGGTGACGGAAAGATTTAGGGTTAGATTTAGGTTTATTTTTGGGGTTATGATTAGGGTAAGAGTAAGGGTTAGGTTAAGGGTTAGGGTTAGGTTAAGCGTTAGGGTTGGGGTGAGGGTTAGGGTTGGGTTTGGCGTTAGGGTTAGGGTAAGGGTAAGGGTTAGGGTTAGGGTTAGGGTTAGCTTTAGGGTTAGGGTAAGGATAAGGGTTGGTGTTAAGTTTAGAGTTAGGCTTAGGGTTAGGGTTAGGGTTATGGTTAGGGTAAGGGTTAGGTTTATGGTTAGGGTTAGGGTAAGGCTAAGGGTTAGAGTTAGGGTTAGGGTATGGTTCAGGGTTAGGGTTAGGGTAAGACTAAGGGTTAGAGTTAGGGTTAGGGTTAGGGTTAGGGGTTAGGATTAGGTTTAGGGTTAGGGTAAGGGTAAGAGTTAGGTTTAGGGTTAAGGTTAGGGTAAGGGTAAGGGTTAGGTTTAGGGTTAGGGTTAGGGTTAAGGTTAGGGTTGGTGTTAGGGTTAGGGTAAGTGTAAGTGTTAGGGTTAGGGTTAAGGTTAGGGTTAGGGTTAGAGTTAGGCTAAGGGTTAGGTTTAGGGTTAGGTTTAGGGTTAAGGTTAGGGTTAGGGTTAGGGTTAGGGATAGGGTAAGGGTAAGGGTAAGGTTTAGGGTTAGGGTTAGGGTTAGTGCTAGGGTTAATAAAGGGTAAGGGTTAATGTTAGGATTAGGGTTAGGGTAAGGGTTAGGTTTAGGGTTAGGGTTTGCATTAAGTTTAAGGTTAGGGTTAGGGGAAGGGGAAGGGTTAGGATTAGGGTTAGAATTAGGGTAGGGGTAAGGGTTAGAGTTAGGGTCAGGGTTAGGTTTAAGGTTAGGGTTAGAGTAAGGGTAATGGTTAGGGTTAGGGTTAGGGTTAAGGTTAGGGTTAGTGTTAGGGTTATGGTTAAGTTTAGGTTTAGAGTAAGGGTAAGGGTTAGGGTTGGGGTTAGGTTTAGGGTTAGGGGTATGGTTAAGGTAAGGGTAAGAGTTAGGATTAGTTTTAGGGTTAGGGTTGGGGTAAGGTTTAGGGTTAGGTTTAGGGTAAAAGTAAGGGTTAGTGTTCGGGTAAGGGTTAGGGTTAGGCTTAGGTTTAGAGTTAGGGTTAGGGTTAGGGATAGGGTTAGGGTAGGTTAGGGTTAGGTTTAGGGTTTGGGTTAAGGTTAGTGTTAGGTTACGATAAGGGTAAGGGTTAGGGTTAGAGTTAGGGTAAGGGTAAGGTTTAGGGTTAGCATTAGGGTGAGGGTTAGGGTTAGGGTTAGGGGTTAGGGTTCGGGTTAGGGTTAGGGTTAGGGTAAGGGTTAGGGTTAGGGTTAGTGTAATGGTTAGGGTTAGGGTAAGGGTTAGGGTTAGGGTTAGTGTTAGGGTAAGGGTAAGAGTTAGGGTTAGGGTTAGGGTTGGGTTTAGGTTTGTGGTTAAGGTTAGGGTTAGGGTTAGTGTAAGGGTAAGGGTTAGGGTTAGGTTAGGGTTAGGGTTAGGGTTAGTGTTAGGTTGCAGGTTAGAGTTAGGGTAAGGGTAAGGGTTAGGGTTAGTATTAGGGTTAGCGTAAAGGTTAGGGTTAGTGTAAAGGTTAGGTTAGGGTTAGGGTTAGTGTTAGGATATGGTTAGGGTTAGGGTTAGGGTTAGTGTTAGGGTTAGATTTAGGGTTAGGGTTACGGTTATGGTTAGGGTAAGGCTTAGGGTTAGGGTTAGGGTTAGGGTTAGGGTTAGGGTAAGGGTTAGGGTTAGGTTTAGGGTTAAGGTGAGCGTTAGGGTGAGGGTTAGGGTTAGGGGTTAGGGTTAGGCTTATGGTTGGGGTAAGGGTTAGGGTTATGGTTAGGGTAAGGGTTAGGTTTAGGGTTAGTTTTAGGGTAAGGCTAAGGGTTAGAGTTAGGGTTATAGTATGGGTTAGGGTTAGGATAAGACTAAGGGTTAGAGTTAGGGTTAGGGTTAGGGTGAGGGGTTAGGGTTAGAGTTAGGGTTTGGGTAAGGGTAAGGGTTAGGTTTAGGGTTAAGTTTAGGGTAAGGGTAAATATTAGGGTTAGGGTTAAGGTTAGGTTTAGTGTTAGGGTTAGAGTTAGGGTAAGGGTAAGTGTTAGGGTTAGGGTTAAGTTTAGGGTTAGGGTTAGGGTTAGGCTAAGGGTAAGGGTTAGGGCTAGGGTTAGGTTTAGGTTTAGGGTTAGGGTTAGAGGTAGGGTTAGGGTTAGGGTAAGCGTAATTGTAAGGTTTAGGGTTAGGGTTAGGGTTAGGGTAAGGGGTAGTGTTAGGGGTTAGGGTTAGGTTTAGGGTTAGGTTTAGGGTAAGGTTTACGTTTGGGGTTACCTTTAGGGTGAAAGTTAGGGTTAGGGTTGGGGTTAGGGTTGGGTTAAGGTTAAGTGTTCGGGTTAGGGTTAGGGTTAGGGTTAGGGTAGGCTAACCGTTAGTGTTAGGGTTAGTGTTAGGGTTGGGTTTAGGATTGGGGTTAAGGTAAGGGTTAGGGTTAGGGTAAGGGTAAGGGTTAGGGTTAGGGTTAACGTTAGGGTTAGGGTTAACGTTAGGGTTAGGGTTAGGGTAAGGTAAGGGCTAGCGTTAAGGTTAGGGTTAGGGTTAGAATTAGGGTAAGGGTAAGGGTTAGGGTTAGGTTTAGGTTTAGGGTTAGGTTTAGTGTTAGGGTTAGGGTAAGGGTTAGGGTTAGGGTAAGGATTAGGGTTAGCGTAAAGATTAGGGTTAGCGTAAAGGTTAGGTTAGGGTTAGGTTTAGGGTTAGGGATATGGTTAGGGTTAGGGTTAGGGTTAGTGTTAGGGTTAGATTTAGGGTTAGGGTTAGGGATTGGATTAAGGTAGGTTAGGGTTAGGGTTAGCGTTAGGGTTAGGGTTTGGGTTAAGGTTAGTGTTAGGGTTACGGTAAGGGTAAGGGTTAGGGTTAGGTTTAGGGTTAGGGTAAGGGTTAGGGTTAGGGTTAGGGTTAGTGTTAGGGTAAGGGTAAGTGTTAGGGTTATGGTTAGGGTTCGGGTTAGGGTAAGGGTAAGTTTTGGGTTAGGGTTAGGGTTAGGTTAAGGGTAAGGGTTAGTGTTAGGGTTAGGGTTAGGTAAAGGTAAGGGTTAGGGTTAGGGTTAGGGTTAAGGTAAGGGTCAGTGTTAGGGTTAGGGTTAGGGTTAGGGTTAGGGTAAGGGTAAGGGTAAGGGTAAGGGTTAGGGTTAGGGTTAGGGTTAGGGGTTAGGGTTAGGTTTAGATTTAGGTGTAGGGTTAGGGTAAGGGTAAGGATGAGGGTTAGGATTAGGGTTAGGATTAGGGATATGTGTAGGGTTAGGTTTAGGGTAAGGGTAAGGGTTAGGGTTAGGGTAAGGGTAAGGGTTAGGGTTAGGGTTAGGATTAGAATTAAGTTTAGGGTTAGGGTTAGGGTTAGGGTTAGGGTAAGGTTTGGGTTTAGGGTTAGGGTAAGGGTAAGGTTTAGGGTTAGGGTTAGGGTTAGGTTTAAGGTTAGGGTTAGGGTTGGGGTTAGGGTTAGGGTTAGGGTTAGTGTTAGGGTAAGAGTAAGGTTTAGGGTTAGATTTAGGGTTAGATTAAGGGTTAGGGTTAGGGATAGGGTGAGCATTAGGGTTAGTTTTAGGGTTAGGGGTTAGGGTTAGGGTTAGGGTTAGGGTATTGTTTAGGGTTAGGGTAGGGTAAGGGTTAGGGTTAGGGTTAGGGTTAGGGTAAGGCTAAGTGTTAGAGTTAGGGTTAGGGTTAGGGTAAGGGTTAGGGTTAGGGTTAGGGTTAGCGTAAAGGTTAGGGTTAGAGTAAAGATTAGGGTTAGTATTGGGGTTAGGGTTAGGGTTATGGTTATGGTTAGGGTTAGGGTTAGGGTTAGGGTTAGATTTAGGGTTAGGGTTAGGGTTAGGGTTAGATTTAGGGTTAGGGTTAGGGTTAGGGTAAGGGTTAGGGTTTGGTTTAGGGTTAGGTTTAGGGTTAGGGTTAGGGGAAGGGTAAGGGTTAGGGTAAGTGTAAGGGTTAGGGTTAGGGTTAGGGTAAGGGTTAGGGTTAGGGTTAGTGTTAGGTTTATGGTTAAGGTTAGGGTTAATATTAGGGTTAGGCTGAGGGTTGGGTTTAGGGTAAGGGAAAGGTTTAGGGTTAGATTTAGGTTTAGGTTTGGGGTTAGGGTTAGGGTAAGAGTAAGGGTTAGGGCAAGGATTACGGTTAGGGTAAGCGTTAGGGTTGGGGTTAGGTTTAGGGTTAAGGTTAGGGTTAGCTTTAGGGTTAGGGTAATTGTAAGGGTTGGTTTTAAGTTTAGGGTTAGGTTAAGGGTTAGGTTTAGGGTTAGGGTTAGGGTAAGGCTAAGGGTTAGAGTTAGGGTTAGGGTTAGGGTTGGGTTTAGGTTTGTGGTTAAGGTTAGGGTTAGGGTTAGTGTAAGGGTAAGGGTTAGGGTTAGGTTAGGGTTAGGGTTAGGGTTAGTGTTAGGTTGCAGGTTAGAGTTAGGGTAAGGGTAAGGGTTAGGGTTAGTATTAGGGTTAGTGTAAAGGTTAGGGTTAGTGTAAAGGTTAGGTTAGGGTTAGGGTTAGTGTTAGGATATGGTTAGGGTTAGGGATAGGGTTAGTGTTAGGGTTAGATTTAGGGTTAGGGTTACGGTTATGTTTAGGGTAAGGGTTAGGGTTAGGGTTAGGGTTAGGGTTAGGGTAAGGGTTAGGGTTAGGTTTAGGGTTAAGGTGAGCGTTAGGGTTAGGGTTAGGGTTAGGGGTTAGGGTTAGGCTTATGGTTGGGGTAAGGGTTAGGGTTATGGTTAGGGTAAGGGTTAGGTTTAGGGTTAGTTTTAGGGTAAGGCTAAGGGTTAGAGTTAGGGTTATAGTATGGGTTAGGGTTAGGATAAGACTAAGGGTTAGAGTTAGGGTTAGGGTTAGGGTTAGGGGTTAGGGTTAGAGTTAGGGTTTGGGTAAGGGTAAGGGTTAGGTTTAGGGTTAAGTTTAGGGTAAGGGTAAATATTAGGGTTAGGGTTAAGGTTAGGTTTAGTGTTAGGGTTAGAGTTAGGGTAAGGGTAAGTGTTAGGGTTAGGGTTAAGTTTAGGGTTAGGGTTAGGGTTAGGCTAAGGGTAAGGGTTAGGGCTAGGGTTAGGTTTAGGTTTAGGGTTAGGGTTAGAGGTAGGGTTAGGGTTAGGGTAAGCGTAATTGTAAGGTTTAGGGTTAGGGTTAGGGTTAGGGTAAGGGGTAGTGTTAGGGGTTAGGGTTAGGTTTAGGGTTAGGTTTAGGGTAAGGTTTACGTTTGGGGTTACCTTTAGGGTGAAAGTTAGGGTTAGGGTTGGGGTTAGGGTTGGGTTAAGGTTAAGTGTTCGGGTTAGGGTTAGGGTTAGGGTTAGGGTAGGCTAACCGTTAGTGTTAGGGTTAGTGTTAGGGTTGGGTTTAGGATTGGGGTTAAGGTAAGGGTTAGGGTTAGGGTAAGGGTAAGGGTTAGGGTTAGGGTTAACGTTAGGGTTAGGGTTAACGTTAGAGTTAGGGTAAGGGTAAGGTAAGGGCTAGCGTTAAGGTTAGGGTTAGGGTTAGAATTAGGGTAAGGGTAAGGGTTAGGGTTAGGTTTAGGTTTAGGGTTAGGTTTAGTGTTAGGGTTAGGGTAAGGGTTAGGGTTAGGGTAAGGATTAGGGTTAGCGTAAAGATTAGGGTTAGCGTAAAGGTTAGGTTAGGGTTAGGTTTAGGGTTAGGGATATGGTTAGGGTTAGGGTTAGGGTTAGTGTTAGGGTTAGATTTAGGGTTAGGGTTAGGGATCGGATTAAGGTAGGTTAGGGTTAGGGTTAGCGTTAGGGTTAGGGTTTGGGTTAAGGTTAGTGTTAGGGTTACGGTAAGGGTAAGGGTTAGGGTTAGGTTTAGGGTTAGGGTAAGGGTTAGGGTTAGGGTTAGGGTTAGTGTTAGGGTAAGGGTAAGTGTTAGGGTTATGGTTAGGGTTCGGGTTAGGGTAAGGGTAAGTTTTGGGTTAGGGTTAGGGTTAGGTTAAGGGTAAGGGTTAGTGTTAGGGTTAGGGTTAGGTAAAGGTAAGGGTTAGGGTTAGGGTTAGGGTTAAGGTAAGGGTCAGTGTTAGGGTTAGGGTTAGGGTTAGGGTTATGGCAAGGGTAAGGGTAAGGGTAAGGGTTAGGGTTAGGGTTAGGGTTAGGGGTTAGGGTTAGGTTTAGATTTAGGTGTAGGGTTAGGGTAAGGGTAAGGATGAGGGTTAGGATTAGGGTTAGGATTAGGGATATGTGTAGGGTTAGGTTTAGGGTAAGGGTAAGGGTTAGGGTTAGGGTAAGGGTAAGGGTTAGGGTTAGGGTTAGGATTAGAATTAAGTTTAGGGTTAGGGTTAGGGTTAGGGTTAGGGTAAGGTTTGGGTTTAGGGTTAGGGTAAGGTTTAGGGTTAGGGTTAGGGTTAGGTTTAAGGTTAGGGTTAGGGTTGGGGTTAGGGTTAGGGTTAGGGTTAGTGTTAGGGTAAGAGTAAGGTTTAGGGTTAGATTTAGGGTTAGATTAAGGGTTAGGGTTAGGGATAGGGTGAGCATTAGGGTTAGTTTTAGGGTTAGGGGTTAGGGTTAGGGTTAGGGTTAGGGTATTGTTTAGGGTTAGGGTAGGGTAAGGGTTAGGGTTATGGTTAGGGTTAGGGTAAGGCTAAGTGTTAGAGTTAGGGTTAGGGTTAGGGTAAGGGTTAGGGTTAGGGTTAGGGTTAGGGTAAGGGTTAGGGTTAGGGTTAGGGTTAGCGTAAAGGTTAGGGTTAGAGTAAAGATTAGGGTTTGTATTGGGGTTAGGGTTAGGGTTATGGTTATGGTTAGGGTTAGGGTTAGGGTTAGGGTTAGATTTAGGGTTAGGGTTAGGGTTAGGGTTAGATTTAGGGTTAGGGTTAGGGTTAGGGTAAGGGTTAGGGTTTGGTTTAGGGTTAGGTTTAGGGTTAGGGTTAGGGGAAGGGTAAGGGTTAGGGTAAGTGTAAGGGTTAGGGTTAGGGTTAGGGTAAGGGTTAGGGTTAGGGTTAGTGTTAGGTTTATGGTTAAGGTTAGGGTTAATATTAGGGTTAGGCTGAGGGTTGGGTTTAGGGTAA
>JANJXV010000080.1:702500-712500 GCA_024803745.1 Megascapheus bottae
GGGTAAGGGTTAGGGTTAGGGTGAGCATTAAGGTTAGGGTTAGGTTAGGGTTAGGGTTAGGGTTAGGGTTAGGGTTAGGGTTAGGGTTATGGTAAGTTTAAGACTTAGGATTAGCGTTAGGGTTAGGGTGTGGTTTATGGTTAGAGTAAGGTTTATGGTTAGGGTTAGGGTTAGGTTTAGGGTTAGGGTTAGGGTAAGGGTAAGGTTTAGGGTTAGGTTTAGGGTTAAGTTTAGGGTTAGGGTTAGGGTTAGGGTTAGGGTTAGGGTAAGGGTAAGGGTAAGGTTTAGGGTTAGGGTTAGGGTTAGGGTTAGGTTTAGGGTTAAGATAAGGGTAAGGTTCAGAGTTAGGGTTAGGGTTAGGGGTTAGGGTTAGGGTTAGGGTTAGGGTAATGGTTAGGGTTAGGTTTAGGGTAAGGGTAAGGGTAAGGGTTAGGGTTAGGGTTAGGGTTATGTTAGGGTTAGGATTAGGGTTAGGCTAAGGGTTAGGGTTAGGGTTAGGGTTAGGGTAAGTGTTAGGGTTAGGGTTAGGTATAGAAGTAGGGTTAGGGTTAGGGTAAGGGTAAGGGTTAGGGTTAGGGTTAGGGTTAGGGTAAGGGTTAGGGTTAGGGTAAGTGTTAGGGTTAGGGTTAGGGTGAGCTTTAAGGTTAGGGTTAGGGTTAGGGTTAGGGAAAGGGTAAGGGTTAGGGTTAGAGTCAGGGTTAGGGTTAGGTTTAGGGTAAGGATTAGGGTTAGGTTTAGGGTTAGGGTTAGGGTTAGGGTTAGAGGTAGGGTTAGGGTTAGGGTAAGGGTAAGGGTAAGGTTTAGGGTTAGGGTTAGGGTTAGGGTAAGGTTTAGTGTTAGGGTTAGGTTTAGGGTGATCGCTAGGGTTAGGGTTAGGGTTAGGGGTTAGGGTTAGAGTTAGGGTTAGGGTAAGGGTTAGGGTAAGGTTTAGGATTAGGGTTAGTGTAAGGCTAAGGGTTAGATTTAGGGTTAGGGTTAGGGTTAGGGTTAGGGGTTAGGGTTAGGGTTAGGGTTAGGGTAAGGGTAAGGTTTAGGTTAAGGTTTAGGGTTAGGGTAAGGTTAAGGTTTAGCATTAGGATTAGTGTCTAGGTTAGCGTTAGAATTAGGGTTAGGGTTAGGGTTAGGGTTAGGGTAAGGGTAAGGGTTAGGGTTAGGGTTAGGGTTAAGTTTAGTGTTAGGGTTAGGCTAAGGGTTAGGGTTAGGTTTAGGGTAAGGTTTAGAGTTAGGGTTAGGGTTAGGTTTAGGTTTAAAGTTAGGGTTAGGGTTAGGGTAAGGGTAAGGGTTAGGGTTGGTGTTAGGCTAAGGGTAAGGGTTAGGGTTAGGGTTAGGTTAGGATTAGGGTTAGGGTTAGTGTTAGGATTAGGGTAAGGGTTAGGGTTAGGGTTAGGGTTAGGGTTAGAGGTAGGGTTAGGGTTAGGGTAAGGGTAAGGTTTAGGGTTAGGGTTAGGGTTAGGGTAAGGGTTAGGGTTAGGAGTTAGGGTTAGGGTTAGTGTTAGGGTAAGGTTTAGGGTTAGGGTTAGAGTTAGGGTAAAAGCTAGGGTTAGCGTTAGGTTTAGGGTAAGGTTAAGTGTTATGGTTAGGGTTAGGGTTAGGGTAAGGGTAAGCGTTAGGGCTAGAGTTAGGGTTAGGTTTACGGTTAGGGTTAAGGTTAGGATGAGGATTAGGGTAAGGGTAACGGTTAGGGTTAGGGTTAGGGTTAGGTTTAAGTTTAGGGTTAGGGTAAGTTTAAGGGTTAGCATTAGGGTTAGAGTTAGGGTTAGTTAAGGGTTAGGTTTAGGGTTAGGGTTAGGTTTAAGGTTAGGGTTAGGGTAAGGGTAAGGGTTAGGGTTAGGGTTAGGGTTAGGGTAAAGTTTAGGTTTAGGGTTAGGGTTAGGGTTAAGGGTAGGATAAGGGTTAGTGTAAGGGTTAGGGTTAGAGTTAGGTTTACGGTTAGTGTTAGGGTTAGGGTAAGGGTAAAGGTTAGGTTTAGGTTTAGGGACAGGGGTTAGGGTTAGGGTTAGGGTGAGTTTTAGGGTTAGGGTAAGGGTAAGGTTTAGGGTTAGGGTTAGAGTTAGGGGTTAGGGCTAGGTTTAGGGTTAGGGTAAGGGTAAGGGTTAGGGTTCGGTTTAGGGTTAGGGTAAGGGTAAGGGTTAGGGTTAGGGTGAGCATTAAGGTTAGGGTTAGGTTAGGGTTAAAGTTAGGATTAGGGTTAGGTTTAGGGTTATGGTAAGTTTAAGACTTAGGGTTAGCGTTAGGGTTAGGGTGTGGTTTACGGTTAGAGTAAGGTTTATGGTTAGGGTTAGGGTTAGGTTTAGGGTTAGGGTTAGGGTAAGGGTAAGGTTTAGGGTTAGGTTTAGGGTTAAGTTTAGGGTTAGGGTTAGGGTTAGGGTTAGGGTTAGGGTAAGGGTAAGGGTAAGGTTTAGGGTTAGGGTTAGGGTTAGGGTTAGGTTTAGGGTTAAGATAAGGGTAAGGTTCAGAGTTAGGGTTAGGGTTAGGGGTTAGGGTTAGGGTTAGGGTAATGATTAGGGTTAGGTTTAGGGTAAGGGTAAGGGTTAGGGTTAGCGTTAGGGTTATGTTAGGGTTAGGATTAGGGTTAGGCTAAGGGTTAGGGTTAGGGTTAGGGTTAGGGTAAGTGTTAGGGTTAGGGTTAGGTATAGAAGTAGGGTTAGGGTTAGGTTAAGGGTAAGGGTTAGGGTTAGGGTTAGGGTTAGGGTAAGGGTTAGGGTTAGGGTAAGTGTTAGGGTTAGGGTTAGGGTGAGCATTAAGGTTAGGGTTAGGGTTAGGGTTAGGGAAAGGGTAAGGGTTAGGGTTAGAGTCAGCGTTAGGGTTAGGTTTAGGGTAAGGATTAGGGTTAGGTTTAGGGTTAGGGTTAGGGTTAGGGTTAGGGTTAGAGGTAGGGTTAGGGTTAGGGTAAGGGTAAGGGTAAGGTTTAGGGTTAGGGTTAGGGTTAGGGTAAGGGGTTGGGTTAGTGGTTAGGGTTAGCGTTAGGTTTAGTGTAAGGGTTAGGGTTAGGGTTACGTTTAGGCTGAAAGTTAGGGTTAGGGTTGGGTTAGGGTTAGGGTAAGCGTAAGTGTTCGGGTTAGGGTTAGGGTTAGGGTTAGGGTAGGCTAAGCGTTAGGTTAGGGTTTGTGTTAGGGTTGGGTTTAGGGTTGGGGTTAAGGTTAGGGTTAGGGTTAGGGTAAGGGTAAGGGTTAGGGTTAGGGTTAGGGTTAGGGTTAAGGTTAGGGTTAGGGTTAGGGTAAGGGTAAGGGCTAGGGTTAAGGTTAGGGTTAGGATTAGGTGTAGGGTAAGGGTAAGGGTTAGGGTTAGGTTTAGGGTTAGGGTAAGGATTAGGGTTAGGGTTAGGGTTAGGGTTAAGGTTAGGGTTAGGGTTAGGGTTAGGGATAGGGTAAGGGTAAGGGTAAGGTTTAGGATTAGGGTTAGGGTTAGTGTTAGGGTTAATAAAGGGTAAGGGTTAAGGTTAGGGTTACGGTTAGGGTAAGGGTTAGGTTTAGGGTTAGGGTTTGCATTAAGGTTAAGTTTAGGGTTAGGGTAAAGGGAAGGGTTAGGGTTAGTGTTAGAGTTAGTGTAAGGGTAAGGGTTAGAGTTACGGCCAGGGTTAGGTTTAAATTTAGGGTTAGGGTAAGGGTTAGGGTTAGGGTTAGGGTTAGGGTTAAGGTTAGGGTTAGTTTTAGGGTTATGGTTAAGTTTAGGTTTAGGGTAAGGGTAAGGGTTAGGGTTAGGGTTAGGGTTGGGTTTAGGTTTAGGGTTATGGTTAAGGTAAGGGTAAGGGTTAGAGTTAGGGTTAGGGTTAGGGTCAGGATGAGGGTTAGGGTTAGGTTTAGGGTAAAAGAAAGGGTTAGGGTTAGGGTAAGGATTAGGGTTAGGGTTAGGGTTAGGGTTAGGGATAGGGTAAGGGTAAGGGTGAGTGTTAGGTTTAGGGTTTGGGTTAAGGTTAGTGTTAGGGTTACGGTAAGGGTAAGGATTAGGGTTAGGGTTAGGGTAAGGGTTAGGGTAAGGGTAAGTTTTAGGGTTAGCGTTAGGGTGAGGGTTAGGGTTAGGGTTAGGGGTTAAGGTTCGGGTTAGGGTTAGGGTTTGGCTAAGGGTTAGGGTTAGGGTTAGGGTTAGGTTTAGGGTTAGGGTTAGGGTTAGAGGTAGGGTTAGGGTTAGGATAAGGGTAAGGGTAAGGTTTAGGGTTAGGGTTAGGGTTAGCGTAAGGGGTGGGGTTACGGGATAGGGTTAGGGTTAGGGTTAGGTTTAGGGTAAGTGTTAGGGTTAGGGTTAGGGTAAAAGTTAGGGTTAGGGTTTGGGATAGGTTTAGGGTAAAGGTAAGTGTTCAGATTAGGGTGAGGGTTAGGGTTACTCTAAGGCTAAGCATTAGCGTTAGGGTTAGTGTTAGGGTTGGGTTTAGGGTTGGGGTTAAGTTTAGTGTTAGGGTTAGGGTAATGGTAAGGGTTATGGTTAGGGTTAGAGTTAGGATTAAGGTTAGAGTTAGGGTAAGGGTAAGGGTTAGGGTTAGGTTTAGGGTTAGCGTAAAGTTTAGGGTTAGGGTTAGGGTTAGGGTAATGGTAAGGGTTAGGTTTAGGGTTAGGGTTAGGGTTAGGTTTAGGGTTAGGGTTAGGGTTAGGGTAAGGGTTAGGGTTAGGTGTAGGGTTTGGGTTAAGGTTAGTGTTAGTGTTACGGTAAGGGTAAGGGTTAAGGTTAGGGTTAGGGTAAGGGTTAGTGTAAGGGTAAGGGTTAGGGTTAGCATTAGGGTGAGGGTTAGGGTTAGGGTTAGGGGTTAAGTTTCGGGTTAGGGTTAGGTTTAGGGTAAGGGTTAGGGTTAGGGTTAGGGTAAGGGTTAGTGTTAGGGTAAGGTTTAGGTTTAGAGTTAGTTTTAGGGTAAGGGTAAGTGTTAGGGTTAGGGTTAGGTTTCGGGTTAGGGAAAGGGTAAGTCTTGGGTTAGGGTTAGGGTTAGGTTAAGGGTAAGGGTTAGTGTTAGGGTTACGGTTAGGTTAAGGGTAAGGGGTAGGGTTAGGTTTAGTGTTAGGTTTAGGGTAAGGGTAGGTGTTAGTGTTAGGGTTAGGGTTAGGGTTAGGGTAACGGTAAGGGTTAGGGTTAGGGTTAGGGGTTAGGGTTAGGGTTAGATTTAGGTGTAGGGTTTGGGTAAGGGTAAGGGTGAGGGTTAGGATTAGGGTTAGGATTAGGGTTATGTGTAGGGTTAGGTTTAGGGTAAGGGTAAGGTTTATGGTTAGGGTAAGGGTAAGGGTTAGGGTTAGGGTTAGGGTTAGGTTTAGGTTTAGGGTTATGGTAAGGATAAGGTTTAGGGTTAGGGTTAGGGTTAGGTTTAGGGTTATGGTTAGGGTTAGGTTACGGGTTAGGGATAGGGTAACGGTAAGGGTTAGGTTTAGATTTAGGGTTGGGGTTAGGGTTAGGGTTAAGGTTAGGGTAAGGGTAAGGGTTAGGGTAAGAGTAAGGGTTAGAGTAAGGGTTAGGGTTAGGGATAGGGTGAGCATTAGGATTAGGTTTAGGGTTAGGGTTAGGGTTAGGGTTAGGTTTAGGGTTAGGGTAAGGGTAAGGGTTAGGGTTAGGGTTAGGGTAAGGGTTTGTGTTAGTGTTAGTGTTAGTTTTATGGTTAAAGTTAGGGTTAGAATTAGGGTTAGGCTTAGGGTTGGGTTTAGGGTAAGGAAAAGTTTTAGGGTTAGATTTAGTTTCAGGTTTGGGGTTAGGGTTAGGATAAGAGTAAGTGTTAGGGTAAGGGTTAAGGTTATGGTAAGCGTTAGGGTTGGGGTTAGGGTTAGGGTTAGGTTTGGCGTTATGGTTAGGGTTAGGGTTAGGGTAAGGCTAAGGGTTAGAGTTAAGGTTAGGGTATAGGTTAGGGTTAGGTTTAGGGTAAGACTAAGGGTTGGAGTTATGGTTAGGGTTAGGGTTAGGTTTTAGAGTTAGGGTTAGGGTTAAGGTTAGGTTAAGGTAAGGGTTAGGTTTAGGGTTAAGGTTAGGGTAAGGGTAAGGGTTAGGTTTAGTGTTAGTGTTAGGGTTAAGGTTAGGGTTAGTGTTAGGGTTAGGGTTAGGGTAAGGTTAAGTGTTAGGGTTATGGTTAAGGTTAGCGTTAGGGTTAGGTTTTGGCTAAGGGTTAGGGTTAGGGTTAGGGTTAGGTTTATTGTTAGGGTTAGGGTTAGAGTTAGGGTTAGGGTTAGGATAAGGGTAAGGGTAAGGTTTAGGTTTAGGGTTAGGGTTAGCGTAAGGGGTGGGGTTAGGGGTTAGGGTTAGGGTTAGGGTTAGGTTTAGGGTAAGTGTTAGGGTTAGGGTTAGGGTAAAAGTTAGCGTTAGGGTTGGGGTTAGGTTTAGGGTAAGGGTAAGTGTTCAGATTAGGGTGAGGGTTAGGGTTACTCTAAGGCTAAGCATTAGGGTTAGGGTTAGTGTTAGGGTTGGGTTTAGGGTTGGGGTTAAGTTTAGTGTTAGGGTTAGGGTAATGGTAAGGGTTAGGGTTAGGGTTAGAGTTAGGATTAAGGTTAGACTTAGGGTAAGGTAAGGGTTAGGGTTAGGTTTAGGGTTAGCGTAAAGGTTAGGGTTAGGGTTAGGGTAATGGTAAGGGTTAGGGTTAGGGTTAGGGTTAGGGTTAGGTTTAGGGTAAGGGTTAGGGTTAGTGTTAGGGTTAGGGTAAAGTTTGGTTTAGGATTAGGATTTGGGTTAGGGTAAGGGTAAGTGTTAGGGTTAGGGTTAGGGTTAGGTTTAGGGTTGGGTTCAGGGTTGGGGTTAAGGTTAGGGTTAGGGTTAGGGTAATGGTAAGGGTTAGGGTTAGGGTTAGGGTTAGTTTAAAGTTTAGACTTAGGGTAAGGGTAAGGGATAGGGTTAGGGTAAGGGTTAACGTAAAGGTTAGCGTTAGGGTTAGGGTTAGGGTAAGGTTTAAGGTTAGGTTAGGGTTAGGGTTAGGGTTAAGTTTAGGGTTAGCGTTAGGTTTAGGATTAGGGTAAGGGTAAGTGTTAGGGTTAGGGTTAGCATTAAGGTTAGGGTTAGGGTTAGAGTAAGGGTAAGGGTTAGTTTTAGGGTTAGGGTAAGGGTAAGGGATAGGGTTAGGGTTAGGGTTAGCGTAAAGGTTAGGGTTAGGTTTAGGGTTAGGGTTAGGGTAAGGGTTTGGGTTAGGTTTAGGGTTAGCGTTAGGTTTAGGGTTAGGGTAAGGGTAAGGGTTAGGGTAAGGGTTAGGTTCAGGGTTAGGGTTAGGGTAAGGGTTAGTGTTAGGGTTAGTGTTAGATTTTGGGTAAAGTTTAGGGTTAGGGTTAGGGTAACGGTAAGGGTTAGGGTTAGGGTTTGGGTTTAGGGTTAGGGTTAGGGTAGGTTTAGGGTTAGGGTAAGGGTAAGGTTTAGGGTTAGGGTTACGGGTTAGGGCTAGGGTTAGGATTAGGGTAAGGGTTAGGGCTAGGTTTAGGGTAAGGATAAGGTTTAGTGTTAGAGTTAGGGTTAGGTTTGTGGTTAGGGTTAGGGTAAGTGTAAGGGTTAGGGTTAGGGTTAGGGGTAGGGGTAGGGTTAGGGTAAGAGTAAGGTTAAGGTGTAGGGTTAGGGTTAGGGTTAGGGTAAGGGTTAGGGTTAGGGGTTAAGGTTTGGGTTAGCGTTAGGGTAAAAGCTAGGGTTAGGGTTAGGTTTAGGGTAAGGGTAAGTGTTAGGTTTAGGGTTAGGGTTAGGGTAAGGTTAAGCGTTAGGGCTAGGGTTAGGGTTAGGTTTACGGTTGGGGTTAAGGTTAGCGTGAAGGTTAGGTTAAGGGTAAGTGTTAGGGTTAGGGTTAGGTTTAAGGTTAGGGTTAGGTTTAGGGTTACGGTTAGGTTTAAGGTTAGGGTTAGGGTAATGGTTAGGGTTAGGGTTAGGGCAAAGGTTAGGGTTAGGTTTAGGGTTAGGGTTAGCGTAAGGGTAAGGGTTAGGATTAGGCTTAGGGTTAGGATTAGGTTTAGGGTTAGGGTTATGGTAAGGGTAAGGTTTATGGTTATGGTTATGATTAGGGTTAAAGTTAGGGTTAGGGTTAGGGTTAGGGTTACGGTAAGTTTAAGACTTAGGGTTAGGGTTAGGTTTAGCGTGTGGTTTAGGGTTAGGGTAAGGTTTAGGGTTAGGGTTAGGGTTAGGTTTAGGGTTAGGGTTAGGGTAAGGCTCAGGTTTAGGGTTAGGTTTAGGGTTAAGGTTAAGTTAGGGTTAGGGTTAGGGTTTGGGTAAGGGTAAAGGTAAGGTTTAGGGTTAGGGTTAGGGTTAGATTAAGGATTATGGTTAGGGTTAGGGTAAGGGTTAGGTTTAGGTGTAGGGTTAGCATTAAGTTTAGGATTAGGGTTAGGGTTAAGGTAATGGTAAGGGTTAGGATTAGGGATACGGTTAGGGTTCGGGTAAGGGTTAGTGTTAGGGTTAACATTAAGGTTAGGGTAAGGGTTACGGTATGGGTAAGGGTTAGGGTTAGGATTAGGGTAAGCGTAAGGGTTAGGGTTAGGGTAAGTGGTAGGGTAAGGGTTAGTGTAAGGGTTAGGGTTAGGATTAGGTTTACGGTTAGGGTTAGGTTTAGGGTAAGGGTAAAAGTTAGGGTTATGTTTAGGGTCAGGGGTTAGGGTTAGGGTTAGGGTGAGTTTTAGGGTTAGGGTAAGGGTAAGGTTTAGGGTTAGGGTTAGAGTTAGGTGTTAGGGCTAGGTTTAGGGTTAGGATTAGGGTAAGGGTTACGGTTCGGTTTAGGGTAAGTGTAAGGTTTTATTGTTAGGGTTAGGTTAGGTTTGGTGTTAGGGTTAGGGTAAGAGTAAGGGTTAGCTTAGGGTTAGGGTTAGGGTTAGGGTTAGGGTAAGGGTTAGGGTTAGGTTTAGGGTTAGGGTTAGGTTTAGGGTTTGGATTAGGGTTAGGGTAAGGTTAAGGGTTAGAATTAGGGTTAGGGTTAGTGTTAGGTTTAGGATGAGCGTTAGGGTTAGGGTTAGGGTTAGAGGTTAGGTTTAGGGTTAGGATTAGGGCAACGATTAAGGTTAGAGTGTTAGGGTTTGGGTTAGGGTTAGGGTTAGGGTTAGGTTTAGGTTTAGGGTTAGGATTAGGGTAAGGTTTAGTGTTAGGGTTAGGTTTAGGGTGATCGCTAGGGTTAGGGTTAGGGTTAGGCGTTAGGGTTAGAGTTAGGGTTAGGGTAAGGGTTAGGGTAAGGTTTAGGATTAGGGTTAGTGTAAGGCTAAGGGTTAGATTTAGGGTTAGGGTTAGGGTTAGGGGTTAGGGTTAGGGTTAGGGTTAGGGTAAGGGTAAGGTTTAGGTTAAGGGTTAGGGTTAGGGTAAGGTTAAGGTTTAGCATTAGGATTAGTGTCTAGGTTAGCGTTAGAATTAGGGTTAGGGTTAGGGTTAGGGTTAGGGTAAGGGTAAGGGTTAGGGTTAGGGTTAGGGTTAAGTTTAGTGTTAGGGTTAGGCTAAGGGTTAGGGTTAGGTTTAGGGTAAGGGTTAGAGTTAGGGTTAGGGTTAGGTTTAGGTTTAGAGTTAGGGTTAGGGTTAGGGTAAGGGTAAGGGTTAGGGTTGGTGTTAGGCTAAGGGTAAGGGTTAGGGTTAGGGTTAGGTTAGGATTAGGGTTAGGGTTAGTGTTAGGATTAGGGTAAGGGTTAGGGTTAGGGTTAGGGTTAGGGTTAGAGGTAGGGTTAGGGTTAGGGTAAGGGTAAGGTTTAGGGTTAAGGTTAGGGTTAGGGTAAGGGTTAGGGTTAGGGGTTAGGGTTAGGGTTAGTGTTAGGGTAAGGTTTAGGGTTAGGGTTAGAGTTAGGGTAAAAGCTAGGGTTAGCGTTAGGTTTAGGGTAAGGTTAAGTGTTATGGTTAGGGTTAGGGTTAGGGTAAGGGTAAGCGTTAGGGCTAGAGTTAGGGTTAGGTTTACGGTTAGGGTTAAGGTTAGGATGAGGATTAGGGTAAGGGTAACGGTTAGGGTTAGGGTTAGGGTTAGGTTTAAGTTTAGGGTTAGGGTAAGTTTAAGGGTTAGCATTAGGGTTAGAGTTAGGGTTAGTTAAGGGTTAGGTTTAGGGTTAGGGTTAGGTTTAAGGTTAGGGTTAGGGTAAGGGTAAGGGTTAGGGTTAGGGTAAAGGTTAGGTTT
>JANJXV010000080.1:715000-822500 GCA_024803745.1 Megascapheus bottae
AGGGTTATTGTTAAGTTTAGGTTAAGGTTTAGGGTTAGGGTAAAAGTTAGGGTAGGGTCAGGGTTAGGGTTAGGGTTAGGGTAAGGGTAAGTGTTAGGGTTAGACTTAGGTTTATTGTTAGGGTAAGGCTAAGCGTTAGGGTTAGGGTTGGGTTTAGGGTTGGGGTTAAGGTTAGGTTTAGGGTTACGGTAATGGTGAGGGTTAGGGTTAGGGTTAGGGTTAGGGTTAGGTTTAAGGTTTGACTTAGGGTTCGGGAAAGGGTAAGGGTTAGGGTTAGGTTTTGGGGTAGGGTTATGTTTAGGGGTTGGGTTAGGTTTAGGTTTAGTTTAAGTGTTGGGGTTAGGTTTAGGGTTAGTGTTAGGTTTAGGGTTAGGGTAAGGGTAAGGTTAGGGTTAGGGTTAGGTTCAGTGTTAGGCTTAGGGTAAGGGTTAGGGTTAGGGTTAGTGTTAGGTTTTGGGTAAAGTTTAGGGTTAGGGTTAGGGTAAGGGTAAGGGTTATGGTTAGGGTTAGGTTTAGGGTTTAGAGTTAGGGTGGGGGTTAAGTTTAGGCTTAGGGTAAGGGTTAGGGTTAGGGTTAGTGTTAGGTTGTTGGTAAAGTTTAGGGTTAGGGTTAGGGTAAGGGTAAGGGTTAGGGTTAGGTTAGGATTAGGGTTAGGGTTAGGGTTAGGTTTAAGATTAAGGTTAGCGTTAGGGTTAGGCAAAGGGTTAGGGTTAGGGTTAGGGTAAGGGTTAGGGTGAGGGTTAGGGTTAGGGATAGAGGTATTGTTAGGGTTAGGGTAAGGGTAAGGTTTAGGGTTAGGGTAAGGGTTAGGGTTAGGGTTATGGTTAGGTTTAGGGTTAGGGTTAGGGTTAGGGTAAGGGTTAGGGTAAGGGTTAGGGTTAGCGTTAGGGTTAGGGTTAGCATTCAGGATAGGGTTAGGGTTACGGTATGGGTAAGGGTTAGGGTTAGGATTAGGGTACGGGTAAGGGTTAGGGTTAGGGTTAGGGGTAGGGTAAGGGTTAGTGTAAGGGTTAGGGTTAGGGTTATTTTTAGGGTTAGGGTAAGGTTAAGGGTTAGGGTTAGTGTTAGGTTTAGGGTTAGGGTTAGGGTAACGGTTAGGGTTAGGGTTAGGGTTAGGTTTAGGTTTAAGGTTAGGGTTAGGGTTAGGGTAAGGGTAAAGGTTAGGGTTAGGGTTAGGGTCAGGGGTTAGGGTTAGGTTTAGTTTTAGGGTTAGGGTAATGGTAAGGTTTAGAGTTAGGGTTAGAGTTAGAGGTTAGGGCTTGGGTTAGGGTTCGGGTTAGGGTAAGGGTTAGGGTTAGGTTTAGGGTAAGGGTAAGGTTTTATTGCTAGGGTAAGGGGTAGGTTTGGGGTAAGGGTTAGGGTAAGAGTAAGGGTTAGCGTTAGGGTTAGGGCTAGGGTTAGGGCAAGTGTTAGGGTTACCTTTAGTGTTAGGGTTAGGTTTGAGGTTAGGGTTAGGGTAAGGGTAAAGGTTAGGATTAGGGTTAGGGTTAGGTTTAGGGTTTGGGTTAGTGTTAGGGTTAGGGTAAGGGTGTGGGTTAGGGTTAAGTTTAGGGTTAGGGTTAGGGTAAGGATTAGGGTTCGGGTAAGTGTTAGGGTTAGGGTTAGAGTTAGGGTTAGTTTTAGGGTTAGAGTTAGGATTAGGGTAAGGGTTAGGTTAGGGTTAGGTTTATGGTGAGTGTTAGGGTTAGGGTTAGGGTTAGGGGTTAGGGTTAGTGTTAGGCTTAGGGTAAGGTTTAGGGTTAGGGTTAGGGTAAGGTTTAGGGTTAGGGTTAGGATTAGGGTAAGGCTGACGGTTAGAGTTAGGGTTAGGGTAAGGTTTAGGATTAGGGTTAGGGTAAGGCTAAGGGTTAGAGTTAGGGTTAGGGTAGGGTTAGGGTTAGGGGTTAGGGTTAGGTTTAGGGTAAGGGTAAGGTTTAGCATTAGGGTTAGGGTTAAGGTTAGCGTAGTGTTAGGGTTAGGGTTAGGGTTAGGGTAAGGGTTAAGTTTAGGGTTAGGGTTAGGATAAGAGTTAGGGTTAGGGTTAGGGTGAAGGTTAGGGTTAGGGTTAGGGTTAGAGGTAGGGTTAGGGTTAGGGTAAGGGTAAGGGTAAGGGTTAGGGTTAGGGTTAGGATTAGGGGAAGGGTTAGGGTTAGGGGTTAGGGTTAGGGTTAGGTTTAGGGTTAGGGTTACGGTTAGGGTAAGGGTTAGGGTTAGGGTTAGGGTTATGTTTAAGGTTAAGGTTATGGTTAGGGTTAGATTTAGGGTAAGGGTAAGGGTAAGGTTAAGGGTTAGGGTTAGGGTTAGTGTTAGGGAAAGTGTAAGGGTGTGGGTTATGGTTAAGGTTAGGTTTAGGGTAAGTATTAGGGTTCGGGTTAGGGTTAGGGTAAGGGTTAGGGTTTGGTTAGGGTTAGCATTAAGGTTAGGGTTAGGGTTAGGGTAAGGGTAAGGGTTAGGATTAGGGTTAGGGTAAGGGTAAGGGTAAGGTTAAGGGTTAGGGATAGTGTTAGGTTTAGGTAAGGGTTACGGTTAGGGGTAGGGTTAGGGTTAGGTTCAGGGTTAGGTTTAGGGTATGCTAAGGGATACGGTTAGGTTTAGGTTCAGGGTTAGGTTTAGGGCAAGGTTTAGGGTTAGGGTTAGTATTAGTTTTAGGGTTAAGGTTAGTGTTAGGTTTGGGGTTAGGGTTAGGGTAAGAGTAAGGGTTAGGGTAAGGGTTAGGGTTAGGGTTAGGGTTAGGGTTAAGATTAGGGTTAGTGTTAGGGTTATGGTTAGGGTAAGGGTAAGAGTTAGGCTTAGGGGTAAGGTTAGGGTTAGGGTTAGGGTGAGGCTAAGGGTTAGGGTTAGGGTAAGGTTTAGGGTAAGGGTTAGGGTTAGAGATAGAGGTAGGGTTAGGGTTAGGGTAAGGGTTAGTGTTAGGGTTAGATTTTGGGTTAGGTTTAGGGTAAGCGTTAGGGTTAGGGGTCAGGGTTAGTTTTAGGGTTAGGGTTAGGGTAAGGGTTAGGGTTAGTGTTACGGTTAGGGTAAAGCTAAGGGTTAGAGTTAGGCTAAGGGTTAGAGTTAGGGTTAGGGGTTAGGGTTAGGGTTAGGGTTAGGGTTAGGTTTAGGGTAAGGGTAAGGTTTAGGTTTAGGATTAAGTTTAGGGTAAGGTTAAGGTTAGGGTTAGGGTTAGGCTAAGGGTTAGGGTTAGGGTAAGGTTTAGGGTAAGGGTTAGGATTAGAGAGAGAGGTAGGTTAGGGTTAGGGTAAGGGTTAGTGTTATGGTTAGATTTAGGGTTAGGGTTAGGGTAAGCGTTAGGGTTAGGGGTCAGGGTTAGTTTTAGGGTTAGGGTTAGGGTAAGGGTTAGAGTTAGTGTTCCGGTTAGGGTAAAGCTAAGGGTTAGAGTTAGGCTAAGGGTTAGAGTTAGGGTTAGGGGTTAGGGTTAGGGTTAGGGTTAGGGTTAGGTTTATGTAATGGTAAGGTTTAGGTTTAGGATTAAGGTTAGTGTAAGGGTAAGGGTTAGGGTTAGGGTTAGGGTTGGGGTTAAGGTTAGGGTTAGTGTTAGGTTTATAGTTAGGGTAAGGTAAGAGTTTGGCTTAGGTGTAAGGTTAGGGTTAGGGTTAGAGTTAGAGTTAGAGATAGGGTTAGGGTTAGGGTTAGGGTAAAGGTAAGGTTTAGGGTTAGGGTTAGAGTTAGGGTAAGGTGTAGGTTTAGGTGTTAGGGTTAGGGCTATGGTTAGGTTAAGAGTAAGGGTTAGGGTTAGGGTTAGGGTTCGGGTAAAATTAGATTTAGGATTAGGTTTAGGGTTAAGGTAAGGGTAAGTGTTAGGGTTAGGGTTAGGGTTAGGGTTAGGGTTAGGGTAAGGGTAAGCATTAGGGTTACGGTTAGGGTTGGGTTTAGGGTTGGAGTTAAGGTTAGGGTTAGGGTTAGGGTAAGGGTAAGGGTTAGGGTTAGGGTTAGGGTTAGGGTTAGGTTTAAGGTTAGAGTTAGGTTAAGGGTAAGGGTTAGGGTTCGGGTTAGGGTTAGGCTTAGGATTAGGGTTAGGGTTAGGGTTAGGGTAAGGGTAAGGTTTATGGTTAGGGTTAGGATTAGGGTTAAAGTTAAGGTTAGAGTTAGGGTTAGGGTTAGAGTAAGTTTAAGGCTTAGGATTAGGGTTAGGGTTAGGGTTAGGTTTATGGTAAGGGTAAGGGTTAGGGTTAGGGTTAGGGTTAGGTTTAGTTTTAGGGTTAGTGTTAGGGTAAGGGTAAGGTTTAGGTTTAGGTTTAGGATTAGGGTTAAGTTTAGGGTTAGCGTTAGGGTTAGGTTTGGGGTAAGGCGAATGGGAAGGTTCAGGTTTGGGGTTAGGGTTATTGTTAGGTTTAGGGTTAGGGTTAGGGTTAGGGTTAGTGTTAGGTTTAGGGTTAAGTTTAGGGTTACGGTTAGGGTTAGGGTAAGGGTAAGGGTTAGGGTTAGGGTTAGGTCCAGGGTTAGGGTTAGGGTAAGGGTTAGGTTTAGGGTTAGTTTTAGGTTTAGGGTTAAGTTTAGGTTAGGGTTAGGGTAAGGGTAAGGGTAAGGGTTAGGGTTAGGGGTTAGGGTTAGGGTTAGGGTTAGGTTATGAGTTAGGCTAAGGGTAAGTTTTAGGGGTAGGTTTAGGATTAGGGTTAGGGTTAGGGTTAGGGATAGGGTTAGGGTAAGGGTTATGGTTAGGTTTAGGGTAAGGGTAAGGTTTAGGGTTAGGTTTAGTGTTAGGTTTGGGGTTAGGGTTAGGGTAAGAGTAAGGGTTAGGGTTCTGGTTAAGGTTAGGGTTAGGCAAAGGGTTAGGGTTAGGGTTAGGGTAAGGGTTAGGGTTAGGGTTAGAGTTAGGGTTAGGGTTATGGTAAGGGTAAGGTTTAGGTTTAGGGTTAGGGTTAGCGTAAGGATTAGGCTTAGGTGTTAGGGTTAGGGTCAGGGTAAGTGTAAGTGTTAGGGTTATTGTTGGGGTTAGGGTAAGCGTAAGCGTTAGGGTTAGGATTAGGGTTAGGTTTAGGGTTGGGGTTAAGGTTAGGGTGAGGGTTAGGGTAAGGGTAAGGGTTAGGGTTAGGTTTAGGTTTAGGGTTAGGGTTAGGTTTAATGTTAGTTTAGGGTAAGGGTAAGTGTAAGGGTTAGGGTTTGGGTTAGGGTTAGGGTTAGGGTTAGGGTTAGGGTAAGAGTTAGGGTTAGGGTTAGGGTTAGGTTGAAGGTTAGGTTTAGGGTAAGTGTAAGCGTTAGGGTTAGGATTAGGGTTAGGGTAAAGGTTAGGGTTAAGGTTAGGGTTATGGTTAGGGTAAGGGTAAGGGTAAGGTATAGGATTAGGTTTAATGTTAGGGTTGGGGTAAGGGTATGGGTTATGGTTAGGGTTAGGGTTACGGTTAAAGTTAGGGTTAGGGTTATGATTAGGGTCAGGGTAAGTTTAAGGCTTAGGGTTAGGGTTCGGGTTAGGGTTAGGTTTAGGGTAAGGGTAAGGTTTCGGGTTAGGTTTAGGGTTAGGGTTATGTTTAGGGTTTGGGTTAAGGTGAGGGTTAGGGTTAGGGTAAGGGTAAGGGTAAAGGTTAGGGTTAGGGTTAGGGTAAGGGTAAGGGTTATGGTTAGTGTTAGGGTGAGGGTTAGGGTTAGGGTTAGGGGTTAGGGTTCGGGTTAGTGTTAGGGTTATGGTAAGGGTTAGGATTATGGTAGGGTAAATGTTAGGGTTACGGTAAGGGTTAGGATTAGGGTGAGTGTTAGGGAAAGTGTAAGTGTTCGGGTTAGGGTTAGAGTTAGTGTTAGGGTAAGGGTATGTGTTGGGTTAGGGGTAGGGTTAGGTTAAGATTAAGGGTTAGTGTTAGGGTTAGGGTTAAGTTAAGGGTAAGGGTTAGTGTTAGGCTTAGGGTTAGGGTAAGGGTAAGTGTTAGGGATAGGGTTAGGGTTAGTCTAAGAGTAAGGGTTAGGGTTAGGGTTAGGGGTTAGGGTGAAGTTTAGATTTAAAGTTAATGTTACGTTAAGGGTAAGGGTGAGGGTTAGGATTAGGGTTAGGAGTAGGGTTATGTGCAGGGTTAGGGTTAGGGTAAGGGTATGGTTTTCGGTTAGGGTTAGGGTTAGGGTTAAGTTTAGGGTTAGGGTTAGGATTAGGGAAAGGGTAAGGATTAGGGTAGGGGTTAGGGTTATGGTTAGGGTAAGTTTTGGGGTTAGGGTTAGGGTTAGAGTAAGGATAAGTGTTACGGTTAGGGTTAGGATTAGAATTAAGTTTAGGGTTAGGGTTAGGGTTAAGGTTAGGGATAGGGTTAGGGTTAGGCTAAAGGTTAGGGTTAGGGTTAGGGTAAGGGTTAGTGTTAGGGTTAGGTTTAGGGTTAGAGGTAGGGTTAGGGTTAGGGTAAGAGTAAGGGTTAGGGATAGGGTTAGGGTTAGGGTAAGGGTTAGGGTTAGGGTTAGGTTTATGATTAGGTTTAGGGTTAGGGTAAGTGTAAGGGTTAGGGTTAGATTTAGGTTTAGAGTTAGGGTTAGGGTAAGGGTTAGGGTTAGGGTTAGGGTTAAGGTTAGGGTTAGGGTTAGGGTTAGGGTAAGGGTAAGGGTTAGGGTTAGGGTTAGGTTTAGGGTTAGGTTAAAGTTAGGGTTAGGGTAAGGATAAGGGTTAGGGTTAGGGTTAGGGTTAAGGTAAAGGTTAGGGTTAGGGTTAGGGTTAGGGTTAGGGTAAGGGTAAGGTTCGGGTTAGTGTTAGAGTTAGGGTTCGATTTAGGGTTAGGGTTAGGGTAAGCATAAGGTTTATGGTTAGGGTTAGGGTTAAGTTTAGGGTTAGGTTAAAGTTAGGGTTAGGGTTAGGGTAAGGGTAAGGTCTAGGGTTAAGGTTAGGTTTAGGGTTAGGTTTAGTGTAAGGGTAAGTGTTAGGGTTAGGTTTAGGGTTAGGGTTAGGTTTTGGGTTAGGGTTAGGGTAAGGGTAAGGGTTAGGGTTAGGGTTAGAGTTAAGGTTAGGGTTAGTGTTAGGGATAGGGTAAGGGTAAGTTTAAGGTTTAGGGTTAGGGTTAGGGTTATTTTTAGCGTTAGGGTTAGGGTTAGGATTAGGGTTAGGGTAAGGGTAAGGGTAAGGTTTAGGGTTAGGTTTAGGGTTTGGGTTAAGGTTAGTGTTAGAGTTAGGGTAAGGGTAAGGGTTAGGTTTAGGGTTAGGGTAAGGGTAAGGGTTAGGGTTAGCGTTAGGGTGAGGGTTAGGGTTAGGGTTATTGGTTAGGGTTCGGGTGAGGGTTAGGGTTAGGGTAAGGGTTAGGGTTATGGTAGGGGTAGTGTTAGGGTTAGGGTAATGGTTAGGATTAGGGTGAGTGTTAGGGAAAGTGTAAGTGTTAGGGTTAGGGTTAGGGTTAGGGTTAGGTTAAGGGTATTTGTTGGGTTAGCGGTAGGGTTAGGTTAAGGGTAAGGGTTAGTGTTAGGGTTAGGGTTAAGTTAAGGGTAAGGGTTAGTGTTAGGCTTATGGTTAGGGTAAGGGTAAGTGTTAGGGTTAGGGTTAGGGTTAGTCTAAGGGTAAGGGTTAGGGTTAGGTTTAGGGGTTAGGGTGAAGGTTAGATTTAAGGGTAAGGGTAAGTGTTAGGGTTAGGGTTAGGGTTAGTCTAAGGGTAAGGGTTAGGGTTAGGGTTAGGAGTAAGGGTGAATGTTAGATTTAGGGTAAGGGTAAGGGTGAGTGTTAGGATTAGGGTTAGGATTAGGGTTATGTGCAGGGTTAGGGTTAGGGTAAGGGTAAGGTTTTCGGTTAGGGTTAGGGATAAGGTTAGGGTTAGGTTTAGGGTTAGGGAAAGGGTAAGGATTAGGGGAGGGGTTAGGGTTATGGTTAGGGTAAGTTTTGGGGTTAGGGTTAGGGTTAGAGTAAGGATAAGTGTTAGGGTTAGGGTTAGGATTAGAATTAAGTTTAGGTTTAGGGTTAGGGTTAAGGTTAGGGTTAGGGTTAGGGTTAGGCTAAAGGTTAGGGTTAGGGTTAGGGTAAGGGTTAGTGTTAGGGTTCGGTTTAGGGTTACAGGTAGAGTTAGGTTTAGGGTAAGAGTAAGGGTTACGGATAGGGTTAGGGTTAGGGTAAGGGTTAGGGTTAGGTTTAGATATATGGTTAGTTTTAGGGTTAGGGTTTGGGTAAGTGTAAGGGTTAGGGTTAGGTTTAGGTTTAGAGTTAGGGTTAGGGTAAGGGTTAGGGTTGGGGTTAGGGTTAGGGTTAGGGTAAGGGTTAGGGTTAGGATTAGGGTTAGGGTTAGGTTAAAGTTAGGGTTACGGTAAGGGTAAGGTTTAGGGTTAGGGTTAGGGTTAAGGTAAAGGTTAGGGTTAGGTTTAGGGTTAGGGTTAGGGTAAGGGTAAGGTTAGGGTTAGTGTTAGGGTTAGGTTTAAGTTTAGGGTTAGGGTTAGCGTTAGGCAAAGGTTTAGGGTTAGGGTTAGGGTTAGGCAAAGGGTTAGGGTTAGGGTTAGGGTAAGGGTTAGGGTTAGGGTTAGGGTTAGATTAAAATTAGAGTTAGGATTAGGGTTATGTTTAAGGTAAGGCTAAATGTTAGGGTTAGGGTTAGGGTAAGGGTAAGCGTTAGGGTTATGGTTAGGGTTGGGTTTAGGGTTGGGGTTAAGGTTAGGGTTAGGGATAGGGTAAGGGTAAGGGTAAGGGTTAGGGTTAGTGTTAGGGTTAGGTTTAAGTTTAGAGTTAGGGTAATGGTAAGGGTTAGGGTTAGGGTTTGGGTTAGGTTTAGGGTTAGGGTTAGGCTTAGGGTTAGGGTTAGGGTAAGCGATAGGGTTAGGGTTAGGGTTAGGATTAGGTTTAGGGTTAGGGTTATGGTAAGGATAAGGGTTAGTGTTAGGGTTAGGTCCAGGGTTAGGGTTAGGTAAGGGTTAGGGTTACGGTTAGTGTTAGGTTTAGGGTTAAGTTTAGGGTTAGGGTTAGGGTTAGGGTAAGGGTAAGGGTTAGGGTTAGGGTTAGGGGTTAGTGTTAGGGTTAGGGTTAGGTTATGGGTTAGGGTAAGGGTAAGGTTTCGGGTTAGGTTTAGGGTTAGGGGTTAGGGTTAGGGTTAGGGATAGGGTTAGGGTAAGGGTTATGGCTAGGTTTAGGGTAAGGGTAAGGTTTAGGGTTAGGTTTAGTGTTAGGTTTGGGGTTAGGGTTAGGGTAAGAGTAAGGGTTAGGGTTCTGGTTCAGGTTAGGGTTAGGCAAAGGGTTAGGGTTAGGTTTAGGGTAAGTGTTAGGGTTAGGGTTAGGGTTAGAAGTAGGGTTAGGGTTAGGGTAAGGGTAAGATTTAGGTTTAGGGTTAGGGTTAGCATAAGGATTAGGCTTAGAGTTTAGGGTTAGGGTTAGGGTAAGTGTAAGTGTTAGGGTTAGGGTTAGGGTTAGGCTTAGGGTAAGGGTAAGGGTTAGGGTTAGGGTTAGGGTTAAGGTAAAGATTAGGGTTAGGTTTAGGGTTAGGGTTAGGGTTAGGGTAAGGGTAAGGTTAGGGTTTGTGTTAGGGTTAGGTTTAAGGTTAGGGTTAGGGTTAGGCAAAGGTTTAGGGTTAGGGTTAGGGTTAGGCTAAGTGTTAGGGTTAGGGTTAGGGTAAGGGTTAGGGTTAGGGTTAGGGTTAGGGTTAGGGTAAAATTAGAGTTAGGATTAGGGTTATGGTTAAGGTAAGGCTAAGTGTTAGGGTTAGGGTTAGGGTAAGCGTAAGCGTTAAGGTTATGGTTAGGGTTGGGTTTAGGGTTGGGGTTAAGGTTAGGGTTAGGGATAGGGTAAGGGTAAGGGTTAGGGTTAGGGTTAGGGTTAGGTTTAGGGTTAAGGATAGGGGAAGGGTAAGGTCTAGGGTTAAGGTTAGGGTTAGGGTTAGGGTAAAATTAGAGTTAGGTTTAGGGTTATGGTTAAGGTAAGGCTAAGTGTTAGGGTTAGGGTTAGGGTAAGGGTAAGCGTTATGGTTAGGGTTAGGTTTGGGTTTAGGGTTGGGGTTAAGTTTAGGGTTAGGGTTAGGGTAAGGGTAAGGGTAAGGGTTAGGGTTAGGGTTAGATTTAAGGTTAGAGTTAGGGTAAGGGTAAGGGCTAGGGTTAGGGTTAGGGTTAGCCTAAAGGTTAGGGTTAGGTTAGGGTTAGGGTTAGGGTTAGTGTTTGTTTTAGGGTTAAGGTTAGGGTTAGAGTTAGGGTTAGGGTTAGGGTTAGGGTTAGGTTTAAGGTTAGAGTCAGGGTAAGGGTAAGGGTTAGGGTTAGGGTTAGGGTTAGCGTAAAGGTTAGGGTTAGGTTTAGGGTTAGGGTTAGGGTAAGGGTTAGAGTTAGGGTTAGGGTTAGGGTTAGTATTAGTTTTAGGGTTAAGGTTAGTGTTAGGTTTGGGGTTAGGGTTAGGGTAAGAGTAAGGGTTAGGGTAAGGGTTAGGGTTAGGGTTAGGGTTAGAGTTAAGATTAGGGTTAGTGTTAGGGTTATGGTTAGGGTAAGGGTAAGAGTTAGGCTTAGGGGTAAGGTTAGGGTTAGGGTTAGGGTGAGGCTAAGGGTTAGGGTTAGGGTAAGGTTTAGGGTAAGGGTTAGGGTTAGGGTTAGAGATAGAGGTAGGGTTAGGGTTAGGGTATGGGTTAGTGTTAGGGTTAGATTTTGGGTTAGGTTTAGGGTAAGCGTTAGGGTTAGGGGTCAGGGTTTGTTTTAGGGTTAGGGTTAGGTTAAGGGTTAGGGTTAGTGTTACGGTTAGGGTAAAGCTAAGGGTTAGAGTTAGGCTAAGGGTTAGAGTTAGGGTTAGGGGTTAGGGTTAGGGTTAGGGTTAGGGTTAGGTTTAGGGTAAGGGTAAGGTTTAGGTTTAGGATTAAGTTTAGGGTAAGGTTAAGGTTAGGGTTAGGGTTAGGCTAAGGGTTAGGGTTAGGGTAAGGTTTAGGGTAAGGGTTAGGATTAGAGATAGAGGTAGGTTAGGGTTAGGGTAAGGGTTAGTGTTATGGTTAGATTTAGGGTTAGGGTTAGGGTAAGCGTTAGGGTTAGGGGTCAGGGTTAGTTTTAGGGTTAGGGTTAGGGTAAGGGTTAGAGTTAGTGTTACGGTTAGGGTAAAGCTAAGGGTTAGAGTTAGGCTAAGGGTTAGAGTTAGGGTTAGGGGTTAGGGTTAGGGTTAGGGTTAGGGTTAGGTTTATGGTAATGGTAAGGTTTAGGTTTAGGATTAAGGTTAGTGTAAGGGTAAGGGTTAGGGTTAGGGTTAGGGTTGGGGTTAAGGTTAGGGTTAGTGTTAGGTTTATAGTTAGGGTAAGGTAAGAGTTTGGCTTAGGTGTAAGGTTAGTGTTAGGGTTAGGGTTAGAGTTAGAGATAGGGTTAGGGTTAGGGTTAGGGTAAAGGTAAGGTTTAGGGTTAGGGTTAGAGTTAGGGTAAGGTGTAGGTTTAGGTGTTAGGGTTAGGGCTATGGTTAGGTTAAGAGTAAGGGTTAGGGTTAGGGTTAGGGTTCGGGTAAAATTAGATTTAGGATTAGGTTTAGGGTTAAGGTAAGGGTAAGTGTTAGGGTTAGGGTTAGGGTTAGGGTTAGGGTAAGGGTAAGCGTTAGGGTTACGGTTAGGGTTGGGTTTAGGGTTGGAGTTAAGGTTAGGGTTAGGGTTAGGGTAAGGGTAAGGGTTAGGGTTAGGGTTAGGGTTAGGGTTAGGTTTAAGGTTAGAGTTAGGTTAAGGGTAAGGGTTAGGGTTCGGGTTAGGGTTAGGCTTAGGATTAGGGTTAGGGTTAGGGTTAGGGTAAGGGTAAGGTTTATGGTTAGGGTTAGGATTAGGGTTAAAGTTAAGGTTAGAGTTAGGGTTAGGGTTAGAGTAAGTTTAAGGCTTAGGATTAGGGTTAGGGTTAGGGTTAGGTTTATGGTAAGGGTAAGGGTTAGGGTTAGGGTTAGGGTTAGGTTTAGTTTTAGGGTTAGTGTTAGGGTAAGGGTAAGGTTTAGGTTTAGGTTTAGGATTAGGGTTAAGTTTAGGGTTAGCGTTAGGGTTAGGTTTGGGGTAAGGCGAATGGGAAGGTTCAGGTTTGGGGTTAGGGTTATTGTTAGGTTTAGGGTTAGGGTTAGGGTTAGGGTTAGTGTTAGGTTTAGGGTTAAGTTTAGGGTTACGGTTAGGGTTAGGGTAAGGGTAAGGGTTAGGGTTAGGGTTAGGTCCAGGGTTAGGGTTAGGGTAAGGGTTAGGTTTAGGGTTAGTTTTAGGTTTAGGGTTAAGTTTAGGTTAGGGTTAGGGTAAGGGTAAGGGTAAGGGTTAGGGTTAGGGGTTAGGGTTAGGGTTAGGGTTAGGTTATGAGTTAGGCTAAGGGTAAGTTTTAGGGGTAGGTTTAGGGTTAGGGTTAGGGTTAGGGTTAGGGATAGGGTTAGGGTAAGGGTTATGGTTAGGTTTAGGGTAAGGGTAAGGTTTAGGGTTAGGTTTAGTGTTAGGTTTGGGGTTAGGGTTAGGGTAAGAGTAAGGGTTAGGGTTCTGGTTAAGGTTAGGGTTAGGCAAAGGGTTAGGGTTAGGGTTAGGGTAAGGGTTAGGGTTAGGGTTAGGGTTAGAGTTAGGGTTAGGGTTATGGTAAGGGTAAGGTTTAGGTTTAGGGTTAGGGTTAGCGTAAGGATTAGGCTTAGGTGTTAGGGTTAGGGTCAGGGTAAGTGTAAGTGTTAGGGTTATTGTTGGGGTTAGGGTAAGCGTAAGCGTTAGGGTTAGGATTAGGGTTAGGTTTAGGGTTGGGGTTAAGGTTAGGGTGAGGGTTAGGGTAAGGGTAAGGGTTAGGGTTAGGTTTAGGTTTAGGGTTAGGGTTAGGTTTAATGTTAGTTTAGGGTAAGGGTAAGTGTAAGGGTTAGGGTTTGGGTTAGGGTTAGGGTTAGGGTTAGGGTTAGGGTAAGAGTTAGGGTTAGGGTTAGGGTTAGGTTGAAGGTTAGGTTTAGGGTAAGTGTAAGCGTTAGGGTTAGGATTAGGGTTAGGGTAAAGGTTAGGGTTAAGGTTAGGGTTATGGTTAGGGTAAGGGTAAGGGTAAGGTATAGGATTAGGTTTAATGTTAGGGTTGGGGTAAGGGTATGGGTTATGGTTAGGGTTAGGGTTACGGTTAAAGTTAGGGTTAGGGTTATGATTAGGGTCAGGGTAAGTTTAAGGCTTAGGGTTAGGGTTCGGGTTAGGGTTAGGTTTAGGGTAAGGGTAAGGTTTCGGGTTAGGTTTAGGGTTAGGGTTATGTTTAGGGTTTGGGTTAAGGTGAGGGTTAGGGTTAGGGTAAGGGTAAGGGTAAAGTTTAGGGTTAGGGTTAGGGTAAGGGTAAGGGTTAGGGTTAGTGTTAGGGTGAGGGTTAGGGTTAGGGTTAGGGGTTAGGGTAAGGGTTAGGGTTAGGGTTATGGTAAGGGTAAGGGTTAGGGTGAGGGTTAGGGTAGTGTTTGTTTTAGGGTTAAGGTTAGGGTTAGCGTTAGGGTTAGGGTTAGGGTTAGGTTTAAGGTTAGGTTTAGGTTAAGGGTAAGGGTTAGGGTTAGGGTTAGGGTTAGCATAAAAGTTAGGGTTAGGTTTAGGGTTAGGGTAAGGGTAAGGGTTAGGGTTAGGTTTAGGGTCAGGGTTACTATTAGTTTTAGGGTTACTGTTAGGGTTAGGGTTAGGGTTAGGGTTGGGTTTACTGTAAGGGAAAGGTTTAGGTTTAGATTTAGTGTTAGGTTTGGGGTTAGGGTTAGGGTAAGAGTAAGGGTTAGGGTTAGGGTTAGTGTAAGGGTAAGGGTTGGGGTTAGGTTTAGGTTAGCGTAAGGGTAAGGGTTAGGTTTAGGATTAAGGTTAGGGTAAGGGTAAGGTTAAGGGTTATGGTTAGGGTTAAGGTTAGGGTTAGTGTTAGGGTTATGGTTAGGGTAAGGGTAAGAGTCAGGCTTAGGGGTAAGTTTAGGGTTAGAGTTAGGGTTAGGATAAGGTTTAGGGTTAGGGTAAGGGTTAGGGTTACGGTTAGGGTTAGAGTTAGAGGTAGAGTTAGGGTTAGGGTAAGGGTAAGGTTTATGGTTAGTGTTAGGGTTAGTGTAAGGGTTAGGTTTAGGGGTTAGGGTTAGGGCTAGGGTTAGGTTTAGAGTAAGGGTTAGGGTTAGGGTTAGGGTAAAATTAGAGTTAGGATTAGGGTTAGGGTTAAGGTAAGGGTAAGTGTTAGGGTTAGGGTTAGGGTAAGGGTAAGCGTTAGGGTTAGGGTTAGGGTTGGGTTTAGGTTTGGGGTTAAGGTTAGGGTTACGGATAGGGTAGGGTAAGGGTTAGGGTTAGGGTTAGGGTTAGGTGTAAGGTTAGAGTTAGGGTAAGGGTAAGCATTAGGGTTAGGGTTAGCGTTAGGTTTAAGGTTATTGTTAGGGTAAGGGTAAGTCTAAGGGTTAGGGTTAGGGTTAGGGTTAATATTAGGGTTAGTGTTAGGGTTAGGGTTAGATGTTTGGGTTCGGGTTAGGGTTAGGGTTAGGGTAAGGGTTAGGGTTAGGGTTAGGGTAAGGGTTAGGGTTAGGATAAGGGTTAGGGTTAGGGTTAGTGTTAGGGTAAGGCTAAGTGTTAGGGTTAGGGTTAGGGTTAGGTTAAGTGTTGGATTAGGGTTAGGGTTAGGTTAATGGTAAGGGTTAGTGTTAGGGTTAGGGTTAGGTTAAGGGTAAGGGTTAGTGTTAGGCTTAGGGTTAGGGTCAGGGTAAGTGTTAGGGTTATGGTTAGAGTTAGGGTTAGTCTAAGGGTAAGGGTTAGGGTTAGGGTTAGAGGTTAGGGTTAAGGTTAGATTTAGGGATAGGGTTAGGGTAAGGGTAAGGTTTAGGGTTAGGGTTAGGGGTTAGGGTTAAGGTTAGATTTAGGGATAGGGTTAGGGTAAGGGTAAGGGTGAGGTTTAGGATTAGGGTTAGGATTAGGGTTATGTGCAGGGTTAGGGTTAGTGTAAGGGTAAGGTTTAGGGTTAGGGTCAGGGTTAGGGTTAAGGTTAGGGTTAGGTTTAGGGTTAGATAAAGGGTAAGGATTAGGGTAAGGGTTAGGGTTAGGGTTAGGGTAAGTTTTGGGTTTAGGGTTAGGGTAAGGATAAGGGTTAGGGTTAGGGTTAGGATTAGAATTAAGTTTAGGGTTAGGATTAGGGTTAGGGTTAGACTAAGAGTTAGGTTTAGGGTTAGGGTAAGGGTTAGTGTTAGGGTTAGGTTTAGGGTTAGAGGTAGGGTTAGAGTTAGGGTAAGTGTAATTATTAGGGATAGGGTTAGGGTTAGGGTAAGGGTTAGTGTTAGGGTTAGGGTAAGGTTTAGGGTAAGGGTTAGCGTTAGGGTGAGGGTTAGGGTTAGGGTTAGGGTAAGGGTAAGTGTTAGGGTTAGGGTTAGGGTTAGGGTAAGGTAAGCGTTAGGGTTAGGTTTAGGTTTGGGTTTAGGGTTGGGGTTAAGTTTAGGGTTAGGCTTAGTGTAAGGGTAAGGGTTAGGGTTAGGGTTAGGGTTAGGTTTAAGGTTAGAGTTAGGGTAAGGGTTAGAGTTAGGGTTAGGGTTAGGGTTAGGGAAAAGTTTAGGGTTAGGTTTAGAGTTAGGGTTCGGGTTAGGTTTAGGGTTAGGGTTAGGGTAAGGGTAAGGGTTAGGGTTAGGGTTAGGGTTAGTGTTAGTTTTAGGGTTAGGGTAAGGGTTAGGGTTACGGTTAGGGTTAGCGTAAAAGTTAGGGTTAGGTTTAGTGTTAGGGTTAGGGTAAGGGTAAGGGTTAGGGTTAGGGTTAGGGTTAGGGTTAGAATTAGTTTTAGGGTTACTGTTAGGGTTTGTGTTAGGGTTAGGGTTGGGTTTAGGGTAAGGGAAAGGTTTAGGTTTAGATTTAGTGTTAGGTTTGGGGTTAGGGTTAGAGTAAGAGTAAGGGTTAGGGTAAGGGTTAGGGTTAGGGTTAGGGTTAGGGTTAGGTTAGGGTTAGTGTTAGGGTTATGGTTAGGGTAAGGGAAGAATTAGGCTTAGGGGTAAGGTTAGGGTTAGGGTTAGGGTTAGGCTACGGTTTAGGGTTAGGGTAAGGGTTAGGGTTAGGGTTAGGGTTAGAGTTAGAAGTAGGGTTAGGTTAGGGTAAGGGTTAGGGTTAGGGTTAGGGTAAGCGTTAGGGTTAGGGTTAGGGTTAGGGTTAGGTTTATGTTTAGGGTAAGGGTAAGGGTTAGGTTTAGGATTAAGGTTAGGGTAAGGGTAATGGTTAGGGTTAGGGTTAGGGTGAGGGTTAAGTTTAGGGTTAGTGTTAGGGTTATGTTTAGGGTAAGGGTAAGAGTTAGCCTTAGGGGTAAGGTTAGGGTTAGGGTTAGGTTTAGGCTAAGGGTTAGAATTAGCGTGAGGGTTTGGGTTAGGTTTAGGGTTAGAGTTAGAGGTACGGTTAGGGTTAGGGTAAGCGTAAGGTTTAGGGTTAGGGTTAGGGTTAGGGTTAGGGTTAGGGCTAGGCTTAGGTTTAGAGTAAGGTTTAGGGTTAGGGTTAGGGTTAGGGTAAATTAGAGTTAGGCTTAGGGTTAGGGTTAAGGTAAGGGTAAGTGTTAGGGTTAGGGTTAGGGTTGGGTTTAGGGTTGGGGTTAAGGTAAGGGTTAGGGATAGGGTAAGGGTAGTGGTTAGGGTTAGGGTTAGGGTTAGGGTTAGGTTTAAGGTTAGAGTTAGGGTAAGGGTAAGGGTTAGGGTTAGGGTTAGTTTTGAGTTTAAGGTTAGGGTTAGGGTAAGGGTAAGTGTAAGGGTTAGTTTTAGGGTTAGGGTTAATGTTAGGGTTAGGGTTAGGGTTAGGGTAAGGGTTACGGTTAGGGTTAGGTTTAGGTTGAAGGTTAGGTTTAGGGTAAGTGTAAGTGTTAGGGATAGAGTTAGGGTTAGGGTTAGGGATAGGGATAGGTCCAGTGTTAGGGTTAGGTTAAGGTTTAGGTTTAGGGTTAGTTTTAGGTTTAGGGTTAAGTTTAGGTTAGGGTTAGGGTAAGGGTAAGGGTTAGGGTTAGGGTTAGGGTTAGGGGTTAGGGTTAGGGTTAGGGATAGGTTATGGGTTAGGGTAAGGGTAAGGTTTAGGGTTAGGGTTAGGTTTAGGGTTATGTTTAAGGTTAGAGTTAGGGTAAGGGTAAGCGTTAGGGTTAGGGTTAGGGTTAGGTTTAAGGTTAGTGTTAGGGTAAGGGTAAGTGTAAGGGTTAGGGTTAGTGTTAGGGTTAATCTTAGGGTTAGGGGTTAGGGTTCGAGTTAGGGTTAAGGTTACATTTAGGGATAGGGTTAGGGTAAGGGTAAGGGTGAGGTTTAGGATTAGGGTTAGGATTAGGGTTATGTGCAGGATTAGGGTTAGGGTAAGGGTAAGGTTTAGGGTTAGGGTCAGGGTTAGGGTTAAGGTTAGGGTTAGGTTTAGGGTTAGATAAAGGGTAAGGATTAGGGTAAGGGTTAGGGTTAGGGTTAGGGTAAGTTTTGGGTTTAGGGTTAGGGTAAGGATAAGGGTTAGGGTTAGGGTTAGGATTAGAATTAAGTTTAGGGTTAGGATTAGGGTTAGGGTTAGACTAAGAGTTAGGTTTAGGGTTAGGGTAAGGGTTAGTGTTAGGGTTAGGTTTAGGGTTAGAGGTAGGGTTAGAGTTAGGGTAAGTGTAATTATTAGGGATAGGGTTAGGGTTAGGGTAAGGGTTAGTGTTAGGGTTAGGGTAAGGTTTAGGGTAAGGGTTAGCGTTAGGGTGAGGGTTAGGGTTAGGGTTAGGGTAAGGGTAAGTGTTAGGGTTAGGGTTAGGGTTAGGGTAAGGTAAGCGTTAGGGTTAGGTTTAGGTTTGGGTTTAGGGTTGGGGTTAAGTTTAGGGTTAGGCTTAGTGTAAGGGTAAGGGTTAGGGTTAGGGTTAGGGTTAGGGTTAGGTTTAAGGTTAGAGTTAGGGTAAGGGTTAGAGTTAGGGTTAGGGTTAGGGTTAGGGAAAAGTTTAGGGTTAGGTTTAGAGTTAGGGTTCGGGTTAGGTTTAGGGTTAGGGTTAGGGTAAGGGTAAGGGTTAGGGTTAGGGTTAGGGTTAGTGTTAGTTTTAGGGTTAAGGTTAGGGTTAGGGTTAGGGTTAGGGTTACGTTTAAGGTTAGAGTTAGGGTAAGGGTAAGGGTTAGGGTTACGGTTAGGGTTAGCGTAAAAGTTAGGGTTAGGTTTAGTGTTAGGGTTAGGGTAAGGGTAAGGGTTAGGGTTAGGGTTAGGGTTAGGGTTAGTATTAGTTTTAGGGTTACTGTTAGGGTTTGTGTTAGGGTTAGGGTTGGGTTTAGGGTAAGGGAAAGGTTTAGGTTTAGATTTAGTGTTAGGTTTGGGGTTAGGGTTAGAGTAAGAGTAAGGGTTAGGGTAAGGGTTAGGGTTAGGGTTAGGGTTAGGGTTAGGTTAGGGTTAGTGTTAGGGTTATGGTTAGGGTAAGGGAAGAATTAGGCTTAGGGGTAAGGTTAGGGTTAGGGTTAGGGTTAGGCTACGGTTTAGGGTTAGGGTAAGGGTTAGGGTTAGGGTTAGGGTTAGAGTTAGAAGTAGGGTTAGGTTAGGGTAAGGGTTAGGGTTAGGGTTAGGTTTATGTTTAGGGTAAGGGTAAGGGTTAGGTTTAGGATTAAGGTTAGGGTAAGGGTAATGGTTAGGGTTAGGGTTAGGGTGAGGGTTAAGTTTAGGGTTAGTGTTAGGGTTATGTTTAGGGTAAGGGTAAGAGTTAGCCTTAGGGGTAAGGTTAGAGTTAGGGTTAGGTTTAGGCTAAGGGTTAGAGTTAGCGTGAGGGTTTGGGTTAGGTTTAGGGTTAGAGTTAGAGGTACGGTTAGGGTTAGGGTAAGCGTAAGGTTTAGGGTTAGGGTTAGGGTTAGGGTTAGGGTTAGGGCTAGGCTTAGGTTTAGAGTAAGGTTTAGGGTTAGGGTTAGGGTTAGGGTAAATTAGAGTTAGGCTTAGGGTTAGGGTTAAGGTAAGGGTAAGTGTTAGGGTTAGGGTTAGGGTTGGGTTTAGGGTTGGGGTTAAGGTAAGGGTTAGGGATAGGGTAAGGGTAATGGTTAGGGTTAGGGTTAGGGTTAGGTTTAGGTTTAAGGTTAGAGTTAGGGTAAGGGTAAGGGTTAGGTTTAGGGTTAGTTTTGAGTTTAAGTTTAGGGTTAGGGTAAGGGTAAGTGTAAGGGTTAGTTTTAGGGTTAGGGTTAATGTTAGGGTTAGGGTTAGGGTTAGGGTAAGGGTTACGGTTAGGGTTAGGTTTAGGTTGAAGGTTAGGTTTAGGGTAAGTGTAAGTGTTAGGGATAGAGTTAGGGTTAGGGTTAGGGATAGGGATAGGTCCAGTGTTAGGGTTAGGTTAAGGTTTAGGTTTAGGGTTAGTTTTATGTTTAGGGTTAAGTTTAGGTTAGGGTTAGGGTAAGGGTAAGGGTTAGGGTTAGGGTTAGGGTTAGGGGTTAGGGTTAGGGTTAGGGATAGGTTATGGGTTAGGGTAAGGGTAAGGTTTAGGGTTAGGGTTAGGTTTAGGGTTATGTTTAAGGTTAGAGTTAGGGTAAGGGTAAGCGTTAGGGTTAGAGTTAGGGTTAGGTTTAAGGTTAGTGTTAGGGTAAGGGTAAGTGTAAGGGTTAGGGTTAGTGTTAGGGTTAATCTTAGGGTTAGGGGTTAGGGTTCGAGTTAGGGTTAGGGTAAGGGTTAGGGTTAGGGTTAGTGTTAGGGTAAGGGTAAGTGTTAGGTTTAGGGTTAGGTGTAGGGTAAGGGTTAGGGTTAGACTAAGAGTTAGGGTTAGGTTAAGGGTAAGGGTTAGTGTTAGGCTTAGGGTTAGGGTCAGGGTAAGTGTTAGGGTTAGGGTTAGAGTTAGGGTTAGTCTAAGGGTAAGGGTTAGAGTTAGGGTTAGAGGTTAGGGTTAAGGTTAGATTTAGGGATAGGGTAAGGGTAAGGGTAAGGGTGAGGTTTAGGATTAGGGTTAGGATTAGGGTTATGTGCAGGGTTAGGGTTAGGGTAAGGGTAAGGTTTACGGTTAGGGTCAGGGTTAGGGTTAAGGTTAGGGTTAGGTTTAGGTTTAGGGAAAGGGTAAGGATTAGGGTAAGGGTTAGGTTTAGGGTTAGGGTAAGTTTTGGGTTTAGGGTTAGGGTAAAGATAATGGTTAGGGTTAGGTTTAGGATTAGAAATAAGTTTAGGGTTAGGGTTAGGGTTAGGGTTAGGGTTAGGGTTATGGTTAGACTAAGAGTTAGGGTTAGGGTTAGGGTAAGCGTTAGTGTTAGGGTTAGGTTTAGGGTTAGAGGTAGGATTAGGGTTAGGGTGAGGGTAAGTATTAGGGGTAGGGTTAGGGTTAGGGTAAGGGTTAGTGTTAGGGTTAGGGTAAGGGTTAGAGTAAGGGTTAGCGTTAGGGTGAGGGTTATGGTTAGGGTTAGGGTAAGGGTAAGTGTTAGGTTTAGGGTTAGGGGTAGGGTAAGGGTTAGGGTTAGACTAAGAGTTAGGGTTAGGATTAGGGTAAGGGTTAGTGTTAGGGTTAGGTTTAGGGTTAGAGGTAGGGTTAGGGTTAGGGTAAGGGTAAGTATTAGGGATAGGGTTAGGGTTAGGGTAAGGGTTAGTGTTAGGGTTAGGGTAAGGGTTAGGGTAAGGGTTAGCATTAGCATGAGGGTTAGGGTTAGGGTTAGGGTAAGGGTAAGTGTTAGGGTTAGGGTTAGGGTTAGGGTAAGGGTAAGTGTTAGGGTTAGGTTTAGGTTTGGGTTTAGGGTTGGGGTTAAGTTTAGGGTTAGGCTTAGTGTAAGGGTAAGGGTTAGGGTTGGGGTTAGGGTTAGGGTTAGGGTTAGGTTTAAGGTTAGAGTTAGGGTAAGGGTAACGGTTAGGGTCAGGGTTAGGGTTAGGGAAAAGTTTAGGGTTAGGTTTAGGGTTAGGGTTCAGGTTAGGTTTAGGGTTAGGGTTAGGGTAAGGGTAAGGGTTAGGGTTAGGGTTAGGGTTAGTGTTAGTTTTAGGGTTAAGGTTAGGGTTAGGGTTAGGGTTAGGTTTAGGTTTAAGTTTAGAGTTAGGGTAAGGGTAAGGGTTAGAGTTACGGTTAGGGTTAGCGTAAAAGTTAGGGTTAGGTTTAGGGTTAGGGTTAGGGTAAGGGTAAGGGTTAGGGTTAGTGTTAGGGTTAGGGTTAGTATTAGTGTTAGGGTTACTGTTAGGGTTTGGGTTAGGATTAGGGTTGGGTTTAGGGTAAGGGAAAGGTTTAGGTTTAGATTTGGTGTTAGGTTTAGGGTTAGGGTTAGAGTAAGAGTAAGAGTTAGGGTAAGGGTTAGGGTTAGGGTTAGGGTTAGGGTTAGGTTAGGGTTAGTGTTAGGGTTATGGTTAGGGTAAGGGAAGAATTAGGCTTAGGGGTAAGGTTAGGGTTAGGGTTAGGGTTAGGCTACAGTTTAGGGTTAGGGTAAGGGTTAGGGTTAGGGTTAGGGTTAGAGTTAGAATTAGGTTTAGTTAGGGTAAGGGTTAGGGTTAGGGTTAGGGTAAGCGTTAGGGTTAGGGTTAGGGTTAGGGGTTAGGGTTAGGGTTAGGGTTAGGTTTGGGGTAAGGGTAAGGGGTAGGTTTAGGATTAAGGTTAGGGTAAGGGTAAGAGTTAGGGTTAGGGTTAGTGTTAGGGTAAAGATTAGGGTTAGTGTTAGGGTTATGGTTAGGGTAAGTGTAAGAGTTAGCCTTAGGGGTAAGGTTAGGGTTAGGGTTAGGTTTAGGCTAGGGGTTAGAGTTAGGGTAAGGGTTAGGGTTAGGTTTAGGGTTAGAGTTAGAGGTACGGTTACGGTTAGGGTAAGCGTAAGGTTTAGGGTTAGTGTTAGGGTTAGGGTAAGGGGTAGGTTTAGGGGTTAGGGTTGGGGCTAGGGTTAGGTTTAGAGTAAGGTTTAGGGTTAGGGTTAGGGTTAGGGTAAATTAGAGTTAGGCTTAGCATTAGGGTTAAGGTAAGGGTAAGTGTTATGGTTAGGGTTAGGGTAAGGGTAAGCATTAGGTTTAGGGTTAGGGTTGGGTTTAGGGTTGGGGTTAAGGTTAGGGTTAGGGATAGGGTAAGGGTAATGGTTAGGGTTAGGGTTAGGGTTAGGGTTAGGTTTAAGTTTAGAGTTAGGGTAAGGGTAAGGGTTAGGGTTAGGGTTAGGTTTAAGTTTAAGGTTAGGGTTAGGGTAAGGGTAAGTGTAAGGGATAGGGTTAGGGTTAGAGTTAATGTTAGGGTTAGGGTTAGGGTTAGGGTAAGGGTTACGGTTAGGTTTAGGTTTAGGTTGAAGGTTAGGTTTAGGGTAAGTGTAAGGGTTAGGGTTAGAGTTAGGGTTAGGGTTAGGTTTAGGGTTAGGTTTAGGGTAAGGGTAAGGGTTAGGGTTAGGGTTAGGTGTAGGGTTAGGGTTAGGGTAAGGTTTGGGTTAGGGTTAGTGTTAGGTTTAGGGTTAAGTTTAGGGTTAGGGTTAGGTTTAGGGTAAGGGTAAGGGTTAGGGATAGGGATAGGTCCAGGATTAGGGTTAGGGTAAGTGTTAGGTTTAGGGTTAATTTTAGGTTTAGGGTTAAGTTTAGTTTAGGGTTAGGGAAAGGATAAGGGTTAGGGTTAGGGTTAGGGTTAGGGTTTAGGGTTAGGGTTAGGGTTAGGTTATGGGTTAGGGTAAGGGTAAGGTTTAGGGTTAGGGTTAGGTTTAGGGGTTAGGGTTAGGGATAGGGTTAGGGTAAGGGTTAGTGTTAGGTTTAGGGTAAGGGTATGGTTTAAGGTTAGCTTTAGTGTTAAGTTTGAGGTTAGGGTTAGGGTAAGAGTAAGGGTTAGGATTAGGGTTACGTTTAGGGTAAATGTAAGGGTTAGGGTTAGGTTTAGGTTTAGGGTTAAGGTTAGGGTTAGGGTTAGGCTTAGGCAAAGTGTTAGGATTAGGGTTAGGGTAAGGGTTAGGGTTAGGTTTAGGGTTAGGGTTAGAGGTAGGGTTAGGGTTAGGGTAAGGGTAAGGTTTAGGGTTAGGGTTAGGATTAGCATAAGGGTTAGGGTTAGGGTTAGGGTAAGGACTAGGGTTATGGTCAGGGTTAGGCTAAAGTTAGGGTTAGGGTTAGGGTTAGAGTAAGTGTAAGTGTTAGGGTTAGGGTTAGGGTAATGGTAAGCGTTAGGATGAGGGTTAGGGTTAGGTTTAGGTTTGGGGTTAAGGTTAGAGTGAGGGTTATTGTAAGGGTAAGGTTTAGAGTTAGGTTTAGGGTTAGGGTTAGGGTTAAGGTTAGGGTTAGGGTTAGGGTTAGGATAAGGGTTAGGGTTAGGGTTAGGGTAAGGGTAAGTGTTAGGGTTAGGTTTATGGTTAGGGTTAGGGTTAGGGTAAAGGTTAGCGTTAGGGTTAAGGTTATGGTTAGGGTAAGGGTAAGCTATAGGATTAGGTTTAGGGTTAGGGTTAGGGTAAGGGTTATGGTTAGGGTTACTGTTAGGGTTAAATTTAGGGTTAGGGTTAGGGTAAGTTTAAGGCTTAGGTTAGGGTTAGGGTTAGGGTTAGGTTTAGGGTGAGGGTAATTTTTAGGATTAGAGTTATGGTTAGGTTTAGGTTTAAGGTTAGTGTTAGGGTAATTGTAAGGTTTAGGTTTAGGGTAGGATTAGGGTTAAGGTTAGGGTTAGGCTTAGGTTAGGGTTAGAGTAAGGGTAAGGTGAAGTTTTAGGTTTGGGTTTAGGGTTATTGTTAGGGTTAATGTTAGGTTAAGAATTAGGATTAGGGTTAGGTTAGCATTAAGTTTAGGGTTACAGTTAGGTATGGGTAAGGGTTAGGGTTAGGGTTAGGGTAAGGGTAAGGGTTAGGATTAGGATAAGGGTTAGGGTAAGGGTTAGGGGTAGGGGTAGGTTTAGGGTTAGGTTCAGGGTTAGGGTTAGGGTAAGTGTAAGGGTTAGGGTTAGGTTTAGGTTAAGAGTTAGGGTTAGGGTTAGGGTTAGGGTTAAGTTTAATGTTAGGTTTAGGGTTAGGGTAAGGTTTAGGGTAAGTGTAAGTGTTAGGGTTAGGGTTAGGGTTAGGATTAGCTTTAGGGTAAGAGTAAGATTTAGGGTTAGGGTTAGGGTTAGGGTTAAGGGTAGTGTTAGGCTTAGGGTTAGGGTTAGGGTTATGGTTAGGGTAAGGATTAGGTTTAGGGTTAGGTTTAGGTTTAGGGATAGGGTAAGGGTAATGGTAAGGGTAAGGTTTAGGGTTAGGGTTAGGTTTAGGGTTAGGAAAGTGTAAGGGTTAGGGTTAGGGTTAGGGTTAGGGTTAGGTTAAGGATTAGGGTTAGGGTTAGGGTTAAAGTGAGGGTTAGGTTTAGGGTTAGGGTTAGCATTAAGGTTAGGGTTAGGGTTAGGGTAAGGGTAAGGGTTAGGGATAGGGTTAGCGTTAGGGTAAGGGTAAGGGTTAGGGATAGGGTCAGGTTTAGGTTTAAGGTTAGGGTTAGGGTAATGGTAAGGGTTAGGGTTAGGGTTAGGGTTATGGTTAGGGTTAGTGTTAGGGATATGGTTAAGGTTAGGGTTAGGGTAAGGGTAAGGGTTAGGGTTAGGGTTACGGAGAGGTTTAGGGTTAGGGTTATGGTTAAGGTAAGGGTAAGGGATAGGGTTAGCTTTAGGGTTAGGGTTAGGGTAAGGGTTAGGGTTAGGTTTAGGGTAAAAGTAAGGTTTAGGGTTAGGGTTAGTGTTAGGGTTAGGTTTAGGGTTAGGGTTAGGGTAAGGGTAAGTGTTAGGGTTAGGGTTAGGGTTAGGTTTTGGGTTAAGTTTAGTGTTAGAGTTAGGGTAAGGGTAAGGGTTAGGGTTAGGGTTAGGTTTAGGGTAAGGGTAAGGGTTAGGGTTAGCGTTAGGGTGAGGGTTAGGGTTAGTGTTAGGGTTTAGGGTTCAGGTTAGGGTTAGGGTTAGGGTAAGGGTTAGGGTTAGGGTTAGTGTTAGGGAATGGGTAAGTGTTAGGGTTAGGGTTAGGGTTAGGTTTAGGGTTAGGGTAAGGGTAAGTGTTGGGTTAGGGTTAGGGTTAGGTTAAGGGTAAGGGTTAGTTTTAGGGTTAGGGTAAGGGTTAGTATTAGGGTTAGGTTTAGGTTTAGAGGTAGGGTTAGGGTTAGGGTAACAGTAAGGGTTAGGGATAGGGTTAGGGTTAGGGTAAGTGTTAGTGGTAGGGTTAGGATAAGGGTTAGGGTAAGGGTTAGCCTTAGGGTTAGGGTTAGGGTTAGTGTAAGTGTAAGTGTTAGGGTTAGGGTTAGGGTTAGGGTAAGGGAAAGCGTTAGGTTTAGAGTTGGTTTTGGGTTTAGGGTTGGGGCTACGTTTAGGGTTAGGGTTAGCGTAAGGGTAAGGGTTAGGGTTAGGGTTAGGGTTAGGTTTAAGGTTAGAGTTAGGGTAAGGGTAAGGGTTAGGGTAAGGGTTAGGGTTAGGGTTAGGGTTAGGGTTAGGGTTAGGGCTAGGGGTAGGGTTAGGTTTAGGGTTAAGTTTAGGGTGAGGGTTAGGGTTAGGGTTAGTTTTAAGGTTAGAGTTAGGGTAAGGTTAAGAGTTAGGGTTAGGGTTAGGGTTTAGGGTTAGGGTTAGGGTTAGGTTATGGGTTAGGGTAAGGGTAAGGTTTAGGGTTAGGGTTAGGTTTAGGGGTTAGGGTTAGGGATAGGGTTAGGGTAAGGGTTAGTGTTAGGTTTAGGGTAAGGTTATGGTTTAAGGTTAGCTTTAGTGTTAAGTTTGAGGTTAGGGTTAGGGTAAGAGTAAGGGTTAGGATTAGGGTTACGTTTAGGGTAAATGTAAGGGTTAGGGTTAGGTTTAGGTTTAGGGTTAAGGTTAGGGTTAGGGTTAGGCTTAGGCAAAGTGTTAGGATTAGGGTTAGGGTAAGGGTTAGGGTTAGGTTTAGGGTTAGGGTTAGAGGTAGGGTTAGGGTTAGGGTAAGGGTAAGGTTTAGGTTTAGGGTTAGGATTAGCATAAGGGTTAGGGTTAGGGTTAGGGTAAGGACTAGGGTTATGGTCAGGGTTAGGCTAAAGTTAGGGTTAGGGTTAGGGTTAGGGTAAGTGTAAGTGTTAGGGTTAGGGTTAGGGTAATGGTAAGCGTTAGGATGAGGGTTAGGGTTAGGTTTAGGTTTGGTGTTAAGGTTAGAGTGAGGGTTATTGTAAGGGTAAGGTTTAGAGTTAGGTTTAGGGTTAGGGTTAGGGTTAAGGTTAGGGTTAGGGTTAGGGTTAGGATAAGGGTTAGGGTTAGGGTTAGGGTAAGGGTAAGTGTTAGGGTTAGGTTTATGGTTAGGGTTAGGGTTAGGGTAAAGTTTAGCGTTAGGGTTAAGGTTATGGTTAGGGTAAGGGTAAGCTATAGGATTAGGTTTAGGGTTAGGGTTAGGGTAAGGGTTATGGTTAGGGTTACTGTTAGGGTTAAATTTAGGGTTAGGGTTAGGGTAAGTTTAAGGCTTAGGTTAGGGTTAGGGTTAGGGTTAGGTTTAGGGTGAGGGTAATTTTTAGGATTAGAGTTATGGTTAGGTTTAGGTTTAAGGTTAGTGTTAGGGTAATTGTAAGGTTTAGGTTTAGGGTAGGATTAGGGTTAAGGTTAGGGTTAGGCTTAGGTTAGGGTTAGAGTAAGGGTAAGGTGAAGTTTTAGGTTTGGGTTTAGGGTTATTGTTAGGGTTAATGTTAGGTTAAGAATTAGGATTAGGGTTAGGTTAGCATTAAGTTTAGGGTTACAGTTAGGTATGGGTAAGGGTTAGGGTTAGGGTTAGGGTAAGGGTAAGGGTTAGGATTAGGATAAGGGTTAGGGTAAGGGTTAGGGGTAGGGGTAGGTTTAGGGTTAGGTTCAGGGTTAGGGTTAGGGTAAGTGTAAGGGTTAGGGTTAGGTTTAGGTTAAGAGTTAGGGTTAGGGTTAGGGTTAGGGTTAAGTTTAATGTTAGGTTTAGGGTTAGGGTAAGGTTTAGGGTAAGTGTAAGTGTTAGGGTTAGGGTTAGGGTTAGGATTAGCTTTAGGGTAAGAGTAAGATTTAGGGTTAGGGTTAGGGTTAGGGTTAAGGGTAGTGTTAGGCTTAGGGTTAGGGTTAGGGTTATGGTTAGGGTAAGGATTAGGTTTAGGGTTAGGTTTAGGTTTAGGGATAGGGTAAGGGTAATGGTAAGGGTAAGGTTTAGGGTTAGGGTTAGGTTTAGGGTTAGGAAAGTGTAAGGGTTAGGGTTAGGGTTAGGGTTAGGGTTAGGTTAAGGATTAGGGTTAGGGTTAGGGTTAAAGTGAGGGTTAGGTTTAGGGTTAGGGTTAGCATTAAGGTTAGGGTTAGGGTTAGGGTAAGGGTAAGGGTTAGGGATAGGGTTAGCGTTAGGGTAAGGGTAAGGGTTAGGGATAGGGTCAGGTTTAGGTTTAAGGTTAGGGTTAGGGTAATGGTAAGGGTTAGGGTTAGGGTTAGGGTTATGGTTAGGGTTAGTGTTAGGGATATGGTTAAGGTTAGGGTTAGGGTAAGGGTAAGGGTTAGGGTTAGGGTTACGGAGAGGTTTAGGGTTAGGGTTATGGTTAAGGTAAGGGTAAGGGATAGGGTTAGCTTTAGGGTTAGGGTTAGGGTAAGGGTTAGGGTTAGGTTTAGGGTAAAAGTAAGGTTTAGGGTTAGGGTTAGTGTTAGGGTTAGGTTTAGGGTTAGGGTTAGGGTAAGGGTAAGTGTTAGGGTTAGGGTTAGGGTTAGGTTTTGGGTTAAGTTTAGTGTTAGAGTTAGGGTAAGGGTAAGGGTTAGGGTTAGGGTTAGGTTTAGGGTAAGGGTAAGGGTTAGGGTTAGCGTTAGGGTGAGGGTTAGGGTTAGGGTTAGGGTTTAGGGTTCAGGTTAGGGTTAGGGTTAGGGTAAGGGTTAGGGTTAGGGTTAGTGTTAGGGAATGGGTAAGTGTTAGGGTTAGGGTTAGGGTTAGGTTTAGGGTTAGGGTAAGGGTAAGTGTTGGGTTAGGGTTAGGGTTAGGTTAAGGGTAAGGGTTAGTTTTAGGGTTAGGGTAAGGGTTAGTATTAGGGTTAGGTTTAGGTTTAGAGGTAGGGTTAGGGTTAGGGTAACAGTAAGGGTTAGGGATAGGGTTAGGGTTAGGGTAAGTGTTAGTGGTAGGGTTAGGATAAGGGTTAGGGTAAGGGTTAGCCTTAGGGTTAGGGTTAGGGTTAGTGTAAGTGTAAGTGTTAGGGTTAGGGTTAGGGTTAGGGTAAGGGAAAGCGTTAGGTTTAGAGTTGGTTTTGGGTTTAGGGTTGGGGCTACGTTTAGGGTTAGGGTTAGCGTAAGGGTAAGGGTTAGGGTTAGGGTTAGGGTTAGGTTTAAGGTTAGAGTTAGGGTAAGGGTAAGGGTTAGGGTAAGGGTTAGGGTTAGGGTTAGGGTTAGGGTTAGGGTTAGGGCTAGGGGTAGGGTTAGGTTTAGGGTTAAGTTTAGGGTGAGGGTTAGGGTTAGGGTTAGTTTTAAGGTTAGAGTTAGGGTAAGGTTAAGGGTTAGGGTTAGGGTTACAGTTAGCGTAAAGGTTAGGTTTAAGTTTAGGGTTAGGGTTAGGGTAAGGGTTAGGGTTAGGGTTAGGGTTAGTATTAGTGTTAGGGTTAAGGTTAGGGTTAGGGTTAGGGTAAGGTTTAGGGTTAGGGTTAGGGATAGGGTAAGGTGTAGGTTAGGGGTTAGGATTAGGCCGGGGTTAGGTTTAGAGTAAGGGTTAGGTTTAGGGTTAGGGTTAGGATAAAATTAGAGTTAGGATTGCGTTAGGGTTAAGGTAAGGATAAGTGTTAGGTTTAGGGTTAGGATTAGGGTTACGGTAAGGGTAAGCGTTAGGGTTAGGGTTAGGGTTGGGTTTAAGTTTGCGGTTAAGATTAGGGTTAGGGTTAGGGTTAGGGTAAGGGTTAGGGTTAGGTTTAGGGTTAGGTTTAAGGTTAGAGTTAGGGTAAGGTTAAGAGTTAGGGTTAGGGTTAGGGTTAGGTTTAGGGTTAGGGTTAGGCTTAGGTTTAGGTAAAGGGTAAGGGTTAGGGTTATGGTTAGGGTTAGGGTTAGGTTTAGGGTTAGGTTTAGGGTAAGGGTAAGGTTTAGGGTTAGGGTTAGTTCCAGGGTTAGGGTTAGGGTAAGGGTTAGGTTTAGGGTTAGTGTTAGTTTTAGGGTTAAATTTAGGGTAAGGGTTAGAATAAGGGTAAGGGTTAGGGTTAGGTTTAGGGTTAGGGGTTAGGGTTAGGGTTAGGGTAAGGGTAAGTGTTAGGGTTAGGGTTAGGTCCAGGGTTAGGGTTAGGGTTAGGGTTAGGGTTAGGGTAAGGTTTAGGGTTAGGTTTAGGGATAGGGTAAGGGGTAGGTTAGGGGTTATGGTTAGGCCGGGGTTAGGTTTAGAGTAAGGGTTAGGTTTAGGGTTAGGGTTTGGGTAAAATTACAGTTAGGATTGCGTTAGGGTTAAGGTAAGGATAAGTGTTAGGTTTAGGGTTAGGATTAGGGTTATGGAAAGGGTAAGCATTAGGGTTAGGGTTAGGGTTGGGTTTAAGGTCTCGGTTAAGATTAGGGTTAGGGTTAGGGTAAGGGTAAGGGTTAGGGTTAGGGTTAGGGTTAGGTTTAAGGTTAGAGTTAGGGTAAGGTTAAGGGTTAGGGTTAGGGTTAGGGTTAGGTTTAGGGTTAGGGTTAGGCTTAGGTTTAGGTAAAGTGTAAGGGTTAGGGTTATGGTTAGGGTTAGGGTTAGGTTTAGGGTTAGGTTTAGGGTAAGGGTAAGGTTTAGGGTTAGGGTTAGTTCCAGGGTTAGGATTAGGGTAAGGGTTATGGTTAGGGTTAGTGTTAGGTTTAGGGTTAAATTTAGGTTTAGGGTTAGAATAAGGGTAAGGGTTAGGGTTAGGTTTAGGGTTAGGGGTTAGGGTTAGGGTTAGGGTAAGGGTAGTGTTAGGGTTAGGGTTAGGTCCAGGGTTAGGGTTAGGGTAAGGGTTAGGGTTAGGGTTAGTGTTAGGTCTACGGTCAAGTTTAGGGTTAGGGTTAGGGTTAGGTTAAGGATAAGGGTTATGGTTAGGTCCAGGGTTAGGGTTAGGGTAAGGGTTAGGGTTAGGGTTAGTTTTAGGTTTAGGGTTAAGTTTAGGTTATGGTTAGGGTAAGGGTATGGGTTAGGGTTAGGGTTAGGGTTAGGTCATGGATTAGGGTTAGGGGTTAGGGTTAGGGTTAGGGTTATGGTAAGGGTAAGGTTTACGGTTAGGGTTAGTATAAGGGTTAGGGTTAGGGTTAGGGTAAGGATTAGGGTTAGGGTTAGGGTTAGGGTAAGGGTTAGGTTTAGGGTTAGGGTTATCATTAAGGTTAGGGTAAGTTTTAGGGTTAGTGTTACTGTTAGGTTAAGGCTAAGTGTTAGAGTTAGGGTTAGGGTTAGGGTTTAGGGTTAGGGTTAGGGTTAGGGTAAGGGTGAGGGTTAGGTTAGGGTTAGGGTTAGTGTTAAGGTTAGGGATAGTGTTAGTTTTATGGTTATGGTAAGGGTAAGAGTTAGGCTTAGGGGTAAGGATAGGTTAGGGTTAGGGTTAGGCTAAGGGTTAGGGTTTTAAGGGTTAGGGTTAGGGTTAGTGTTAGAGTCAGAGGTAGGGTTAGGGTTAAGTGTAAGGATTAGTGTTAGGGTTATGGTTAGTGTAAGGAGTAGGTTTAGGGGTTAGGGATAGGGCTAGGGTTAGGTTTAGAGTAAGTGTTAGGGTTAGGGTTAGGGTTACGGTAAAATTAGTTAGGATTAGGGTTATGGTTAAGGTAAGGCTAAGTGTTAGGTTTAGGGGTAGGGTAAGGGTAAGCTTTAGGGTTATGTTTAGGATTGGGTTTAGGGTTTGGGTTAAGGTTAGGGTTAGGGATAGTGTAAGGGTTAGGTTTAGTGTTAGGGTTAGGGTTAGGGTAAGGGTAAGGGTTAGGGTTAGGGTTAGGTCCAGGGTTAGGGTTAGGGTTAGTGTTAGGTTAGGGTTAGGGTAAGGGTAAGGATTAGGGTTAAGGTTAGGGTTAGGGGTTAGTGTTAGGGTTAGGGTTAGGTTATGGGTTAGAGTAAGGGTAAGGTTTAGGGTTAGGTTTAGGGTTAGGGGTTAGGCTTAGGGTTAGGGATCGGGTTAGGTAAGGGTTAGGATTAGGTTTAGTGTAAGGGTAAAGTTTAGGGTCAGGTTTCGTGTTAGGTTTGGGTTTAGGGTTAGGGTAAGAGTAAGGGTTAGGGTTCTGGTTAAGGTTAGGGTTAGGCAAAGGGTTAGGGTTAGGGTTAATGTAAGTGTTAGTGTAAGGGTTAGGGTTAGAGGTAGGGTTAGGGTAAGGGTAAGGGTAAGGTTTAGGTTTAGGGTTAGGGTTAGCGTAAGGATTAGGCTTAGGGGTTAGGGTTAGGGTTAGGGAAAGGGTAAGTGTTAGGGTTAGGGTTAGGGTTAGCGTAAGGATAAGCGTTAGGGTTAGGGTTAGGGTTAGGTTTGGGGTTGGGGTTAAGGTTAGGGTGAGGGTTAGGGTAAGGGTAAGGATTAAGATTAGGGTTAGGGTTAGGTTTATGGTTAGGTTTAGGGTTAGGGTTAGTTTAAGGGTAAGGGTTAGGGTAAGGTTTAGGTTTAGATTTAGGGTTAGGGTAAGGGTTAGGGTTAGGGTTAGGGTTAAGGTTATGGTTATGGTTAGGGTTAGGGTAAGGGTAAGGGTTAGGGTTAGGGTTAGGGTTGGGTTAAAGTTAGGGTTAGGGTGAGGGTAAGGGTTAGGGTTAGGGTTAGGGTTAAGGTAAAAGTTAGGGTTAGGTTTAGGGTTAGTGTTAGGGTAAGGGTAAGGTTAGGGTTAGTGTTAGGGTTAGGGTTAGATTTAGGGTTAGGGTTAGGGTAAGGGTAAGGTTTAGGGTTAGGGTTAGGGTTAGGGTTAAGTTTAGGGTTAGGGTTAGGTTTACGGATAGGGTAAGGTTAAGGTTAAGGTTTAGGGTTAGGGTTAGGTTTTGGGGTAGGAAAGGGTAAGGGTTAGGGTTAGGGTTATGATTAGGGTAAGGATTAGGGTTAGGGTTATGGTTAGGGTAAGGGTTAGGTTTAGGGTTAGGGTTAGCATTAAGGTTAGGGTTAGGGTTAGGGTAAGGGTAAGGGTGAGGGTTAGGGTTAGCATTAGGGTAAGGGTAAGGGTTAGGGTTAGGGTCAGGCTTAGGTTTAAGGTTAGGGTTAGGGTAAGGGTAAGTTTTAGGGTTAGGGTTAGGGTTATAGTTTGGGTTAGTGTTAGGGTCATGTTTACGTTTAGGGTTAGGGTAAGGGTAAGGGTTAGGGTTAGGGTTAGGTTTAGGGTTAGGGTTAGAATAAGGGTAAGGGTTAGGGTTAGGTTTAGGGTTAGGGGTTAGGGTTAGGTTTAGGGTAAGGGTAAGTGTTAGGGTTAGGGTTAGGTCCAGGGTTAGGGTTAGGGTTAGGGTTCGGGTTAGGGTTAGGGTAAGGGTAAGGGTTAGTGTTAGGTTTAGGGTTTGGGTTAAGGTTAGTGTTAGAGTTAGGGTAAGGGTAAGGGTTAGGGTTAGGGTAAGGGTAAGGGTTAGGGTTAGCGTTAGGGTGAGGGTTAGGGTTAGGGTTAGGGGTTAGGGTTCGGGTTAGGGTTAGGGTTAGGGTAAGGGTTAGGGTTATGGTAGGGTAAGTGTTAGGGTTAGGGTAAGGGTTAGGATTAGGGTAAGGGTGTGTGTTGTGTTAGGGGTAGGGTTAGGTTAAGGGTAAGGGTTAGTGTTAGTGTTAGGTTTAAGTTAAGGGTAAGGGTTAGTGTTAGGCTTAGGGTTAGGGTAAGGGGAGGTGTTAGGGTTAGGGTGAGGGTTAGTCTAAGGGTAAGGGTTAGGATTAGGTTTAGGGGTTAGGGTTAAGGTTAGATTTAAGGTTAGGGTTAGGGTAAGTGTAAGGGTGAGGGTTAGGATTAGGGTTAGGATTAGGGTTATGTGCAGGGTTAGGCTTAGGGTAAGGGTAAGGTTTTCGGTTAGGGTTAGGGTTAGGATTAAGGTTAGGGTTAGGGTTCGGGTTAGGGAAAGGGTAAGGATTAGGGTAGGGGTTCGGGTTATGGTTAGGGTAAGTTTTGGGGTTAGGGTTAGGGTTAGAGTAAGGATAAGTGTTAGGGTTAGGGTTAGGATTAGAATTAAGTTTAGGGTAAGGGTTAGGGTTAGGGTTAGGGTTAGGGTTACGGTTAGGTTTAGGGTTATGGTTAGGGTTAGGATTAAGGTTAGGTTTAGGGCTTGGTTTAGGGTTAGGGTTAGCGTTAGGGTAAGGGTAAGGGTTTGGGATAGGGTTAGGCTTAAGGTAATGGTAAGGGTTAGGGTTAGGGTGGTTTAGAGTAAGGGTTACGGTTAGGTTTAGGGTAAGTGTAAGGTTTAGGTTTAGGGTTAGGGTTAGGGTAAGGGTAAGGGTTAGGGCTAGGTTTAAGGTTAGGTTTAGGGTTAGGGTAAGGGTAAAGTTTAGGGTTAGTGTTAGGATAAGTGTTAGGGTTAGGATTAGGGTTAGGGTAGGGGATAGGGTAAGGGTAAGTGTTAGGGTTAGGTTTAGAATAAGGGTGAAGGTTAGGGTTAGGTGTTAGGGTTAGGGTTAGGGTTAGGGTCAGGGTTACGGTTAGGGTAAGGTTAAGGGTTAGGGGTAGGGTTAGGGTTAGTGTTATGTTTAGGGTTAGGGTTAGGGTAAGGGTTAGGGTTAGGGTTAGGGTTTGGTTTAGGGTAAGGGTTAGGGTTAGCGTTAGGGTTAGGGTTATGGTTAGGTTTAGGGTTACGGTTAGGGTTAGGATTAGGGTTAAGGTTAGGGTTAGCGTTAGGGTAAGGGTAATGGTTAGGGTTAGTGTTAGGCTTAAGGTAAGGGTAAGGGTCAGAGTTAAGGTCATTTAGAGTAAGGGTTAGGGTTAGGTTTAGGGTAATGGTAAAGTTTAGGTTCAGGGTTAGGGTTCGGGTTAGGGTTAGGGTAAGGGTAAGCGTTAGGGTTAGGTTTAGGGTTAGATTTAGGGTTAAGGTAAGGGTAAGGTTTAGGGTTAGGGTTAGGGTACGGGTTAGGGTTACGATTAGGGTTAGGGTAGGGGATAGGCTAAGGGTAAGTGTTAGGGTTAGGGTTAGAATAAGGGTAAGGTTTAGAGTTAGGTTTAGGGGTTAGGGTTATGGTTAGGGTTACGGTTACGGGTAGGGTAAGTGTAAGAGTTAGGGTAAGGGTTAGGGTTAGGGTTAGGGTTAGGGTAAGGGCAATTTTTAGGGTTAGGGTTAGGGTTAAGTTTAGGGTTAGGGTTAGAGTTAGGTTTAGGGTTAGGGTAAGGGTTAGGGTTAGGGTTAGGGTAAGGGTTAGGGTTAGGGTAAGGGTTTGGGTTAGGTGTACGGTTAGGGTTAGATTTAGGTTTAGGGTTAGGGTAAGGGGAAGGGTTAGAGTTAGGGTAAGTGTTAGTGTTAGGGTAAGTGGTAGGGTTAGGGGTAAGTTAAGGGTTAGGGTTAGGGGTTACGGTTAGGGTTATGTTTAGGATTAGAGTAAGGGTAAAGGTTAGGGTTGGAGTTAGGGTTAGGGTAAGGGTAAGGGTTATGGTTAGGGATAGGTTTAGGGTTAGGATAAGCTTAAGGGTTAGTGTTAGGTTTAGGGTTAGGGATAGGGTAAGGGTTAGGGTTAGGGTTAGGGTTAGGTTAAGGGTTAGGGTTAAGGTAGGGATAGGGTAAGCTTTAGGGAGAGGGTTAAGTTAGGGTGAGGGTGAGGGTAAGGGTAAGGGTTATGGTTAGGTTTAGGGTTAGGGTTAGGGTAAGGGTAAGGGTTAGGGTTAGGGTTAGGGTTAGGTTTAGAGTTAGGGTTGGTGTTACGGTAAGTCTAAGGGTTAGGGTTAAGGTTAGGTTTAGGTTTAGGCTTAGTGTTAGGATTAGGGTAAGAGTAAGGGTTAGGTTAGGTTTAGGGTTAGGGTTAGGGTTAGGTTTAGGGTTAGAGTTAGGGTTAGGGGTAGGGTTAGGGTTGGGGTTAAGGTTAGGGTTAGGGTTAGGGTGAGGGTAAGGGTAAGGGTTAGGGTTAGGGTTAGGGTTAGGGTAAGAGTTAGGGTTAGGGTTAGCGTTAGGGTTACGGTTAGGTTTAGGGTTACGGTTAGGGTTAGGATTAAGGTTAGGGTTAGGGTTAGGGTTAGCGTTAGGGTAAGGGTAAGGGTTTGGGTTATGGTTAGGCTTAAGGTAAGGGTAAGGGTTAGGGTTAGGGTTAGGGTTAGGGTTAGTGTTAGGCTTAGGTTTAGGGTTAGGGTTAGGGTTGGGGTAAGGGTAAGTGTCAGGGTTAAATTTAGGGTTAGGGTTAGTTTTAAATTAGGGTTAGATTTAGGGTAAGTGTAAGGGTTAGGGTTAGGATTAGTGTTACGGAGAGTGTAAGGGTTAGGGTTAGGTTTAGGGTTAAGTTTAGTGTTAGGGTTAGTTTTAGGGTTAGGGTTAGGATTAGGGTAAGGGTAAGAATTAAGGTTAGGATTAGGGTTAGGGTTAGGGTTAGGGTAAGGGTTAGGGTTAGGGTTAGGGTTATGTTTCGAGTTAGGGTAAGGATAAGTTTTATGTTTAGGGTTAGGGTTAGGTTTAGGGTAAGGGTTAGGGTTAGGTTTAGCGTTGGCGTTAAGTTTTACGGTTAGGATTATGGTTAGGGTTAGGGTTAGGGTTAGGGTAAGGGTTAGGGTTAGGGTTTGGGTTAAGTTAATTGTTAGGGTTAGGGTTAGGGTAAGTGTTAGGTTTAGGGTTAGGGTAAGGGTTAGGGTTAGGGTTAGGGTTAGGGTAAGGGTAAGTGTTAGGGATAGCCTTAGGGTTAGGGTTAGTGTTAGGATAAGGGTAAGGGTTATGGTTAGGGTTAGGGTTAGGGTTCGGGGATAGGGTTAGGCTTAGGGTTATGGTTAAGTTTAGGGTGAGGTTTAGGGTAAGGTTAAGGGTTAGGTTTAGGTTTAGGGTTAGGGTTAAGTTTAGGGTTAGGGATAGGGTTAGGGTAAGGGTTAGGGTTAGGGTTAGGTAAGGGTTAAGGTTAGGGTTAGGGTTAGGGTTAGATTTAGGGTTAGGTTTATGGTAAGGTTAAGGTGTAGGGTTAGTGTTAGGGTTACGGTGAGGGTAAGGGTTACCGTTAGGGTAAGGGTAAGGGTTAGGGTTAGGGTTAAGGTAAGGTTACGTGTTAGGCTTAGTGTTAGGGTTATGGTTAGGGTAAGGGTTAGAGTTAGGTTTAGTGTAAGGGTAAGATTTTGGGTTAGGGTTGGGTGTAGGGTTAGTGTTAGGGTTAGGGTAAGGGTAAGGGTTAGGGTTAGGGTTAGGGTTATTTAGGATTAGAGTAAGGGAAAGGGTTAGGGTTAGAGTTAGGGTTTGGGTAAGGGTTAGGGTTATGGTTAGGGTCAGGGTTAGGTTAAGGGTAAGTGTTAGGGTTAGGGTTAGGGTTAGGATAAGTTTAAGGATTAGGGTTAGGGTTACGGTTAGGGTTAGCGTAAGGGTTAGGGTTAGCGTTAGGGTAATGGTAAGGGTTAGGTTTAAGGTTAGGGTTAGGTTTAGGTTTAGGGTTAGGGTTAGGGTAAGGGTAAGGGTTAGGGTTAAGGTTAGGTTTAGGTTTAGTTTTAGGATTAGGGTTATACTTAGGGTAAGGGTATGGGTTATGGTTAGGATTAGGGTTAGGGTTGGGGTAAGGGTTAGGGTTAGGGTTAGGGTTAGGGTTAGTTTTAGGGTTATGGTTAGGGTTAGGGTAAGGGTAAAAGTTAGGGTTAGGATTAGGGTTAGGGTTAGGGTAAGGGTTAGGGTTAGGGTTAGGGTAAGGGTTAGGGTTAGGGTTAGGGTTAGAGTTAAGGTAAGGGTAAGTTTTAGGGTTAGGGTTAATGTTAGGGTTAGGGTAATAGGGTTAGATTTAGCGTTGGGGTTATGGTTAGGTTTAGGGTTAGCGTAAGGGTAAGGGTTAGGGTTAGGGTTAGGGTAAGGTTTAGGGTTAGGGTTAGGGTTAGGGTAGGGGTTAGGGAAAGTTTAGGGTTAGGGTTAGGGTAAGGGTTAGGGTTAGGGGTTAGGGTTAGTGTTAGGGTTAGGGTAAGGCTTAGGGTTAGGTTTAGGGTTAGGATTAGGATAAGGATTAGGGTTAGCTTTAGAGTTAGGTTAAGGGTAAGTTTTAGGGTTAGGGTTAGGGTTAGCGTGGGGTTAAGGTTAGAGTTAGGGTTCGGGTAAGGGTAAGGGTTAGGGTTAGGGTAGGTTTTGGTTAAGTGTTAGGGTTAGGGTTAGGTTTAGGGTTATGCTAGGGTAGGGGTTAGGGTTAGGGTTAGGGTTAGGTGTTAGGGTTAGGGTTAGGGTTAGGGTTAGGTTTAGGGTTAGAGTTTGTGTAAGGGTTAGGGTAAGGAAAGGGTAAGGGTTAGGGTTAGGGTTAGGGTTAGGTTAAGGATTAGGGTTAGGGTTAGGGTATCGGTAAGGCTTATTGTTAGGGTTAGGGTTTGGGTAAGTGTTAGGGTTAGGGTTCGCTTTAGGTTTAGGGTTTTGGTTACGGTAAGGGTAAGGGTTAGGGTTGGGGTTAGGGTTTGGGTTAGGTTTAGGGTTAGGTTTAGGTTTATGGTTAGGGTAAGGGTAAGGGTTTGGGTTAGGGTTAGGGTTAGGAGAGGGTAACAGTTAGGGTTACGGTTAGGGTTAGGGTAAGGATTCGGGTTAGGGTTAGTGTTAGGGTAAGGTTTAGGGTAGGGTTAGGGTTAGTAGTAAGTTTAGGGTTAGGGTAAGTGTAATGGTTAGGGTTAGGGTTAGGGTTATGGTTAGGGTTAGGGGTTATGGTTAGGGTTAGGATTAGGGTTAGGTTTATGGTAAGGATAAGACTTAGGGTTAGGGATATGGTTAGTTTTTGGGTTACGTTTAGGGTTAGGGTTAGGTTAAGGGTTAGGGTTAGGGTTAGGGTTATGGTTATGGTGAGGGTTAGATTTAGGGTAAGGGTAAAGGTTAGGGTTAGGGTGAGGGTTAGGGTTAGGGTAATTGTTACCGTTAGGTTTAGGTTTAGGGTTAGGGTTAGGGTTACTGTTAGGGTTAGGGTAATTGTAAGGGTTAGGTTTAAGGTAGGGTTAGGGTTAGCGTTAGGGTTAGGGTTAAGGTTAGGGTGAGGGTGAGGGTAAGGTTAAGGGTTAGGGTTAGGTTTAGGGTTAGGTTTGGGGAAGGGTAAGGGTAGAGTTAGGGTTAGGGTGAAAGTTAGGGTTAGGTTTAGGGTTAGGGTTAGGATTAGGGTAAGGGTAAGGGTAAGGGTTAGGGTTAGGTTTAGGGTTAGGGTTAGGTTTAGGGTTAGGGTTAGGGTAAGGGTAAGGGTTAGGGTTAGGTTTAGGGTTAGCGTTAGGGTAAGGGTAAGGGTTAGGTTTACGGTTAGGCTTAAGGTAACGGTAAGGGTTAGGGTTAGGATTAGGGTTAGGTTTAGAGTAAGGGTTAGGTTTAGGTTTAGGGTAAGGGTAAGGTTTAGGTTTAGGGTTAGGTTTAGGGTTAGGGTTAGGGTAAGGTTAAGGGTTAGGGTTAGGTTTAGGGTTAGGTTTAGGTTTAGAGTAAGGGTAAGGTTTGGGCTTAGTGTTGGGGTAAGGGTTAGGGTTAGGGTTAGGGTTAGGTTAGGGAATAGGATAAGGGTAAGTGTTAGGGTTAGGGTTAGAATAAGGGTAAGGGTTAGGGTTAGGGTTAGGGGTTAGTGTTAGGGTTAGGGTTAGGGTTAGGGTTAGGTTTAGGGTTACGGTTACTGTAAGGGTAAGGGTTAGGGGTAGGGTTAGGTTTAGTGTTAGGTTTAGGGTTAGAGTTAGGGTAAGGGCAATTGTTAGGGTTAGGGTTGAGCTTAGGGTTAGGATTAGGGTTAGGGTTAGTGTTAGGTTTAGGGTTAGGGTTAGGGTAAGGGTTAGGGTTAGGGTTAGGGTTAGGTTAGGGGATAGGGTAAGGGTAAGTGTTAGGGTTACGGTGAGAATAAGGGTAAGGGTTAGCGTTAGGCTTAGGGGTTAGTGTTAGGGTTAGGGTTAGGGTTAGGTTTAGGGTTACGGTTACGGTAAGGGTAAGGGTTAGGGGTAGGGTTAGGGTTAGTGTTAGGTTTAGGGTTAGAGTTAGGGTAAGAGCAATTGTTAGGGTTAGGGTTGAGCTTAGGTTTAGGATTAGGGTTAGGGTTAGTGTTAGGTTTAGTGTTAGGGTTAGGGTAAGTGTAAGCGTTAGGGTTAGGGTTAGGGTAAGGGTTAGGGTTAGGGTTAGAGTTACAGTTAGGTTTACGGTTAGGGTAAGGGTTAGGGTTAGGGTTAGGTTTAGGGAAAGGGTAAGGGTTTGGGTTAGGGTTAGGCTTAGGTTTAGGGTTCGGGTTAGGGTTGGAGTAAGGGTAAGGGGTAGGGATAAGTTTAGGGTTAGGATTAGTTTTAAATTAGGGTTAGGGTTAGGATAAGTGTAAGGGTTACGGTTAGGATTAGTGTTAATGTTAGGGTAAGGGTTAGGGTTGGGTTTAGGGTTATGGTTATTTTTAGGGTTAGTTTTAGGGTTAGGGTTAGGGTAAGGTTAAGAATTAGGGTTAGGATTAGGGTTAGGGTTAGGGTAAGGGTTAGGGTTAGGGTTAGGATTAGGGTAATGGTTAGGTTAGGTTAGGGTTAGGGTTAGGGTAAGGGTTAGGTTTAGGGTTAGGGTAGGGGTTAGGGTAAGTTTAGGGTTAGGGTTAGGGTTAGGGTAAGGGTTAGGGATAAGGGTTAGGGTGAGGGTAAGGTAAGGGTTAGGGTAAGGGTTAGGGTTAGGGTAAGAATTAGGGTTAGGATTACGGTTAGGGTTAGGGTAAGGGTTAGGGTTAGGGTTAGGATTAGGGTAATGGTTAGGTTAGGGTTAGGGTTAGGGTTAGGGTAAGGGTTAGGTTTAGGGTTAGGGTAGGGGTTAGGGTAAGTTTAGGGTTAGGGTTAGGGTTAGGGTAAGGGTTAGGGATAAGGGTAAGGGTTAGGGTTAGGTTTAGGGTTAGGGTTAGGGTAAGGGTAAGGGTTAGTGTTAGGGTTAGGGTTAGGTTTAGAGTTAGGGTTAGGGTTATGGTAAGTCTAAGTGTGAGGGTTAAGGTTAGGTTTAGTTTTAGGGTTAGGGTTAGAATTAGGGTAAGGGTAAGGGTTAGGGTTATTGTTAGGGTTAGGGTTAGGGTTGGGGTTAAGGTTAGGGTTAGGGTTAGGGTGAGGGTAAGGTAAGGGTTAGGGTAAGGTTTAGGGTTAGGGTAAGGGTTAGGGTTAGGGTTAGCATTAGGGTTACGGTTAGGTTTAGGGTTAATGTTAATGTTAGGATTAAGGTTAGGGTTAGGGTTAGGGTTAGGGTTAGGGTTAGCGTTAGGGTAAGGGTAAGGGTTTGGGTTTGGGTTAGGGTTAGGCTTAAGGTAAGGGTTAGGGTTAGGGTTAGGGTTAGGGTTAGGGTTAGGTAAGGGTTAAGGTTAGGGTTAGGGTTAGGGTTAGATTTAGGGTTAGGTTTATGGTAAGGTTAAGGTGTAGGGTTAGTGTTAGGGTTACGGTGAGGGTAAGGGTTACCGTTAGGGTAAGGGTAAGGGTTAGGGTTAGGGTTAAGGTAAGGTTACGTGTTAGGCTTAGTGTTAGGGTTATGGTTAGGGTAAGGGTTAGAGTTAGGTTTAGTGTAAGGGTAAGATTTTGGGTTAGGGTTGGGTGTAGGGTTAGTGTTAGGGTTAGGGTAAGGGTAAGGGTTAGGGTTAGGGTTAGGGTTATTTAGGATTAGAGTAAGGGAAAGGGTTAGGGTTAGAGTTAGGGTTTGGGTAAGGGTTAGGGTTATGGTTAGGGTCAGGGTTAGGTTAAGGGTAAGTGTTAGGGTTAGGGTTAGGGTTAGGATAAGTTTAAGGATTAGGGTTAGGGTTACGGTTAGGGTTAGCGTAAGGGTTAGGGTTAGCGTTAGGGTAATGGTAAGGGTTAGGTTTAAGGTTAGGGTTAGGTTTAGGTTTAGGGTTAGGGTTAGGGTAAGGGTAAGGGTTAGGGTTAAGGTTAGGTTTAGGTTTAGTTTTAGGATTAGGGTTATACTTAGGGTAAGGGTATGGGTTATGGTTAGGATTAGGGTTAGGGTTGGGGTAAGGGTTAGGGTTAGGGTTAGGGTTAGGGTTAGTTTTAGGGTTATGGTTAGGGTTAGGGTAAGGGTAAAAGTTAGGGTTAGGATTAGGGTTAGGGTTAGGGTAAGGGTTAGGGTTAGGGTTAGGGTAAGGGTTAGGGTTAGGGTTAGGGTTAGAGTTAAGGTAAGGGTAAGTTTTAGGGTTAGGGTTAATGTTAGGGTTAGGGTAATAGGGTTAGATTTAGCGTTGGGGTTATGGTTAGGTTTAGGGTTAGCGTAAGGGTAAGGGTTAGGGTTAGGGTTAGGGTAAGGTTTAGGGTTAGGGTTAGGGTTAGGGTAGGGGTTAGGGAAAGTTTAGGGTTAGGGTTAGGGTAAGGGTTAGGGTTAGGGGTTAGGGTTAGTGTTAGGGTTAGGGTAAGGCTTAGGGTTAGGTTTAGGGTTAGGATTAGGATAAGGATTAGGGTTAGCTTTAGAGTTAGGTTAAGGGTAAGTTTTAGGGTTAGGGTTAGGGTTAGCGTGGGGTTAAGGTTAGAGTTAGGGTTCGGGTAAGGGTAAGGGTTAGGGTTAGGGTAGGTTTTGGTTAAGTGTTAGGGTTAGGGTTAGGTTTAGGGTTATGCTAGGGTAGGGGTTAGGGTTAGGGTTAGGGTTAGGTGTTAGGGTTAGGGTTAGGGTTAGGGTTAGGTTTAGGGTTAGAGTTTGTGTAAGGGTTAGGGTAAGGAAAGGGTAAGGGTTAGGGTTAGGGTTAGGGTTAGGTTAAGGATTAGGGTTAGGGTTAGGGTATCGGTAAGGCTTATTGTTAGGGTTAGGGTTTGGGTAAGTGTTAGGGTTAGGGTTCGCTTTAGGTTTAGGGTTTTGGTTACGGTAAGGGTAAGGGTTAGGGTTGGGGTTAGGGTTTGGGTTAGGTTTAGGGTTAGGTTTAGGTTTATGGTTAGGGTAAGGGTAAGGGTTTGGGTTAGGGTTAGGGTTAGGAGAGGGTAACAGTTAGGGTTACGGTTAGGGTTAGGGTAAGGATTCGGGTTAGGGTTAGTGTTAGGGTAAGGTTTAGGGTAGGGTTAGGGTTAGTAGTAAGTTTAGGGTTAGGGTAAGTGTAATGGTTAGGGTTAGGGTTAGGGTTATGGTTAGGGTTAGGGGTTATGGTTAGGGTTAGGATTAGGGTTAGGTTTATGGTAAGGATAAGACTTAGGGTTAGGGATATGGTTAGTTTTTGGGTTACGTTTAGGGTTAGGGTTAGGTTAAGGGTTAGGGTTAGGGTTAGGGTTATGGTTATGGTGAGGGTTAGATTTAGGGTAAGGGTAAAGGTTAGGGTTAGGGTGAGGGTTAGGGTTAGGGTAATTGTTACCGTTAGGTTTAGGTTTAGGGTTAGGGTTAGGGTTACTGTTAGGGTTAGGGTAATTGTAAGGGTTAGGTTTAAGGTAGGGTTAGGGTTAGCGTTAGGGTTAGGGTTAAGGTTAGGGTGAGGGTGAGGGTAAGGTTAAGGGTTAGGGTTAGGTTTAGGGTTAGGTTTGGGGAAGGGTAAGGGTAGAGTTAGGGTTAGGGTGAAAGTTAGGGTTAGGTTTAGGGTTAGGGTTAGGATTAGGGTAAGGGTAAGGGTAAGGGTTAGGGTTAGGTTTAGGGTTAGGGTTAGGTTTAGGGTTAGGGTTAGGGTAAGGGTAAGGGTTAGGGTTAGGTTTAGGGTTAGCGTTAGGGTAAGGGTAAGGGTTAGGTTTACGGTTAGGCTTAAGGTAACGGTAAGGGTTAGGGTTAGGATTAGGGTTAGGTTTAGAGTAAGGGTTAGGTTTAGGTTTAGGGTAAGGGTAAGGTTTAGGTTTAGGGTTAGGTTTAGGGTTAGGGTTAGGGTAAGGTTAAGGGTTAGGGTTAGGTTTAGGGTTAGGTTTAGGTTTAGAGTAAGGGTAAGGTTTGGGCTTAGTGTTGGGGTAAGGGTTAGGGTTAGGGTTAGGGTTAGGTTAGGGAATAGGATAAGGGTAAGTGTTAGGGTTAGGGTTAGAATAAGGGTAAGGGTTAGGGTTAGGGTTAGGGGTTAGTGTTAGGGTTAGGGTTAGGGTTAGGGTTAGGTTTAGGGTTACGGTTACTGTAAGGGTAAGGGTTAGGGGTAGGGTTAGGTTTAGTGTTAGGTTTAGGGTTAGAGTTAGGGTAAGGGCAATTGTTAGGGTTAGGGTTGAGCTTAGGGTTAGGATTAGGGTTAGGGTTAGTGTTAGGTTTAGGGTTAGGGTTAGGGTAAGGGTTAGGGTTAGGGTTAGGGTTAGGTTAGGGGATAGGGTAAGGGTAAGTGTTAGGGTTACGGTGAGAATAAGGGTAAGGGTTAGCGTTAGGCTTAGGGGTTAGTGTTAGGGTTAGGGTTAGGGTTAGGTTTAGGGTTACGGTTACGGTAAGGGTAAGGGTTAGGGGTAGGGTTAGGGTTAGTGTTAGGTTTAGGGTTAGAGTTAGGGTAAGAGCAATTGTTAGGGTTAGGGTTGAGCTTAGGTTTAGGATTAGGGTTAGGGTTAGTGTTAGGTTTAGTGTTAGGGTTAGGGTAAGTGTAAGCGTTAGGGTTAGGGTTAGGGTAAGGGTTAGGGTTAGGGTTAGAGTTACAGTTAGGTTTACGGTTAGGGTAAGGGTTAGGGTTAGGGTTAGGTTTAGGGAAAGGGTAAGGGTTTGGGTTAGGGTTAGGCTTAGGTTTAGGGTTCGGGTTAGGGTTGGAGTAAGGGTAAGGGGTAGGGATAAGTTTAGGGTTAGGATTAGTTTTAAATTAGGGTTAGGGTTAGGATAAGTGTAAGGGTTACGGTTAGGATTAGTGTTAATGTTAGGGTAAGGGTTAGGGTTGGGTTTAGGGTTATGGTTATTTTTAGGGTTAGTTTTAGGGTTAGGGTTAGGGTAAGGTTAAGAATTAGGGTTAGGATTAGGGTTAGGGTTAGGGTAAGGGTTAGGGTTAGGGTTAGGATTAGGGTAATGGTTAGGTTAGGTTAGGGTTAGGGTTAGGGTAAGGGTTAGGTTTAGGGTTAGGGTAGGGGTTAGGGTAAGTTTAGGGTTAGGGTTAGGGTTAGGGTAAGGGTTAGGGATAAGGGTTAGGGTGAGGGTAAGGTAAGGGTTAGGGTAAGGGTTAGGGTTAGGGTAAGAATTAGGGTTAGGATTACGGTTAGGGTTAGGGTAAGGGTTAGGGTTAGGGTTAGGATTAGGGTAATGGTTAGGTTAGGGTTAGGGTTAGGGTTAGGGTAAGGGTTAGGTTTAGGGTTAGGGTAGGGGTTAGGGTAAGTTTAGGGTTAGGGTTAGGGTTAGGGTAAGGGTTAGGGATAAGGGTAAGGGTTAGGGTTAGGTTTAGGGTTAGGGTTAGGGTAAGGGTAAGGGTTAGTGTTAGGGTTAGGGTTAGGTTTAGAGTTAGGGTTAGGGTTATGGTAAGTCTAAGTGTGAGGGTTAAGGTTAGGTTTAGTTTTAGGGTTAGGGTTAGAATTAGGGTAAGGGTAAGGGTTAGGGTTATTGTTAGGGTTAGGGTTAGGGTTGGGGTTAAGGTTAGGGTTAGGGTTAGGGTGAGGGTAAGGTAAGGGTTAGGGTAAGGTTTAGGGTTAGGGTAAGGGTTAGGGTTAGGGTTAGCATTAGGGTTACGGTTAGGTTTAGGGTTAATGTTAATGTTAGGATTAAGGTTAGGGTTAGGGTTAGGGTTAGGGTTAGGGTTAGCGTTAGGGTAAGGGTAAGGGTTTGGGTTTGGGTTAGGGTTAGGCTTAAGGTAAGGGTAAGGGTTAGGGTTAGGGTTAGGCTTAGGTTTAGGGTTAGGGTTAGGGTTGGGGTAAGGGTTAGGGTTAGGGTAAGGGTAAGGGTTAGGTTTAGGGTTAGGGTTAGGTGTTAGGGTTATGGTTAGGGTTAGGTTTAGGGTTAGGGTTAGGGTTAGGGAAAGGGTAAGGGTTAGGGTTAGGGTTAGGGTTACGGTAAGGAATAGGGTTAGGGTTAGGGTTAGGGTTAGGGTTCGCGTTAGGTTTAGGGTTTTGGTTACGGTAAGGGTAAAGGTTAGGCTTAGGGTTTGGGTTAGGGTTAGGGGTAGGTTGAGTGTAAGGGTAAGGTTTCAGGTTAGGGTTGGGTCTAGGGTTCATGTTAGTGTTAGGGGAAGGGTAAGGGTTAGGGTTAGTGTTAGGTTTATGTTTAGGATTAGAGTAAGGGTAAGGGTTAGGGTTGGAGTTAGGGTTAGGGTTAGGGTTAGGATAAGGTTAAGGGTTAGGGTTAGGGTTACGGTTAGGGTTAGCCTAAGGGTTAGGGTTAGTGTTATGGTAATGGTAAGGTTTAGGGTTAAGGTTAGGTTTAGGTTTAGTTTTAGGATTAGGGTTATATTTAGGGTAAGGGTACGCGTTAGGGTTAGGATTAGTGTTAGGGTTGGGGTAAGGGTTAGGGTTAGGGTTAGGGTTAGGGTTAGTTTTAGGGTTAGGGTTAGGGTTAGGGTAAGGGTAAAAGTTAGGGTTAGGATTAGGGTTAGGGTTAGGGTAAAGGTAAGGGTTAGGGTTAGGGTTAGGGTAAGGGTAAGGGTTAGGGTTAGGGTTAGGGTTAGGGTAAGGGTTAGGGTTAGGGTTAGGTTTAGGGTAGGGGTTAGGGAAAGTTTAGGGTTAGGGTTAGGGTTAAGGTAAGGGTTAGGGTTAGGGGTTAGGGTTAGTGTTACGGTTAGGGTAAGGGTTAGGGTTAGGGTTAGGGTTGGATAAGGGTTAGGGTTAGGGTTAGGGTTAGGGTTAGCGTGGGGTTAAGGTTAGAGTTAGGGTTCGGGTAAGGGTAATGGTTAGGGTTAGGGTAGGGTTTGGTTTAGTGTTAGGGTTAGGGTTAGGGTTAGGGTTAGGGTTAGGCTAGGATAGGGGTTAGGGTTAGGGTTAGGGTTAGGTGTTAGGGTTAGGGTTAGGGTTAGGGTTAGGTTTAGGGTTAGGTTTAGTGTAAGTGTTAGGGTTAGGATTAGGTTAAGGATTAGGGTTAGGGTTAGGGTAAGGGTAAGGCTTAGGGTAGGGTTAGGGTTTGGATAAGTGTTAGGGTTAGGGTTCGCTTTAGGTTTAGGGATTTGGTTACGGTAAGGGTAAGGGTTAGGGTTGGGGTTAAGGTTAGGGTTAGGTTTAGTGTTAGGTTTAGGTTTACTGTTAGGGTAAGGGTAAGGGTTTGGGTTAGGGTTAGGGTTAGGAGCGGGTAACAGTTAGGGTTACGCTTAGGGTTAGGGTGAGGATTAGGGTTAGGGTTAGTGTTAGGGTAAGGTTTAGGGTTACGGTTAGGGTTAGTAGTAAGTTTAGGGTTAGGGTAAGGGTAATGGTTAGGGTTATGGTTAGGGTTAGGGGTTATTGTTAGGGTTAGGTTTAGGGTTAGGGTTATAGTAAGGATAAGCCTTAGGGTAGGGATATGGTTAGGTTTTGGGTTACGTTTAGGGTCAGTGTTAGGTTAAGGGTTAGGGTTAGGGTTAGGGTTATGGTTAAGGTGAGGGTTAGATTTAGGGTAAGAGTAAAGGTTAGGGTTAGGGTGAGGGTTAGGGTTAGGGTAATTGTTACCATTAGGTTTAGGGTTAGGGTTAGGTTAAGGATTAGGATTAGGGTTAGGGTAAGGGTAAGGCTTAGGGTTAGGGTTAGGGTTTGGGTAAGTGTTAGGGTTAGTGTTCGCGTTAGGTTTAGTGTTTTGGTTACAGTAAGGGTAAGGGTTAGGGATGGGGTTAGGGTTAGGGTTAGGTTTAGGGTTAGGGTTAGGGGTAGGTTTAGCGTAAGGGTAAGGTTTCAGGTTAGGGTTGGGTGTAGGCTTAGTGTTAGTGTTAGGGTAAGGGTAAGGGGTAGGGTTAGTGTTAGATTTATGTTTAGGGTTAGAGTAAGGGTAAGGGTTAGGGTTGGAGTTAGGGTTAGGGAAAGGGTTAGGGTTATGGTTAGGGTTAGGGTTAGGGTAAGGTTTAGGGGTAGGGTTAGGGTTAGGGTTAGGATAAGGGTAAGGGTTATGGTTAGGGTTAAGGTTAGGGATAGGGTAAGGTTTATGGTTAGGGTTAGAGTAACGGTAAGGGTTAGGGTTAAGGTTAGGGTTAGTTTTAGGTTTAGGGTTAGAGATATGTTAAGTGTTAGTGTTAGGGTTAGTGTTAGCGTTAGGGTTAGGGTTAGGGTTAGGTTAAGGGTTAGGGTTAAGGTAGGGTTAGGGTTAGCGTTAGGGTTAGTGTTGAGGTTAGGGTGAGGGTGAGGGTAAGGGTAAGGGTTAGGGTTAGGTTTAGGGTTAGGGTTAGGGTAAGGGTAAGGGTTAAAGTTAGGGTAAGGGTTAGGTTTAGGGTTAGGGTTAGGGTTACGGTAAGTATAAGGGTTAGGATTAAGGTTAGGTTTAGGTTTAGGGTTAGGGTTAGGATTAGGGTAAGGGTAAGGGTTAGGGTTAGGGTTAGGGTTAGGGTTAGGTTAAGGGTAAGGTTTAGGGTTAGGGTTAGGATTAGGGTAAGGGTAAGGGTTAGGGTTAGGGTTAGGGTTAGGGTTAGGTTAAGGGTAAGGGTTAGGTTTAGGGTTAGGATTAGGGTAATAGGGTTAGATTTAGCGTTGGGATTAAGGTTAGGGTTAAGGTTATGGTTATGGTTAGGGTTAGGGTAAGGGTAAGGGTTAGGGTTAGGGTTTGGGTTAGGTGTTAGGGTTAGGGTTAGTTAGGGTTAGGTTTAGTGTTAGGGTTAGGGTAAGGGTTAGGGGTTAGGTTTAGTGTTAGGGTTAGGGTAAGGGTTATGGTTAGGGGCAGGGTTGGGGTTAGGATAAGGGTTAGGGTTAGGGTTAGGTTTAGGGTGAGGGTAAGTTTTAGGGTTAAGGTAAGGGTAAGGTTTAGGGTCAGGGTTAGGGTTAGGTGTTAGGGTTATGGTTAGGGTTAGGTTTAGGGTTAGGGTTAGGGTTAGGGTTAGGGAAAGGGTAAAGGTTAGGGTTAGGTTTAGGGTGAGGGTAAGGTTAAGTGTTAGGGTTATGGTTAGGGTTAAGTTTAGAGTTAGGATTAGGGTTAGGTTTAGGGTTAGGGTTAGAATTAGGGTAAGGGTAAGGGTTAGGATTAGGTTTAGGGTTAGGGTAAGGGTTAGGTTTAGGGTTAGGGTTAGAGTTAGGTTTAGGGTTGGGGTAAAGGGTAGGGTTAGGGTTAGGGTGAGGGTAAGGTTAAGGGTTAGGGTTAGGGTTAGGGTTAGCCTTAGGGTTACGGTTATGTTTAGGGTTACGGTTAGGGTTAGGATTAAGGTTAGGGTTAGGGTTAGCGTTAGGGTAAGGGTAAGGGTTTGGGTTAGGGTTAGGCTTAAGGTAAGGGTAAGGGTTAGTGTTAGGGTTAGGCTTAGGTTTAGGGTTAGGTTTAGGCTTGGGGTAAGGGTTAGGGTTAGGGTAAGGGTAAGGGTTAGGGTTGGGTTAGGGTTAGGTGTTAGGGTTATGGTTAGGGTTAGGTTTAGGGTTAGGGTTAGGGTTAGGGTTAGGGAAAGGGTTAGGGTTAGGGTTAGGGTTAGGGTTAGGTTTAGGGTTAGGGTTACGATTATGGTAAGTGTAAGTGTTAGGATTAGGGTTAGGGTAACAATAAGGGTAAGGGTTAAGATTAGGGTTAGGTTTAGGGTTAGGGTTAGGGTAAGGCTAAGTGTTAGGTTTAAGGTTAGGGTTAGAGTTAGTTTTTGAATTAAGGTTATGTTTAGGGTAAGGGTAGGTTTAGGATTAGTGTTAGGGTTATGGTTAGGGTTAGGTTTAGGTTTAGGCTTGGGGTTAAGGTTGGGTTAGGATTAGGGTGATGGTAAGGGTAAGGGTTAGGGTTATGGTTAGGGTTAGGGTAAGGGTTAGGGTTAGGGTTAGGGTTAGGGTTACGGTTAGGTTTAGGTTTATGGTTAGGGTTAGGATTAAGGTTAGGGTTAGTGCTTGGTTTAGGGTTAAGTTTAGCGTTAGGGTAAGGGTAAGGGTTTGGGATAGGGTTAGGCTTAAGGTAATGGTAAGGGTTAGGCTTAGAGTGGTTTAGAGTAAGGGTTAGGGTTAGGTTTAGGGTTAAGGTTAGTGTTAGGGTTATTTTTAGGGTTAGGGTTAGGGTTAGGGTAAGGGTAAGAATTAAGGTTAGGATTAGGGTTAGGGTTAGAGTAAGGGTTAGGGTTAGGGTTAGGGTTATGGTTCGAGTTAGGGTAAGGATAAGTTTTATGTTTAGGGTTAGGGTAAGGGTTAGGGTAAGGGTTAGGGTTAGGTTTAGCTTTGGCGTTAAGTTTACGGTTAGGATTAGGGTTAGGGTTAGGGTTATTGTTAGGGTTAGGGTTAAGTTTAGGGTTAGGGTTAGGGTTAGGGTTAGTGTTAGGGTTAGGGTTAGGGTAAGGGTTAGGGTTAGGGTTAGGTTTAGGGTTAGGGTAATGGTAAATGTTAGGGATAGTCTTAGGGTTAGGATTAGTGTTAGGATAAGGGTAAGGGTTATGGTTAGGGTTAGGGTTAGGGTTCGGGGTTAGGGTTAGGGTTAGGGTTAGGTTTAGGGTTAGGGTTAGGGCTAAGTTTAGGGTTAGGGATAGGGTTAGGGTAAGGGTTAGGGTTAGGGTTAGGTAAGGGTTAAGGTTAGGTTAGGGTTAGGGTTAGATTTAGGGTTAGGGTTAAGGTAAGGTTACGGGTTAGGGTTAGTGTTAGGGTTATGGTTAGGGTAAGGGTTAGAGTTAGGTTTAGTGTAAGGGTAAGGTTTTGGGTTAGGATTGGGTGTAGGGTTAGTGTTAGGGTTAGGGTAAGGGTAAGGGTTAGGGTTAGGGTTAGGGTTAGGGTTATGTTTAGGATTAGAGTAAGGCTAAGGGTTAGGGTTAGAGTTAGGGTTCGGGTAAGGGTTAGGGTTATGGTTAGGGTCAGGTTTAGGTTAAGGGTAAGTGTCAGGGTTAGGGTTAGGGTTAGGGTTAGGATAAGGTTAAGGGTTAGGGTTAGGTTTACGGTTAGGGTTAGCGTAAGGGTTAGGGTTAGTGTTAGGGTAATGGTAAGGGTTAGGGTTAAGGTTAGGGTTAGGTTTAGGTTTAGGGTTAGGGTTAGGGTAAGGGTAAGTGTTAGGGTTATGGTTAGGTTTAGGTTTAGTTTTAGGATTAGGGTTATATTTAGGGTAAGGGTACGGGTTAGGGTTAGGATTAGTGTTAGGGTTGGGGTAAGGGTTAGGGTTAGGGTTAGGGTTAGGGTTAGTTTTAGGGTTAGGGTTAGGGTTAGGGTAAGGGTAAAAGGGTTAGGATTAGGGTTAGAGTAAGGGTTAGGGTTAGGGTTAGTGTAAGGGTTAGGGTTAGGGTTAGAGTTAGGGTAAGGTTAAATTTTAGGGTTTGGGTTAGTGTTTGGGTTAGGGTAATAGGGTTAGATTTAGCGTTGGGGTTAAGGTTAGGTTTAGGGTTAGCGTAAGGGTAAGGGTTAGTGTTAGGGTTAGGGTTAGGAGAGGGTAACAGTTAGGGTTACGGTTAGGGTTAGGGTAAGGATTAGGGTTAGGGTTAGTGTTAGGGTAAGTTTTAGGGTTAGGGTTAGGGTTAGTAGTAAGTTTAGGGTTAGGGTAAGGGTAATGGTTAGGGTTAGGGTAAGGGTTATGGTTAGGGTTAGGGGTTATGGTTAGGGTTAGGTTTAGGGTTAGGGTTATGGTAAGGATAAGACTTAGGGTTAGGGATATGGTTAGGTTTTGGGTTACGTTTAGGGTTAGGGTTAGGTTAAGGGTTAGGGTTAGGGTTAGGGTTATGGTTATGGTGAGGGTTAGATTTAGGGTAAGGGTAAAGGTTAGGTTTAGGGTGAGGGGTAGGGTTAGGGTAATTGTTACCGTTAGGTTTAGGGTTAGGGTTAGGTTTAGGGTTACTGTTAGGGTTAGGGTAATTGTAAGTGTTAGGTTTAAGGTAGGGTTAGGGTTAGCGTTAGGGTTAGGGTTAAGGTTAGGGTGAGGGTGAGGGTAAGGTTAAGAGTTAGGTTTAGGGTTAGGGTTGGGGTAAGGGTAAGGGTTAGAGTTAGGGTTAGGGTGAAAGTTAGGGTTAGGTTTAGGGTTAGGGTTAGGATTAGGGTAAGGGTAAGGGTTAGGGTTAGGATTAGGGTTAGGTTTAGGGTAAGGGTTAGGGTTAGGTTTAGGGTTAGGTTTAGGGTTAGGGTTAGGGTAAGGGTAAGGGTTAGGGTTAGGTTTAGGGTTAGTGTTAGAGTTAGGGTTAGGTTTAGGGTTAGGGTTAGGGTAAGGGTTAGGTTTAGGGTTAGGCTTAAGGTAAGGGTAAGTGTTAGGGTTAGGATTAGGGTTAGGTTTAGAGTAAGGGTTTGGGTTAGGTTTAGGGTAAGGGTAAGGTTTAGGTTTAGGGTTAGGGTTAGGGTTAGGGTTAGGGTAAGGTTAAGGGTTAGGGTTAGTTTTAGGGTTAGGTTTAGGGTTATCGTAAGGGTAAGTTTTGGGGTTAGAGTTAGGGTAAGGGTTAGGGTTAGGGTTAGGGTTAGGTTAGGGGATAGGGTAAGGGTAAGTGTTAGGGTTAGGTTTAGAATAAGGGTAAGGGTTAGGGTTAGGGTTAGGGGTTAGTGTTAGTGTTAGGGTTAGGGTTAGGTTTAGGGTTAGAGATAGGGTAAGCCAATTGTTAGGGTTAGGGTTGAGCTTAGGTTTAGGATTAGGTTTTGGGTTAGTGTTAGGTTTAGGGTTAGGGTTAGGGTAAGGGTAAGCATTAGGGTTAGGGTTAGGATAAGGGTTAGGGTTAGGGTTAGATTTAGAGTTAGGTTTACGGTTATGGTAAGGGTTAAGGTTAGGGTTAGGGTTAGGGAAAGGGTAAGGGTTTGGATTAGGGTTAGGCTTAGGTTTAGGGTTCGGGTTAGGGTTGGGGTAAGGGTAAGGGTTAGGGTTAAGTTTAGGGTTAGGGTTAGTTTTAAATTAGCGTTAGGGTTAGGGTAAGTGTAAGGGTTAGGGTTAGGATTAGTGTTAATGTTAGGGTAAGGGTTAGGGTTAGGTTTAGGGTTAAGCTTAGTGTTAGGGATAGTTTTAGGGTTAGGGTTAGGGTTAGGGTAAGGGTAAGAGTTAGGGTTAGGATTAGGGTTAGGGTTAGGGTAAGGGTTAGGGTTAGGGTTAGGATTAGGGTAAGGGTTAGGGTTAGGGTTAGGGTAAGAGTTAGGGTTAGGGTTAGGGTTAGGGTAGGGGTTAGGGTAAGTTTAGGGTTAGTTTTAAGGGTAAGGGTTAGGGTTAGTTTTAGGGTTAGGGTTAGTGTTACGGTAAGTCTAAGGGTTAGGGTTAAGGTTAGGTTTAGGTTTAGGGTTAGGGTTAGAATTAGGGTAAGCGTAAGGGTTAGGATTAGGTTTAGGGTTAGGGTTAGGGTTAGGTTTAGGCTTAGGTTTAGGGTTAGGGTTAGGTTTAGGGTTGGGTTTAAGGTTAGGGTTAGTGTTAGGGTGAGGGTAAGTGTAAGGGTTAGGTTTAGGGTTAGGGTTAGCTTAAGGTTTAGGGTTAGGGTTAGCATTAGGGTTACGGTTAGGTTTAGGGTTACGGTTAGGGTTAGGATTAAGTTTAGGGTTAGGGTTAGGGTTAGGGTTAGCGTTAGGGTAAGGGTAAGGGTTTGGGTTAGGGTTAGGCTTAAGGTAAGGGTAAGGGTTAGGGTTAGGGTTAGGCTTAGTTTTAGGGTTAGGGTTAGGGTTGGGCTAAGGGTTAGGGTTAGGGTAAGGGTAAGGGTTAGGGTTAGGGTTAGGGTTAAGTGTTAGGGTTAGGGTTAGGGTTAGGTTTAGGGTTAGGTTTAGGGTTAGGGTTAGGGAAAGGGTAGGGGTTAGGGTTAGGGTTAGCGTTAGGGTAAGGATTAGGGTTAGGGTTTGGGTAACGGAAGGCTTAAGGTTAGGGTTAGGTTTTGGGTAAGTGTTAGGGTTAGGGTTCGCGTTAGGTTTAGGGTTTTGGTTACGGTAAGGGTAAGGGATAGGCTTAGTGTTTGGGTTAGGGTTAGGGGTAGGTTTAGTGTAAGGGTAAGGTTTCAGGTTAGGGTTGGGTGTAGGGTTCATGTTAGTGTTAGGGGAAGGGTAAGGGTTAGGGTTAGTGTTAGGTTTAGGTTTAGGTTTATGTTTAGGATTAGAGTAAGGGTAAGGTTTAGGGTTGGAGTTAGGGTTAGGGGGAAGGGTTAGGGTTAGGGTTAGGATAAGGTTAAGGGTTAGGGTTAGGGTTACGATTAGGGTTAGCGTAAGCGTTAGGGTTAGTGTTAGGGTAATGGTAAGGGTTAGGGTTAAGGTTAGGGTTAGGTTTAGTTTTAGGATTAGGGTTATATTTAGGGTAAGGGTACGCGTTAGGGTTAGGATTAGTGTTAGGGTTGGGGTAAGGTTTAGGGTTAGGGTTAGGCTTAGGGTTAGTTTTAGGGTTAGGGTTAGGGTTAGGGTAAGGGTAAAAGTTAGGGTTAGGATTAGGGTTAGGGTTAGGGTAAGGGTTAGGGTTAGGGTTAGGGTTAGGGTAAGGGTTAGGGTTAGGGTTAGGGTAAGGGTTAGGGTTAGGGTAATAGGGTTAGATTTAGCGTTGGGGTTATGGTTAGGTTTAGGGTTAGCGTAAGGGTAAGGGTTAGGGTTAGGGTTAGGGTTAGGGTAAGGGTTAGGGTTAGGGTTAGGGTAGGGGTTAGGGAAAGTTTAGGGTTAGGGTGAGTGTTAGGGTAAGGGTTAGGGTTATGGGTTAGGGTTAGTGTTATGGTTAGGGTAAGGGTTAGGGTTAGGGTTAGGGTTAGGGTTGGATAAGGGTTAGGGTTAGGGTTAGAGTTAGGGTAAGGGTAAGTTTTAGGGTTAGGGTTAGGGTTAGGGTGGGGTTTAGGTTAGAGTTAGGGTTCGGGTAAGGGTAAGGGTTAGGGTTAGGGTGGGGTTTGGTTAAGAGTTAGGGTTAGGGTTAGGGTTAGGGTTAGGCTAGGGTAGGGGTTAGGGTTAGGGTTATGGTTAGGTGTTAGGGTTAGGGTTAGGGTTATGGTTAGGTTTAGGGTTAGGGTTAGTGTAAGGGTTAGGGTTAGGGTTAGGTTAAGGATTAGGGTTAGGGTTAGGGTAAGGGTAAGGCTTAGGGTAGGGTTAGGGTTTGGGTAAGTGTTAGGGTTAGGGTTCGCTTTAGGTTTAGGGTTTTGGTTACGGTAAGGGTAAGGGTTAGGGTTGGGGTTAGGGTTAGGGTTAGGTTTAGGGTTAGGTTTAGGTTTACGGTTAGGGTAAGGGTAAGGGTTTGGGTTAGGGTTAGGGTTAGGAGAGGGTAACAGTTAGGGTTACGGTTAGGGTTAGGGTAAGGATTATGGTTAGGGTTAGTGTTTGGGTAAGGTTTAGGGTTAGGGTTAGGGTTAGTAGTAAGTTTAGGGTTAGGGTAAGGGTATTGGTTAGGGTTAGGGTTAGGGTTATGGTTAGGGTTAGGGGTTATGTTTAGGGTTAGGTTTAGGGTTAGGGTTATGGTAAGGATAAGACTTAGGGTTAGGGATATGGTTAGGTTTTGGGTTAGGTTTAGTGTTAGTTTTAGGTTAAGGGTTAGGGTTAGGGTTAGGGTTATGGTTAAGGTGAGGGTTAGATTTAGGGTAAGGGTAAAGGGTAGGGTTAGGGTGAGGGTTAGGGTTAGGGTAATTGTTACCGTTAGGTTTAGGGTTCGTGTTAGGGTTAGGGTTAGGTTAAGGATTAGGGTTAGGGTTAGGGTAAGGGTAAGGCTTAGGGTTAGGGTTAGGGTTAGGGTTTGGGTAAGTGTTAGGGTTAGTGTTCGCGTATGGTTTAGGGTTTTGGTTACGGTAAGGGTAAGGGTTAGGGTTGGGGTTAGGGTTACGGTTAGGTTTAGGGTTAGGTTTAGGTTTACGGTTATGGTAAGGATAAGGTTTTGGTTTAGGGTTAGGGTTAGGAAAGGGTAACAGTTAGAGTTACGGTTAGGGTTAGGGTAAGGATTAGGGTTAGGGTTAGGGTAAGGTTTAGGGTTAGGGTTAGGATTAGTAGTAAGGTTAGGGTTAGGGTAAGGGTAATGGTTAGGGTTAGCATTAGGGTTACGGTTAGGGTTAGGGGTTATGGTTCGGGTTAGGTTTAGGGTTAGGTTTATGGTAAGGATAAGACTTAGGGTTAGGGATAGGGTTAGGGTTTGGGTTACGTTTAGGGTTTGGGTTAGTTTAAGGATTAGGGTTAGGGTTAGGGTTATGGTTAAGGTGAGTGATAGATTTAGGGTAAGGGTAAGGGTTAGGGTTAGGGTGAGGGTTAGGGTTAGTGTAAATGTTATCGTTAGGTTTAGGGTTAGGGTTAGGGTTAGGGTAAGGGTAAGGGTTAGGGTTAAGGTAGGGTTAGGGTTAGCGTTAGGGTTAGGGTTAATGTTAGGGTGAGGGTGAGGGTAAGGTTAAGGGTTAGGGTTAGGTTTAGGGTTAGGGTTAGGGTATGGGTAAGTGTTAGAGTTAGGGTTATTTTTAAGGTTAGGGTTAGGTTTAGGGTTAGGGTTAGGATTAGGGTTAGGGTTAGGGTAAGTGTTAGGGTTAGGGTTAGGGTTAGGTTTAGGGGTACTGTTAGGGTAAGGGTGAGGGTTAGGGTTAGGGTTAGGGTTAGCGTTAGGGTAAGGGTAAGGGTTAGGTTTAGGGTTAGGCTTAAGGTAAGGGTCAGGGTTAGGGTTAGGATTAGGGTTAGGTTTAGAGTAAGGGTTAGGGTTAGGTTTAGGTTAAGGGTAAGGTTTAGGTTTAGGTTTAGGGTTAGGGTTACGGTTAGGGTAAGGTTAAGGGTTAGGGTTAGGGTTAGGTTTAGGGTTAGGGTTAGGGTTAGGGTAAGGGTAAGGTTTAGGGTTAGGGTTAGGTAAGGGTTAGGGTTAGGGTTAGGGTTAGGTTAGTGGATAGGGTAAGGGTAAGTTTTAGGGTAAGGGTTAGAATAAGGGTAAGGGTTAGGGTTAGGGGTTAGTGTTATGGTTAGGGTTAGTGTTCGATTTAGGGTTAGGGTTAGGTAAGGGCAATTGTTAGGGTTAGGGTTGAGCTTAGGGTTAAGGTTAGGGTTAGGGTTAGTGTTAGGTTTAGGGTTAGGGTTAGGGTAAGGGTAAGCGTTAGGGTTAAGGTTAGGTTTAAGGTTAGGGTTAGGGTTAGGATTAGGGTTATGTTTAGGGTTATGGTAAAGGTCAGGTTTAGGGTTACGGTAAGGTTTAGGGTTAGGTTAAGGGTTAGGGTTGGGGTTAGGGTTAGGGTTAGGTTTAGCGTTAGGGCAAGGTTTAGGTTTAGGGTTAGGGTTAGGGTAAGGGTTAGGGTTAGGATTAGGGTTAGGGTTAGGTTTAGGGTTAGGGAAAGGGTAAGGTTTAGGGTTAGGGTTAGGCTTAGGTTTAGGGTTCGGGCTAGGGTTGGGGTAAGGGTAAGGGTTAGGGTTAAGTTTAGGTTTAGGGTTAGTTTTAAATTAGGGTTAGCGTTAGGGTAAGTGTAAGGGTTAGGGTTAGGATTAGTGTTAGGGTTAGGGTAAGGGTTAGGGTTAGGTTTAGGGTTAAGGTTAGTGTTACGGTTAGTTTTAGGGTTAGGGTTAGGGTTAGGGTAAGAATTAGGATTAGGATTAGTTTTAGGGTTAGGGTAAGGGTTAGGGTTAGGGTTAGGTTTAGGTTTAGAGTTAGTGTAAGGATAAGTTTTATGGTTAGGGTTAGGCTTAGGTTTAGGGTTAGGGTTAGGGTTGGGGTAAGGGTTAGGGTTAGGGTTAGGGTAAGGGTAAGGGTTAGGGTTAGGGTTAGGGTTAGCTGTTAGGGTTAGGGTTAGGGTTAGGTTTAGGGTTAGGGTTAGGGTTAGGGAAAGGGTAAGGGTTAGGGTTAGGGTTAGGGTTGGGGTAAGGATTAGGATTAGGGTTTGGGTAACGGAAGGCTTAAGGTTAGGGTTAGGGTTTGGGTAAGTGTTAGGGTTAGGGTTCGCGTTAGGTTTAGGGTTTTGGTTACAGTAAGGAAAGGCTTAGGCTTAGGGTTTGGGTTAGGGGTAGCGGTAGGTTTAGTGTAAGGGTAAGGTTTCAGGTTAGGGTGGGGTGTAGGGTTCGTGTTAGTGTTAGGGGAAGGGTAAGGGTTAGGGTTAGTGTTAGGTTTAGGTTTAGGTTTATGTTTAGGATTAGAGTAAGGGTAAGGTTTAGGGTTGGAGTTAGGGTTAGGGGAAGGGTTAGGGTTAGGGTTAGGATAAGGTTAAGGGTTAGGGTTAGGGTTACGGTTAGGGTTAGCGTAAGGGTTAGGGTTAGTGTTAGGGTAATGGTAAGGGTTAGGGTTAAGGTTAGGGTTAGGTTTAGGTTTAGGGTTAGGGTTAGGGTTAGGGTAAGGGTTAGGGTTAGGGTTAAGTTTAGGTTTAGGTTTAGTTTTAGGATTAGGGTTATATTTAGGGTAAGGGTACGCGTTAGGGTTAGGATTAGTGTTAGGGTTGGGGTAAGGGTTAGGGTTAGGGTTAGGGTTAGGGTTAGTTTTAGGGTTAGGGTTAGGGTTCGGGTAAGGGTAAAAGTTAGGGTTAGGATTAGGGTTAGGGTTAGGGTAAGGGTTATGGTTAGGGTTAGGGTTAGGGTAAGGGTTAGGGTTAGGGTTAGGGTTAGGGTAGGGGTTAGGGAGAGTTTAGGGTTAGGGTTAGGGTTAGGGTAAGGGTTAGGGTTAGGGGTTAGGGATAGTGTTATGGTTAGGGTAAGGGTTAGGGTTAGGGTTAGGTTTAGGGTTGGATAAGGGTTAGGGTTAGGGTTAGAGTTATGGTAAGGGTAAGTTTTAGGGTTAGGGTTAGGGTTAGGGTGGGGTTTAGGTTAGAGTTAGGGTTCGCGTAAGGGTAAGGGTTAGGGTTAGGGTAGGGTTTGGTTAAGAGTTAGGGTTAGGGTTAGGGTTAGGGTTAGGCTAGGGTAGGGGTTAGGGTTAGGGTTAGGGTTAGGTGTTAGGGTTAGGGTTAGGGTTAGGGTTAAGTTTAGGGTTAGGGTTAGTGTAAGGGTTAGGGTTAGGGTTATGTTAAGGGTTAGGGTTAGGGTTAGGGTAAGGGTAAGGCTTAGGGTAGGGTTAGGGTTTGGGTAAGTGTTAGGGTTAGGGTTCGCTTTAGGCTTAGGGTTTTGGTTACGGTAAGGGTAAGAGTTAGGGTTGGGGTTAGGGTTAAGGTTAGGTTTAGGGTTAGGTTTAGGTTTACGGTTAGGGTAAGGGTAAGGGTTTGGATTAGGGTTAGGGTTAGGAGAGGGTAACAGTTAGGGTTACGGTTAGGGTTAGGGTAAGGATTATGGTTAGGGTTAGTGTTTGGGTAAGGTTTAGGGTTAGGGTTATGGTTAGTAGTAAGTTTAGGGTTAGGGTAAGGGTAATGGTTAGGGTTAGGGTTAGGGTTATGGTTAGGGTTAGGGGTTATGGTTAGGGTTAGGGTAAGGGTTAGGGTTAGGGTTAAGTTTAGGTTTAGGTTTAGTTTTAGGATTAGGGTTATATTTAGGGTAAGGGTACGCGTTAGGGTTAGGATTAGTGTTAGGGTTGGGGTAAGGGTTAGGGTTAGGGTTAGGGTTAGGGTTAGTTTTAGGATTAGGGTTAGGGTTCGGGTAAGGGTAAAAGTTAGGGTTAGGATTAGGGTTAGGGTTAGGGTAAGGGTTATGGTTAGGGTTAGGGTTAGGGTAAGGGTTAGGGTTAGGGTTAGGGTTAGGGTAGGGGTTAGGGAAAGTTTAGGGTTAGGGTTAGGGTTAGGGTAAGGGTTAGGGTTAGGGGTTAGGGATAGTGTTATGGTTAGGGTAAGGGTTAGGGTTAGGGTTAGGGTTAGGGTTGGATAAGGGTTAGGGTTAGGGTTAGAGTTAGGGTAAGGGTAAGTTTTAGGGTTAGGGTTAGGGTTAGGGTGGGGTTTAGGTTAGAGTTAGGGTTCGGGTAAGGGTAAGGGTTAGGGTTAGGGTAGGGTTTGGTTAAGAGTTAGGGTTAGGGTTAGGGTTAGGGTTAGGCTAGGGTAGGGGTTAGGGTTAGGGTTAGGGTTAGGTGTTAGGGTTAGGGTTAGGGTTAGGGTTAAGTTTTGGGTTAGGGTTATTGTAAGGGTTAGGTTTAGGGTTAGGTTAAGGGTTAGGGTTAGGGTTAGGGTAAGGGTAAGGCTTAGGGTAGGGTTAGGGTTTGGGTAAGTGTTAGGGTTAGGGTTCGCTTTAGGTTTAGGGTTTTGGTTACGGTAAGGGTAAGGGTTAGGGTTGGGGTTAGGGTTAAGGTTAGGTTTAGGGTTAGGTTTAGGTTTACGGTTAGGGTAAGGGTAAGGGTTTGGATTAGGGTTAGGGTTAGGAGAGGGTAACAGTTAGGGTTACGGTTAGGGTTAGGGTAAGGATTATGGTTAGGGTTAGTGTTTGGGTAAGGTTTAGGGTTAGGGTTATGGTTAGTAGTAAGTTTAGGGTTAGGGTAAGGGTAATGGTTAGGGTTAGGGTTAGGGTTAGGGTTAGGGTTAGGGGTTATGGTTAGGGTTAGGTTTAGGGTTAGGGTTATGGTAAGGATAAGACTTAGGGTTAGGGATATGGTTAGGTTTTGGGTTACGTTTAGGGTTAGTGTTAGGTTAAGGGTTAGGGTTAGGGTTAGGTTTATGGTTAAGGTGAGGGTTAGATTTAGGGTAAGGGTAAAGGTTAGGGTTAGGGTGATTGTTAGGGTTAGGGTAATTGTTACCGTTAGGTTTAGGGTTAGGGTTAGGGTTAGGTTTAGGTTTACGGTTAGGGTAAGGATAAGGTTTTGGGTTAGGGTTAGGGTTAGGAAAGGGTAACAGTTAGGGTTACGGTTAGGGTTTGGCTAAGGAGTAGGGTTAGGGTAAGGTTTAGGGTTAGGGTTAGGGTTAGTAGTAAGTTTAGGGTTAGGGTAAGGGTAATGGTTAGGGTTAGGGTTAGGGTTATGGTTAGGGTTAGGGGTTATGGTTCGGGTTAGGTTTAGGGTTAGGGTTATGGTAAGGATAAGACTTAGGGTTAGGGATAGGGTTAGGGTTTGCGTTGCGTTTAGGGTTTGGGTTAGTTTAAGTTTTAGGGTTAGGGTTAGGGTTATGGTTAAGGTGAGGGTTAGATTTAGGGTAAGGGTAAGGGTTAGGGTTAGGGTGACGGTTAGGGTTAGTGTAAATGTTACCGTTAGGTTTAGGGTTAGGGTTAGGGTTAGGGTAAGGGTAAGGGTTAGGGTTAAGGTAGGGTTAGGGTTAGCGTTAGGGTTAGGGTTAATGTTAGGGTGAGGGAGAGGGTAAGGTTAAGGGTTAGTGTTGGAGACTGCCTCAGGGTCTCTTAACTTGCTGTCTAAAACTTTTTATATGATAGCTTAGTAAAAATTTTAGGCCGCTTAATTGTGCTATCTTTATTTACCGGTTGCTTTACTCCGTACCAGGAGACATCCTGACTGCTATCATAATTTATAAGTCACTCTGCTCTGTGTCAAGAAGCATCTGGACTGATATCTTGACAGTTAGTTTAGAGACTATTCTGATTTACGCTAAGTGTTATCTCACAGGTCACTTGCTCCATCTCCTGTCTTCCCAAACCTCCTTTTCTTGCCTATAATGAATCTTGCAAAGTAAAAATTCTGCTGCGCTAGCCCCTGCTTTAGAGCCCTATATAAACCCCCTCTGACTTTCAATAAACAGACCTTGATCAGAGCACTGTCTTGGTCTCATTCTTTGTGTTTGTCTGTCCCACTCATTTAGGTATGGTTCCCTCTCGGGTCTCAGTTGACTGAACCCCGCGGGCCGGGGCAGATTGGCGCCCAACGTGGGGCTCGAGGCACGGGAACAGCGCCTAAAGCCGTCGCCACCTAAGAAGGACTGCGCAGTCTTAGCCACCCCAAATTCAGAGGACGAGGAGTACCCGCCTGCGTCCACTGCCAAGGTAGGAGAAATTCGACGAATTGGGACAGAAACTTAGTAAGCAAGAGTTGTTTGTTCAAGGCTTAAAGGCTTCACTCAAAACACAAGGAACTTGGGTTAGAAAGAAAGATTCAAAGGCATTTTTCGAAGAATTATGTCCTTGGTTCCCCAAAGAGGGAACGATTAATGAGGTTATATGGCAAAGAGTTGGAGACTGTTTAAATCATTAAGAAGATTCATGTTTTTATAAGAATTTTCATGTAATTATTGCAATTGTGGTCAAATAAGGAACATTTTCTGCTTGAAACTATAAATAGTGCATGCTTGGCCATGTACACTGTAAATAGCCTTTACCAAATGTGTTTGACAAGGAATTGTTTTTATGTGGATAAAATGATCATTGATCTTAAAGATTGCTTTTTTACAATTCCACTACACCCTGATGATATTTTGTTGGAGGCTCAGGACAGGCCAGATCTACTTTCTAAGGCCTTTCTTAACCTTGGCTTGCAAATAGCTCCTGATAAAGTCAATGTCGTATTGACTGCCTCCATACCCTTAGATATTCAATGGCTCAGGCCTTATTGAAAATTGCCCAATAATACCTTTTGGCCCCTCAATGATATTCTGCGAGGAGACTCTGACTCCTCCTCCCTCCGCAAACTCACAGCAGGCTAACTTATTGCAGGCCATGTGTCAGCTTGATTTGGTCATCTCCTCCGAGTTAAATGTTAGACCCTTAAAGAATCCACACAAGTCTCAGGTAAAACAGCAGGCCCCTCCCTTACTTGTCTTTCCAGTCACTGCCTGTCACATTAAAATTACCCCAGGGTGGTGACAACCAAAACAAGGAGGCAGAAATCCTGGAGTGAAGGGGAGTCAGGAAATGACTCCCCTCAAGGAGATCAAATAGAGCATTCTGATAATCAGAGTGAAGAGGAGTCAGAAGAAGAGGGAGGAAGAGGTCCCCGGTTAACCCTCAGAGCCCCAAATAATTATCAGCCTTTCAAATTTAAACAAATTAAAGAATTAAAGAATGCTGTTTCTTCCTATGGGCCGACTGCCCCTTTTACTCTGTCTTTGCTGGAGAGCTTGTGTTCACAATACCTCACTATTTACGATTGGGAGACCCTGGCAAAAGCAGTTCTTAGCCAAGGTCAATATCTCTCCTGGAAAGCTGATTATACAGAGAGGTGTCGGGAACAAGAAAATAGTAACATCCTTGAGCCTGGAACGGCTAAATGGACACTCAAGAAATTATTAGGACAGGCTCCCTATAACACCAATGAGCGGCAAGCCAGGTTTCCTCCTGGGTTGTTAGCACAAGTCCGACTCGCCACGCTGCAGGCCTGGAAAGCAATACCTTCCCCTGGTTCTATTTTTTCCTCCATTGCTAAAATTCGTCAGGGACCACAAGAGCCATATAATGAGTTTGTGGGGAGGCTTACTGAAGCCGCTGAACGTATTTCTGGTAGGGATGAAACTGAGAGTGATTTTATTAAACACCTGGCTTATGAAAACGCCAACTCCGCCTGCCAAGCCGCGTTACGGCCTCATGGGCGTCTTAAGACTCTCTCTGACTATATAAAAATCTGCTCGGATGTAGACCCCACCTCCCGCAATATTGGCCTAGCTATCGGAGCGGCGCTCAAAGAGTTACACCCAGAAAAAAAGCGCCTGTGCTCTAACTGTCGCCAGGCTGGACATTTTGCTCGGGAGTGTCCCCAGCCCAAAACTATTAACTCAGCTCCAGGGAACTCCCCACAGCAGGGACAAATTCTGCCCTTTTGTCCACGATGTAAAAAGGGCAGACATTGGGTTTCCGAGTGCCACTCCAAGACAGATATTCAAGGAAAACCTTTAACTTCTGGGCCGGCGGGAAACTACAGGAAGGGCCAGCCTCAGGACCCCAGTCAACAAACTTCTGGGGCAGTCAGATTTGTTCCCCTACAGCAGGTGGCCCCTGCAGTGTCTCATCCCTCATACGGGCCACCCCAGGGAGCGCAGGGCTTGACCTCTGTTCCTCCACCCATACATATTAACCCCTGAGGTGGGAACCCAGCTCCTATGCACCAGAGTATTTGGGCCCCTGCCGCCAAATGTATTTGGCCTTATTTTGGAAGAGGCAGCTCAGTTATTCAGGGACTTAATATTTCACCTGGCATAATTGATAATGATTACACAGGTGAGATAAAAATCATGGCCTCTGCACAGGACGGCCCTGTCTCTATTTATCCGGGACAGAGAATCGCTCAATTGGCTTTATTACCCCCTCATTAGCACATTTAAAAGGAATCGGCCAGTCTTCCAACCCTCTCCAGAGCTCAAAAGTTTTAACATGGGAGGATCAAGAAGGAAGTAAAGGCACAGTTCAGCCCTATGTAGTTCCAAATATCCCAGTTAACTTATGGGGGAGGGCTATTCTCTCTCAAATGAAGCTTTTTATGTGCAGGCCAAATGAGATTGTAACACAGCAAATGCTTAGTCAAGGAATTCTTCCCGGCCAAGGGCTTGGAAAAGAAAAGCAAAGGCCTCCGGCCTAGAAACTGCTGCAGGCCCAGCTCCTGTGTGTAGCTGGCCTAGCAGCATCTTAGCAATTGGCATGCCCCCTGTTCTGGCCAGAGCCATTCAGCCGCTGCTCCTATAATCTCTAGGGAGAGACAAGATATGGATGTTGTGACATTCTATGATGACTGCATTAGTTATGAAAAAATTGACATGGAACTGCTCCCCCAATTCTAGGGGCCACAGTCTAATCGCATAGACGGGAAAAACAATTGGGGCTACTAAAATTAATAAGGATCAGGCAAATACAAGTTTCAAATACAGGTTTCTTCATAATATCCCCACATTAAATATGTTAATGGGAACTACCCAACCAAGGCTCTCAAGTCTTTCACCAATTCTTAATAATTTGTATATTTATGCTATTGAGATAAAAGATTGCCTTTTTCTAGAAACAGTGGTTTTCCTTTAACAACCTTTTTTTGTAAAAGATGCCCAGGTGAAAAGCAAAGGCCTCTGGAGGTAAGTAGAAATTGGCCGACCCCCTGTATGTCTGTGTTTTGTTTTGTTTTTAAGAAAGTGCACTGTGGTCCTAAAACAGAGAGAAAAGAAGGCTGGACGCAGCAAGGTCTCTAAGGCCTGGGTGGTCAAGGGACGCCTTGACCCCCCTTCTGAGTTTCTTGTGGATAACAGGGTGCCTGAGAGTCCCACCGGCAAGACATGTCTAAATCTAAAAACAGCTGTTTGGTGAAAACATTCATCTGAGCTCATGTTTCTGTGTTAAGTGTATCTGATTGAGTCCAATTTTCTTGTTATATGTCAATGTCTGATTTTGTTTCAGAGGCTTTTGTAGGTAGATTAGGATGGCCTCCGTCTGCCAGCTACCAGGGGATGGAAATCTCTTTCTGTCACTCTGGTAGTTTAAGGCCAGGCATGCCATCAAAAGTTTAGGAGTTACTTAAAAGTCTCTGTTTCTCTGTCTTGTTCGTGTTACATATTTTTCCTTGTCCAGTTTTGTCTTTAAAATTGGTACCAGTTCTAAATATGGATCCTTGTGATTTTTATGTGTGTATATGTCTTTGTTATTTATTTGACCATTTCTGGGCCTGGTATGGCCGCCCCCGCGTGTCTGCAGTTGTAACAAGCCCTGGAAAAATAAATTCCAGCTAAGTTGCCTTGCAAAAAGTTTTGTTTTGAACCTGGTTCTTACCTGCAAGAGTAAAATTGGCAAAGCTCTCTTGACACAAACTTCCGGAAAACGAACGGCCGATATTAATTTTGCGCGCTTTAAGATCTTTGAGTATGAATGTGTGTGAATGAGTGAGTGAGCATATTCAAGGTTAAATTCTCAGCATGCTGTATAAAATGGATGAGTTCATACTTGAAACACAAAAGCAATTGGGTAGATCTAAGTTTAAACTTCAGGAAAAGTATTAGGTTTAAATGTTTCCTATGTCTCAAAGGTGCATTGTTTTAAAGAGAAACTGGTAAAAAGTATTTTTCTAAAGATCCTAAAATCTGCATTTTAAAAATTTGATATTGTAATGCATAGAGCTGTTTACATTGTAAACATTGTATCCTGTTTAGCACAGAAAAAATTAAGGACTTTGAAATTTATTTCCTTAAGTTAAAGCTTGGAGACATGTATTAGAGATTTAACTGTAAATTGTTTATCAATCTCAGAAACTTTGCCTGTCTTTTAAAACTGTTTAGGTAATCAAATGCCAAGAGAAAGGACAGAAAACTTAGGATCATCTTCATCTTTTTTCTTTGCAAACTGACACTAGAAATCTGATGGTAAAATGTGGATAATATGATTAGTATTTTAAAGGAATGTTTAAAGATTTATCTCCATGCAATTGGGTGTATTTAAAAAAAAAAAAAAGGGAAGGAAACTAAGTCCAGACTTAAGACTTTTGGTGCACTGATGTCCGTAGTTCTTGCATTAGGGAAAAAGTGTTATTTGAGTTTAAACTGTTGTAGGAGTTCTAGGCAGTAATCTAAACTGCAGGAAAAAACAAAAAGCCTCTTCTAAGGCAAGGGGAGAGCCTTGAGCCCTAGGGGGCCTGGAGACAAAAGGAAGTTCCTTGAGTCCTTGAAGGTTTTTCAAATGCAAATAAAGACTAAAGAGTTAAATGTTTAAGCAAATATCTGTAAAAGTTTTAAAGAACATTAGAAATGGGTTTCTGAACAAAGTTTGAAAGTGAAGTTGTCCTAAATGTTTGTTTCAAGAAAGAGAAAAAAGGAAAATTAGGACTACCAAAATGGTTGCTTAATTGCTATTTCAGCTTACTCTTGTAAGTTACTTTAAAGCAATCTCCAGCAGGCCCATGGAGAAAGACAGCAGATCCTCATTCAGATGTAACTTTGGCTCTTACCAGGTTCCAGGTAAGATCATGCTTAGAGACTATTTCTGAGTTGACCACCTTGTTGCTTCTAATTGGAGTAACGTGGCCTTTTGTAGGACTCATTGATCTGAAAGCTGCAGTTTCCAGCCAGCCCGGGCAAAGCAAGATCCCTGTGAGACTGTGGTGTCTAATCTGCCAGCAGAATGCTGAGGCAGAGTTGCTTTGGAGCTCAAAGTGGCAGAGTGCTGGCCTTGAGCTGGAGAGTTGAGGGACAGCACCCAGACCCTGAGTTCAAGTCCAGCAACCAACAGAGTGAAGTGCCAACGGGATGTTTATCCGGGTGTGAAGAGACACTATTGGGACGGAAGCAAGTAAGCCACAGCTTGGATGGCAGAGATGGTGTCAGATCCTAGAGTCACTTGTGCTTAGCCATTCAATATTAATCAGAGTCGGGAGGTCATAGAATAGTTTGTAAGCATGCCTTACTAATGCCCGTGCCTTTCATAACTGGGCAGGAACTTGTCAATCATTTGTGATAGTAGTAGTTTAAAGTTCTGACTAAGTGAAATTTGATTTGACACCAGCCACAAATTCAGGAAAGTTTGTGGATCTGGGGCTTGTGTCCCTATTATCTGTTTAGATCTGGCAACTGAAGCATGGTTAGAGTCGCAGGGATTAAGTTCCCCAGACAATCAAGAAAATGCCTTTGCAAATGGGTGCTAAGTAAGCTAAACTATTGTAGCCAAAGAAGGTTTGTGCAGTTGTTAAATGTTGAATATGATCTCTAGTTCAGAGCAAATCATTGTTCCTGGTAGCTAATCCTGGCAACCCCTTGGTAAAATAGGCTAAACTTTTTAAGGTCCCTGGTCAAGTAGAGAGACAACGCCCCTGAGTCAGCTTGAAGAAGTTACAGAAGCTGAATCTCCGGCCATCAATCCCCTTTAGATAAAGGGACCAGGGAATCATTGGGAGAATTCACCGAAGTCAGGCCTTAGGGTAAGCTTCTTTAACCAGTTTGTGCAGAAATTTGCAGGCAATCCAGCAGGAGGTGTGACATTCCATTGGAGTCCCTGAGAGATGAAGCTGCTGCCACATATTCTGCCCTGCCTGATTCCACCACCACCGCACAACTGTTTCCTGAAAGGACTGGAAAAACTCTTGGTGATGGGAATTGGAGATGTACAATCATTATCCAGTAGTTTCTGAGATTTACAGGACCAGCTAGACTCCCTGGCAGGGGTAGTACTTCAGAACAGGAGAGGGCTAGATCTTTTAACTGCGGAAAAGGGAGGTATCTGTTTGGCTTTACAGGAATGATGTTGCTTCTATGCAAACAAGTCTGGCATCGTCCGAGACAAAATCAAAAACCTTCAGGAAGACTTGGAAAGAAGGTGAAAAGAGCTGGCTGACAACCCCCTCTGGAGCGGATTCAATGGACTCTTACCTTATCTCTTGCCCCTGCTAGGACCCTTGCTTGCTCTATTACTGATTGCTATGATTGGACCATGTATTGTTAATAGGCTTGTTTCATTTATTAAGCAGCAGATAGATACCCTGATGGCAAAACCCATACAAATCCATTATCATCAATTGGCTCTCGAAGACCTGGATATGCCATATGGCTCTCCTATGGAGACTGCGCCTTAGTCCCACATAGCGCACACCCTCTGGGTGAAGGCATCTGCTTAAGAGGTGCACTGCTAGTGCAAAGGGGCTAGTAAAGCTAGCACGTGGGACCCCTTGAGAGATACGCACGATAGCATAGGGGTTGGTGTCGCATCATCATGGGACGTGGCCTTGTGAGTACGGGACCGTTTCCCCTGACAACCCCCTCCTTCTCAAAACGACACCCGAGGCTCTGAATAAGGGACTCGACTGCCAACCAACAGTTCGCTCCCCTTGTTCCACCTCCAAAGTGCATGAAGGATCAGTGCCTCTGTCTCCCCTCTCAGATTAAAGCCTATCATCACCAATGTTGCCATATGCGTTCTATATAAAAACAAAAAAGGGGGACTTGTTGGAGACTGCCTCAGGGTCTCTTAACTTGCTGTCTAAAACTTTTTATATGATAGCTTAGTAAAAAGTTTTAGGCCGCTTAATTGTGCTATCTTTATTTACCGGTTGCTTTACTCCATACCAGGAGACATCCTGACTGCTATCATAATTTATAAGTCACTCTGCTCTGTGTCAAGAAGCATCTGGACTGATATCTTGACAGTTAGTTTAGAGACTATTCTGATTTACGCTAAGTGTTATCTCACAGGTCACTTGCTCCATCTCCTGTCTTCCCAAACCTCCTTTTCTTGCCTATAATGAATCTTGCAAAGTAAAAATTCTGCTGCGCTAGCCCCTGCTTTAGAGCCCTATATAAACCCCCTCTGACTTTCAATAAACAGACCTTGATCAGAGCACTGTCTTGGTCTCATTCTTTGTGTTTGTCTGTCCCACTCATTTAGGTATGGTTCCCTCTCCGGTCTCAGTTGACTGAACCCCGCGGGCCGGGGCAGGTTAGGGTTAGGTTTAGGGTTAGGGTTAGGGTAAGGGTAAGTGTTAGAGTTAGGGTTAGGTTTAAGGTTAGGGTTAGGTTTAGGGTTAGGGTTAGGATTAGGGTTAGGGTTAGGGTAAGTGTTAGGGTTAGGGTTAGGTTTAGGGTTAGGGTTAGGGTAAGGGTAAGGGTTAGGGTTAGGGTTAGGTTTAGGGTTAGTGTTAGGGTTAGGGTTAGGGTTAGGGTTAGCGTTAGGGTAAGGGTAAGGGTTAGGTTTAGGGTTAGGCTTAAGGTAAGGATAAGGGTTAGGTTTAGGATTAGGGTTAGGTTTAGAGTAAGGGTTAGGGTTAGGTTTAGGTTAAGGGTAAGGTTTAGGTTTAGGGTTAGGGTTAGGGTTACGGTTCGGGTAAGGTTAAGGGTTAGGGTTAGGTTTAGGGTTAGGTTTAGGGTTAGGGTAAGGGTAAGGTTTAGGGTTAGGGTTAGGGTAAGGGTTAGGGTTAGGGTTAGGGTTAGGTTAGGGGATAGGGTAAGGGTAAGTGTTAGGGTAAGGGTTAGAATAAGGGTAAGGGTTAGGGTTAGGGGTTAGTGTTATGGTTAGGGTTAGTGTTAGGTTTAGGGTTAGGGTTAGGTAAGGGCAATTGTTAGGGTTAGGGTTGAGCTTGGGGTTAGGGTTAGGGTTAGGGTTAGTGTTAGGTTTAGGGTTAGGGTTAGGGTAAGGGTAAGCGTTAGGGTTAAGGTTAGGGTTAAGGTCAGGGTTAGGGTTAGGATTAGGGTTATGTTTAGGGTTAGGGTAAGGGTCAGGGTTAGGGTTACGGTAAGGTTAAGGGTTAGGTTAAGGGTTAGGGTTGGGGTTAGGGTTAGGGTTAGGGTTAGCGTTAGGGCAAGGTTTAGGGTTAGGGTTAGGGTTAGGGTAAGGGTTAGGGTTAGGATTAGGGTTAGGGTTAGGGTTAGGGTTAGGGAAAGGGTAAGGTTTAGGGTTAGAGTTAGGCTTAGGTTTAGGGTTCGGGCTAGGGTTGGGGTATGTGTAAGTGTTATGGTTAAGTTTAGGGTTAGGGTTAGTATTAAATTAGGGTTAGCGTTAGGGTAAGTGTAAGGGTTAGGGTTAGGATTAGTGTTAGGGTTAGGGTAAGGGTTAGGGTTAGGTTTAGGGTTAAGGTTAGTGTTACGGTTAGGTTTAGGGTTAGGGTTAGGGTTAGGGTAAGGGTAAGAATTAGGATTAGGATTAGGGTTAGGGTTAGGGTAAGGGTTAGGGTTAGGGTTAGGGTTAGGTTTAGAGTTAGTGTAAGGATAAGTTTTATGGTTAGGGTTAGGGTTAGGGTAAGGGTTAGGGTTAGGTTTAGCGTTGGGGTTAAGGTTACGGTTAGGGTTAGGGTAAGGGTAAGGGTAAGGGTTAGGGTTAGAGTTAGGGATAAGTTTAGGGTTAGGGTTAGGCTAAGTGTTAGGGTTAGGGTTAGGGTAAGGGTTAGGTTTAGGGTTAGGTTTAGGGTTAGGGTAAGGGTAAGTGTTAGGGATAGGGTTAGGATTAGGGTTAGTGTTAGGATAAGGGTAAGGGTTATGGTTAGGGTTAATCTTAAGGTTAGGGTTCGGGGTTAGGGTTAGTGTTAGGGTTAGGGTTAAGTTTAGGGTCAGGGTTAGGGTAAGGGTAAGGGTTAGGGTTAGGGTTTGGGTTAGGGTTAAGTTTAGGGTTAGGGATAGGGTTAGGGTAAGGGTTAGGGTTAGGGTTAGGGTAAGGGTTAAGGTTAGGGTTAAGGTAAGGTTACGGGTTAGGGTTAGTGTTAGAGTTATGGTTAGGGTAAGGGTTAAGGTTAGGTTTAGTGTAAGGGTAAGGGTTTGGGTTAGGGTTGGGTGTAGGGTTAGTGTTAGGGTTAGGGTAAGTGTAAGGGTAAGGATTAGGGTTAGGGTTAGGGTTATGTTTAGGATTAGAGTAAGGGTAAGGGTCAGGCTTAGAGTTAGGGTTAGGGTAAGGGTTAGGGTTATGGTTAGGGTCAGGGTTAGGGTAAGGGTCAGGGTTAGGGTTAGGGTTAGCGTTAGGGAAAGGTTTAGGGTTAGGGTTAGGATAAGGTTAAGGGTTAGGGTTAGGTTTAGGTATAGGTTAAGGGTTAGGGTTAGGGTTAGGGTTAGCGTTAGAGCAAGGTTTAGGGTTAGGATTAGGGTTAGGGTAAGAGTTACGGATAGGATTAGGGTTAGGGTAAGTGTTAATGTTAGGATTAGGGTTAGATTTAGGGTTAGGGTTAGGGTAAATGTTAGGTTAGGGTTAGGGTAACGGTAAAGGTTAGGGTTAATGTTAGGGTTAGGTTTAGGGTTAGGGTTATGGTAAGGGTAAGAGTTAGGTTTAAGGTTAGGGTTAGGGTTAGTTTTAGGATTAGGGTTATGGTTAGGGTAAGGGTAAGGGTTAGGGTTAGGGTTAGGCTTAAGGTAAGGGTAATGGTTAGGGTTAGGATTAGGGTTAGGTTTAGAGTAAGGGTTAGGGTTAGGTTTAGGGTAAGGGTAAGGTTTAGGTTTAGGGTTAGGGTTAGGGTTAGGGTTAGGGTAAGGTTAAGGGTTATGGTTAGGTTTAGGGTTAGGTTTAGGGTTAGGGTAAGGGTAAGGTTTGGGGTTAGCCTTTGGGTAAAGGTTAGGGTTAGGGTTAGGGTTAGGTTAGGGGATAGGGTAAGGGTAAGTGTTAGGATTAGGGTTAGAATAAGGGTAAGGGTTAGGGTTAGGGTTAGGGGTTAGTGTTAGGGTTAGGGTTAGGGTTAGGTTTAGGGTTACGGTTAAAGTAAGGGTAAGGGTTAGGGGTAGGGTTAGGGTTAGTGTTAGGTTTATGGTTAGGTTTAGGGTAAGGGCAATTGTTAGGGTAACGGTTGAGCTTAGGGTTAGGGTTAGGGTTAGGGTTAGTGTTAGGTTTGGGGTTAGAGTTAGGGTAAGGGTAAGCGTTAGGGTTAGGGTTAGGGTTAAGTTTAGGGTTAGGGTTAGGGTTAGGGTAAGGGTTAGAGTTAGGGTTAGGGTTAGGGTTAGGGTTAGAGTTAGGCTTAGGGTTAGGGTAAGGGTTAGGGTTAGGGTTAGGTTTAGGGAAAGGGTAAGGGTTAGGGTTAGGGTTAGGCTTAGGTTTAGGGTTCGGGTTAGGGTTGGGGTAAGGGTAAGTGTTAGGGTTAAGTTTAGGGTTAGGGTTAGTTTTAAATTAAGGTTAGGGTTAGGGTAAGTGTAAGGGTTAGTGTTAGGATTAGAGTTAGGGTTACGGTAAGGGTTAGGGTTAGGTTTAGGGTTAAGTTTAGTGTTAGGGTTAGTTTTAAGGTTAGGGTTATGGGTTAGGGTAAGGGTAAGAATTAGCGTTAGGATTAGTGTTAGGGTTAGGGTAAGGGTTAGGGTTAGGGTTAGGTTTAGCGTTGGGGTTAAGGTTACGGTTAGGTTTATGTAAGGGTAAGGGTAAGGGTTAGGGATAGGGTTAGGATTAGGGTTAAGGTTAGAGTTAGGGTTAGGGTTAGGGTTATGGTTAGGTTTAGGGTTAGGGTTAGGGTTAGGGTAAGGGTAAGGTTTAGGGTTAGGGTTAGGGTTAAGTTTAGGGTTAGGGTAAGTGTTAGGGTTAGGGTTAGGGTAAGGGTTAGGGTTAGGGTTAGGTTTAGGTTTAGGGTAAGAGTAAGTGTTAGGGATAGGGTTAGGATTAGGGTTAGTGTTAGGATAAGGGTAAGGGTTATGGTTAGGGTTAAGTTTAGGGTTAGGGTTCGGGGTTAGGTTTAGGTTTAGGGTTAGGGTTAAGTTTAGGGTCAGAGTTAGGGTAAGGGTAAGGGTTAGGTTTAGGGTTAGGGTTAGGGTTAAGTTTAGGGTTAGGGATAGGGTTAGGGTAAGGGTTAGGGTTAGGGTTAGGGTTAGGGTAAGGGTTAAGGTTAGGGTTAAGGTTAGGGTTAGAGTTAGGGTAAGGTTTTGGGTTAGGGTTGGGTGCAGGGTTAGTGTTAGGGTTACGGTGAGGGTTAGGGTTAGCGTTAGGGTAAGGGTTAGGGTTAGGGTTAGGGTTAGGTTTAGTGTAAGGGTAAGGTTTTGGGTTAGGGTTGGGTGCAGGGTTAGTGTTAGGGTTAGGGTACGGGTAAGGGTAAGGGTTAGGGTTAGGGTTAGGGTTATGTTTAGGATTAGAGTAAGGGTAAGGGTTAGTGTTAGAGTTAGGTTTAGGGTAAGGGTTAGGGTTAGGGTTAGGGTCAGGGTTAGGGTAAGGGTAAGTGTTAGGGTTTGGGTTAGGGTAAGGGTTAGGGTTAGGGTTGGTTAGGGTAGGGGTTAGGGTAAGTTTAAGTTTAGGGTTAGGGTTAGGGTTAGGGTTACGGCTAGGGTTAGGGGTTATGTTTAGGGTTAGGTTTAGAGTTAGGGTTAGGGTAAGGATAAGAGTTAGGGTTAGGGATAAGGTTAGGGTTCGGATTAGGTTTAGGGTTAGGGTTAGGGTAAGTGTTAGGGTTAAGTTTAGGTTAGTCTTAGGTTTAGGGTTAGGGTTAGGATTAGGGTAAGGGTAAGGGTTAGGGTTAGGATTAGGGTTAGGGTTATTGTAAGGGTTAGGGTTAGGTTTAGGGTTAGGGTTAGGTTTAGGGATATGGTTAGGGTAAGGCTAAGGGTTAGGTTAAGGGTTGGGTTTAAGGTTAGAGTTAGTTTTAGGACAAGGGTAAGGGTTAGAGTTAGGGTTGGGGATACGGTAAGGGTTAGGCTTAGGGTTAGGGTTAGGGTTAGGTTTAGGGTTATGGTTAGGGTTACGGTTAGGGTAAGCGTATGTGTTAGCTTTATTGTTAGGTTTAGGTTTAGGGTTAGGCTTAGCATTAGGGTAAGGGTTACGGTTATGGTTAGGGTTCAGGTAAGAGTAAGGGTTAGAGTTAGGTATAGGGTTAGATTTAGGGTAAGGGTTAGGGTTAGGGTATGGGCAAGGTTTAGGGTTAGGTTTAGTGTTAGGGTTAGGGTAAGTGTAAGGGTTAGGGTTAGGGTTAGCGTTAGCATTAGGGTTCGGTTTAGGTTTAGGGTTGGGGTAAGGGTAAGGGTTAGGGTTAGGGTTAGGTTTAGGGTTGGGGTTGAGGTTAGGGTTAAGGTTAGGGTGAGGGTAAGTGTAAGGTTTAGGGTTAGGGTTAGGGTTAGGGAAAGGATTAGGGTTAGGGTTCTGGTTACGGTTAGGTTTAGGGTTACGGTTACGTTTAGGGTTAGGGTTACGGTAAGGGTATGTGTTAGGGTTAGTGTTAGGCTTAGGGTTAGGGTTAGCGTTAGGGTAAGGGTAAGCGTTAGGGTTAGGGTTAGGGTTAAGGTAAGGGTAAGGGTTAGGGTTAGGGTTAGGTTTAGGGTAAGGGTTAAGGTTAGGTTTAGGGTAAGGGTAAGGTTTAGGTTTGGGTTAGGGTTAGGGTTAGTGTTAGTGTTAGGGTAAGGGTTAGGGTTAGGGTTAGGGTTAGGGTAAGGGTAAGGTATAGGGTTAGGGTTAGGGTAAGGGTTAGGGTTAGGGTTAGGGTTAGGGTAGGTTTTAGGGTAAGGGTAAGTGTTAGGGTTAGGGTTAGAATAAGTGTAAGTGTTAGGGTTAGGTTTAGGGGTTAGGGCTAGGGTTAGTGTTAGGATTAGGGTTAGGGTTAGGGTTAGGGTAAGGGTTAGGGTTAGGGTTAGGGTTAGGGTTAGGGTAAGGGCAATTGTTAGGATTAGGGTTAGGGTTAAGGTTAGGGTTAGGGTTAGGGTTAGGGTTAGTGTTAGTGTTAGGGTAAGGGTTAGGGTTAGGGTTAGGGTTAGGGTTAGGGTAAGGGTAAGGTATAGGGTTAGGGTTAGGGTAAGGGTTAGGGTTAGGGTTAGGGTTAGGGTAGGTTTTAGGGTAAGGGTAAGTGTTAGGGTTAGGGTTAGAATAAGTGTAAGTGTTAGAGTTAGGTTTAGGGGTTAGGGTTAGGGTTAGGGTTAGGATTAGGTTTAGGGTTAGGGTTAGGGTAAGTGTTAGGGTTAGGGTTAGGGTTAGGGTTAGGTTTAGGGTTAGGGTTAGGGTAAGGGCAATTGTTAGGATTAGGGTTAGGGTTAAGGTTAGGGTTAGGGTTAGGTTTAGGTTTCAGGTTAGGGTTAGGGTAAGGGTTAGGTTAGGGTTAGGTTTAGGGTTAAGCTTAGGGTTATGGTTAGGTTTAGGTTTAGGGTTAGGGTTAGGGTAAGGATTAGGGTTAGGGTTAGGGTTAGGGTTAGTGTTAGGGTAAGGGCAATTGTTAGGGTTAGGGTTAGGGTTAAGGTTAGGGTTAGGTTAGGGTTAGGGTTAGGTTTAGGTTTCGGGTTAGGGTTAGGGTAAAGGGAAGGGATAGGGTTAGGTTTAGGGTTAAGGTTAGGGTTATGGTTAGGGTTAGGTTTAGGGTTAGGGTTAGAGTAAGGGTTAGGGTTAGGGTTTGGGTTAGGGTTAGTGTTAGGTTTAGGGTTAGGGTTAGGTTAAGGGCAATTGTTAGGGTTAGAGTTAGGGTTAAGGTTAGGGTTAGGGTTACGGTTAGAGTTAGGGTAAGGGTAAGTTTTAGGGTCGGTGTTAGGGTTAGGGTAAGTGTTAGGGTTAGGGTTAGGGTAGGGTTTAGGGTTGGGGTTAAGGTTAGGGTTAGGGTTAGGGTAAGGGTAAGGTTAGAGTGAGGTTTAGGGTAAGTGTTAGGGTTAGGGTTAGGGATAGCGTTTGGTTTAGGATTAGGGTTAGGGTAAGGGTAAGGGTTAGGGTGAGGGTTAGGGTTCGTGTTAGGTTTAGGGTTAGGGTTAGGGTAAGGGTAAGGGTTAGGGTTAGGGTTAGGGTTAGGGTGAGAGTTAGGGTTAGGTTAAGGTTTAGGGTTAGGGTATGGGTAAGGGTTAGGGTTAGGGTTAGGGAAAGGGTAAGGGTTAGGGTTAGGGTTAGGGTTAGCATTAAGTTTAGGGTTACGGTAAGGGTAAGGGTTAGGGTTAGGGTTAGGGTTACGGCTAGGGTTAGGGGTTATGTTTAGGGTTAGGTTTAGAGTTAGGGTTAGGGTAAGGATAAGAGTTAGGGTTAGGGATAAGGTTAGGGTTCGGATTAGGTTTAGGGTTAGGGTTAGGGTAAGTGTTAGGGTTAAGTTTAGGTTAGTCTTAGGTTTAGGGTTAGGGTTAGGATTAGGGTAAGGGTAAGGGTTAGGGTTAGGATTAGGGTTAGGGTTATTGTAAGGGTTAGGGTTAGGTTTAGGGTTAGGGTTAGGTTTAGGGATATGGTTAGGGTAAGGCTAAGGGTTAGGTTAAGGGTTGGGTTTAAGGTTAGAGTTAGTTTTAGGACAAGGGTAAGGGTTAGAGTTAGGGTTGGGGATACGGTAAGGGTTAGGCTTAGGGTTAGGGTTAGGGTTAGGTTTAGGGTTATGGTTAGGGTTACGGTTAGGGTAAGCGTATGTGTTAGCTTTATTGTTAGGTTTAGGTTTAGGGTTAGGCTTAGCATTAGGGTAAGGGTTAGGGTTATGGTTAGGGTTCAGGTAAGAGTAAGGGTTAGAGTTAGGTATAGGGTTAGGTTTAGGGTAAGGGTTAGGGTTAGGGTATGGGCAAGGTTTAGGGTTAGGTTTAGTGTTAGGGTTAGGGTAAGTGTAAGGGTTAGGGTTAGGGTTAGCGTTAGCATTAGGGTTCGGTTTAGGTTTAGGGTTGGGGTAAGGGTAAGGGTTAGGGTTAGGGTTAGGTTTAGGGTTGGGGTTGAGGTTAGGGTTAAGGTTAGGGTGAGGGTAAGTGTAAGGTTTAGGGTTAGGGTTAGGGATAGGGAAAGGATTAGGGTTAGGGTTCTGGTTACGGTTAGGTTTAGGGTTACGGTTACGGTTAGGGTTAGGGTTACGGTAAGGGTATGTGTTAGGGTTAGTGTTAGGCTTAGGGTTAGGGTTAGCGTTAGGGTAAGGGTAAGCGTTAGGGTTAGGGTTAGGGTTAAGGTAAGGGTAAGGGTTAGGTTTAGGGTTAGGTTTAGGGTAAGGGTTAAGGTTAGGTTTAGGGTAAGGGTAAGGTTTAGGTCTGGGTTAGGGTTAGGGTTAGTGTTAGTGTTAGGGTAAGGGTTAGGGTTAGGGTTAGGGTTAGGGTAAGGGTAAGGTATAGGGTTAGGGTTAGGGTAAGGGTTAGGGTTAGGGTTAGGGTTAGGGTAGGTTTTAGGGTAAGGGTAAGTGTTAGGGTTAGGGTTAGAATAAGTGTAAGTGTTAGGGTTAGGTTTAGGGGTTAGGGCTAGGGTTAGGGTTAGGATTAGGTTTAGGGTTAGGGTTAGGGTAAGGGTTAGGGTTAGGGTTAGGGTTAGGGTAAGGGCAATTGTTAGGATTAGGGTTAGGGTTAAGGTTAGGGTTAGGGTTAGGGTTAGGTTTAGGTTTCAGGTTAGGTTTAGGGTAAGGGTTAGGTTAGGGTTAGGTTTAGGGTTAAGCTTAGGGTTATGGTTAGGTTTAGGTTTAGGGTTAGGGTTAGGGTAAGGTTAGGGTTAGGGTTAGGGTTAGGGCTAGTGTTAGGGTAAGGGCAATTGTTAGGGTTAGGGTTAGGGTTAAGGTTAGGGTTAGGTTAGGGTTAGGGCTAGGTTTAGGTTTCGGGTTAGGTTTAGGGTAAAGGGAAGGGATAGCGTTAGGTTTAGGGTTAAGGTTAGGGTTATGGTTAGGGTTAGGTTTAGGGTTAGGGTTAGAGTAAGGGTTAGGGTTAGGGTTAGGTTAAGGGCAATTGTTAGGGTTAGAGTTAGGGTTAAGGTTAGGGTTAGGGTTACGGTTAGAGTTAGGGTAAGGGTAAGTTTTAGGGTCGGTGTTAGGGTTAGGGTAAGTGTTAGGGTTAGGGTTAGGGTAGGGTTTAGGGTTGGGGTTAAGGTTAGGGTTAGGGTTAGGGTAAGGGTAAGGTTAGAGTGAGGTTTAGGGTAAGTGTTAGGGTTAGGGTTAGGGATAGCGTTTGGTTTAGGATTAGGGTTAGGGTAAGGGTAAGGGTTAGGGTTAGGGTTAGGGTTAGGGTTCGTGTTAGGTTTAGGGTTAGGGTTAGGGTAAGGGTAAGGGTTAGGGTTAGGGTTAGGGTTAGGTTGAGAGTTAGGGTTAGGTTAAGGTTTACGGTTAGTGTATGGGTAAGGGTTAGGGTTAGGGTTAGGGAAAGGGTATGGGTTAGAGTTAGGGTTAGGGTTAGCATTAAGTTTAGGGTTACGGTAAGGGTAAGGGTTAGGGTTAGGGTTAGGGTTACGGTTAGGGTTAGGGGTTATGTTTAGGGTTAGGTTTAGAGTTAGAGTTAGGGTAAGGATAAGAGTTAGCGTTAGGGATAAGGTTAGGGTTCGGATTAGGTTTAGGGTTAGGGTTAGGGTAAGTGGTAGGGTTAAGTTTAGGTTAGTTTTAGGTTTAGGGTTAGGGTTAGGATTAGGGTAAGGGTAAGGGTTAGGGTTAGGATTAGGGTTAGGGTTATTGTTAGGTTTAGGGTTAGGTTTAGGGTTAGGGTTAGGGTTAGGTTTAGGGATAGGGTTAGGGTAAGGCTAAGTGTTAGGTTTAGGGTTGGGTTTAAGGTTAGAGTTAGTTTTAGGATAAGGGTAAGTGTTAGAGTTAGGGTTAGGGATACAGTAAGGGTTAGGCTTAGGGTTAGGGTTAGGGTTAGGTTTAGGGTTACGGTTAGGGTTACGGTTAGGGTAAGCGTATGTGTTAGCTTTATTGTTAGGTTTAGGTTTAGGGTTAGGCTTAGCATTAGGGTAAGGGTTAGGGTTAGGGTTAGGGTTCAGGTAAGAGTAAGGGTTAGAGTTAGGTATAGGGTTAGGTTTAGGGTAAGGGTTAGGGTTAGGGTATGGGCAAGGTTTAGGGTTAGGTTTAGTGTTAGGGTTAGGGTAAGTGTAAGGGTTAGGGTTAGGGTTAGGGTTAGGATTAGGGTTCGGTTTAGGTTTAGGGTTAGGGTAAGGGTAAGGGTTAGGGTTAGGGTTAGGTTTAGGGTTGGGGTTGAGGTTAGGGTTAAGGTTAGGGTGAGGGTAATTGTAAGGTTTAGGGTTAGGGTTAGGGTTAGGGAAAGGATTAGGGTTAGGGTTCTGGTTACGGTTAGGTTTAGGGTTACGGTTACGGTTAGGGTTAGGGTTATGGTAAGGGTATGTGTTAGGGTTAGTGTTAGGGTTAGGGTTAGGGTTAGCGTTAGGGTAAGGGTAAGGGTTAGGGTTAGGGTTCGGGTAAGGTAAGGGTAAGGGTTAGGGTTAGGGTTAGGTTTAGGGTAAGGGTTAGGGTTAGGGTTAGGGTTAGGGTTAGGTTTAGTGTTACGTTTAGGGTTAGGGTTAGGGTAAGGGCAATTTTTAGGGTTAGGGTTAGGGTTAAGGTTAGAGTTAGGGTTAGGTTTAGGTTTAGGTTTAGGGTTAGGGTTAGAGTAAGGGTAAGGGTAAGGGTTAGGGTAAGGGTTAGGGTTAGGGTTCGGGTTAGGGTTAGAGTTAGGCTTAGGTAAGTGTAAGGTTTAGGGTTAGGGTTACGTTTAAGGTTAGGTGAAGGGTTAGGCTTAGGGTTTAAGGTTAGGGTTACGGTTAGGGTTAGGGTAAGGGTTAGGGTTAGGGTAAGGTTAATTGTTAGGGTTAGGGTTAGCGTTAGACTTATGGTTAGGGTTAGGGTAAGTGTAAGGGTTAGGGTTCGGGTAAGGGTTAGGTTTAGGTTTCGGGTTAAGGTTAGGGTTACCGTTAGGGTAAGGGTAAGGGTTAGGGTTAGGGTTAGGTTTAGGGTTAGCGATAGGGTAAGGGTAAGGGTTAGGGTTAGGGTTAGGGTTCAGGTAAGAGTAAGGGTTAGAGTTAGTGATAGGGTTAGGTTTAGGGTAATGGTTACGGTTAGGGTATGGGCAAGTTTTAGGGTTAGGTTAGTGTTAGGGTTAGGGTAAGGGTAAGGTTTTGGGTTAGGGTTAGGGTTAGGTTTAGGGTTAGGTTTAGGGTAAGGGTTAGGGTTAGGGTTAGGGTTAGGTTTAGGTTTAGAGTTAGGGTAAGGGTAAGGGTTAGGGTTAGGGTTAGGTTTAGGGTTGGGGTTGAGGTTAGAGTTAGGGTTAGGGTGAGGGTAAGTGTAGGGTTAGGGTTAGGGTTAGGGAAAGGGTTAGGGTTAGGTTTCTGGTTACAGTTAGGTTTAGGGTTACGGTTACGGTTAGGGTTAGGGTTAGGGTAAGGGTATGTGTTAGGGTTAGTGTTAGGGTTAGGGTTAGGGTTAGCGTTAGGGTAAGGGTAAGGGTTAGGGTTCGGGTTAGGGTTAAGGTAAGGGTAAGGGTTAGGGTTAGGGTTAGGTTTAGGTTAAGGGTTAGGGTTAGGTTTAGGGTAAGTGTAAGGTTTAGGTTTAGGGTTAGGGTTAGGGTTAGGGTTAGTGTTAGTGTAAGGGTAAGGGTTAGGGTTAGGGTTAGGGTTAGGTTAAGGGTAAGGTATAGGGTTAGGGTAAGGGTTAGCGTTAGGTTTAGGGTTAGGGTAGTGGTTAGCGTAAGGGTAAGTGTTAGGGTTAGGGTTAGAATATGTGTAAGTGTTAGGGTTAGGTTTAGGGGTTAGGGTTAGGGTTAGGGTTAGGTTTAGGGTTAGGGTTAGGGTAAGGGTTAGAGTTAGAGTTAGTGTTAGGGTTAGTGTTAGGTTTACGGTTAGGGTTAGGGTAAGGGCAATTGTTAGGATTAGGGTTAGGGTTAAAGTTAGTTTTAGGGTTAGGGTTAGGTTTAGGTTTCAGATTAGGGTTTGGGTAAGGGTAAGGGTTAGGGTTAGGTTTAGGGTTAAGCTTAAGGTTATGGTTAGGTTTAGGGTTAGTGTTAGGGTTAGGGTAAGGGTTAGGGTTAGGGTTAGGGTAGTGTTAGGTTTAGGGTTAGGGTTAGGGTAAGGGCAATTGTTAGTGTTAGGGTTAGGGTTAAGTTTAGGGTTAGGATTAGGATTAGGTTTAGGTTTAGGGTTAGGGTTAGGGTAAGAGTAAGGGTTAGTGTTAGGGTTAGGGTTAAGGTTAGGGTTAGGGTTAAGGTTAGGGTTAGGGTTAGGGTTAGGGTAAGGGTTAGGGTTAGGGTAAGGGTTAGGGTTAGGGTTAGGTTTAGGTTTAGGGTAAGGGTAAGGGTTAGGGTTAGGGTTAGGGTTAGGGTTAGGTTAAGGGTTAGGGTTAGGGGTTAGGGATAGGGTTTGGTTAAGGTTTAGGTTTAAGGTTAGGGTTAGTGTCTAGGTTAGGGTTAGGGTTAGGTTTATGGTAAAAGTAAGGGTTAGCGTTAGGGTTAGGGTTAGGGTTAGGGTAAGTGTAAGGGTTAGGGTTAAGGTTAGGATTAGGGTTAGTTTTAGGATTAGGGTTAGGGTTAGGATAAGAGTAAGGGTTAGGTTTAGGATTAGTGTTAGGGTTAGGGTAAGGGTTAGGGTTAGGGTTAGTGTTAGGGTAGGGTTTAGGGTAAGGGTAAGTGTTAGGGTTAGGGTTAGAATAAGTGTAAGTGTTAGGGTTAGGTTTAGGGGTTAGGGTTAGGGTTAGTGTTAGGGTTAGGGTTAGGTTTAGGGTTGGGGTGTATGTTAGGGTTACGGTTAGGGTAAGGGTTAGGGTTAGGGTTAGGGTTAGGGTTAGGGTTAGCGATATGGTAAGGGTAAGGCTTAGGGTTATGTTTAGGTTTCAGGTAAGAGTAAGGTTTAGGGTTAGGGTTAGGGTTACGTTTAGGGTAAGGATTAGGATTAGGGTATGGGTAAAGTTTAGAGTTAGGTTTAGTGTTAGGGTTAGGGTAAGGGTAAGGGTTAGGGTTAGGGTTAGGTTTAGGGTTAGGGTTAGGTTTAGGTTTAGGGTTAGGGTTAGGGTAAGGGTCACGGTTAGTGTTAGGGTTAGCGTTAAGTTTAGGGTTAGGGTGAGGGTTAGGTCTAGGGTAAGGGTTTGGGTTATGGTAAGGGTTAGGTTTAGGGTTAGGTTAAGGGTTAGGAATTAGGTTTGGGGTTAGGGTTATGTTAAGGTTTAGGTTTAGGGTTATTGTTAGTATATAGGTTAGGGTTAGGGTTAGGGTTAGGGTAAATGTAAGGGTTAGGATTAAGGTTGGGTTAGGGTTAGTTTTAGGATTAGGGTTAGGGTTAGGGTTAGGGTTAGGGGTTAGGGATTAGTGTTAGGGTTAGGTTAAGGTTTAGAGTTAGGGTTAGGTTTAGGATAAGAGTTCGTGTTAGGGTTAGGGTTAGAGTTAGGGTAAGGGTAAGTTTTAGGGTCGGTGTTAGTGTTAGGGTAAGGGTTAGGGTTAGGTTTAGGGTTTGGAGTTAAGGTTAGGGTTAGGGTTCGGGTAAGGGTAACGGTTAGAGTTAGGTTTAGGGTAAGTGTTAGGGTTAGGGTTAGGGTTAGGGTTAGGGTTGTGGTAAGTTTAAGGTTTAAGGTTCGGGTTAGGTGTTAGGGATAGGGTTAGGGTTAGGGTTAGGTTTAGGGTTAGGGTTAGGGTAAGGGTAAGGGTAAGGGTTAGGGTTAGGGTTCGTGTTAGGTTTAGGGTTAGGGTTAGGGTAAGGGTAAGGGTTTGGGTAACGGTTAGGGTTAATGTTAGGGTTACGGTTAGGGTTAGGGTTAGGGTAAGGGTAAGAGTTAGGGTTAGGGTTAGGGAAAGGGAAAGGGTTAGGGTTAGGGTTAGGGTTATGGTAAGGATTAGGGTTAGGTTTAGGGTTAGGTTTAGGGTTGGGGTTAAATTTAAGGTTACGGTTAGGGTAAGGGTTAGGGGTATGGGTAGGGTCAGGGTTTGCGATAGGGTAAGGGTAAGGGTTAGGGTTAGAGTTAGGGTTCAGGTAAGAGTAAGGTTTAGGGTTAGGGTTAGGGTTAGGTTTAGGGGTAGGGTTAGGATTAGGGTATGGGTAAGGTTTAGAGTTAGGTTTAGTGTTAGGGTTAGGTTAAGTGTAAGGGTTAGGTTTAGGGTTAGGGTTAGGATTAGGGTTAGGTTTAGGGTAAGGGTTAGGGTTAGGGTTAGGGTTAGGGTTAGGGTGAAGTGTATGTGTTAGGGTTAGGGTTAGGTTTAGGGTAAGTGTAAGGTTTAGGTTTAGGGTTAGGGTTAGGGTTAGTGTTAGGGTAAGGGTAAGGGTTAGGGTTAGGGTTAGGGTTAGGGTTAGGGTAAGGGTAAGGGTTAGGGTTAGGGTTAGGGTAAGGGTTAGCGTTAGGTTTAGGGTTAGGGTAGTGGTTAGGGTAAGGGTAAGTGTTAGGGTTAGGGTTAGAATATGTGTAAGTGTTAGGGTTAGGTTTAGGGGTTAGGGTTAGGGTTAGGGTTAGGTTTATGGTTAGGGTTAGGGTAAGGGTTAGAGTTAGGGTTAGGGTTAGGGTTAGTGTTAGGTTTAGGGTTAGGGTTAGGGTAAGGGCAATTGTTAGGATTAGGGTTAGGGTTAAGGTTAGGGTTAGGGTTAGGGTTAGGTTTAGGTTTCACGTTAGGGTTAGGGTTAGGGTTAGGGTTAGGGTTAGGGTTAGAGTTAAGCTTAGGGTTTTGGTTAGGTTTAGGGTTAGGGTTAGGGTTAGGGTAAGGGTTAGGGTTAGGGTTAGGGTAGTGTTAGGTTTAGGGTTAGGGTTAGGGTAAGGGCAATTGTTAGCGTTAGGTTTAGGGTTAAGTTTAGGGTTAGGATTAGGATTAGGTTTAGGTTTAGGGTTAGGGTTAGGGTAAGGGTAAGGGTTAGTGTTAGGGTTAGGGTTAAGGTTAGGGTTAGGGTTAAGGTTAGGGTTAGGGTTAGGGTTAGGGTAAAGGTTAGGGTTAGGGTAAGGGTTAGGGTTAGGGTTAGGTTTAGATTTAGGGTAAGGGTAAGGGTTAGGGTTAGGGTTAGGGGTATGGTTAGGGTTAGGTTAAGGGTTAGGGTTAGGGGTTAGGGTTAGGGTTAGGGTTAGGGTTTGGTTAAGGTTTAGGTTTAGGGTTAGGGTTAGTGTATAGGTTAGGGTTAGGGTTAGGTTTAGGGTAAAAGTAAGGGTTAGCGTTAGGGTTAGGGTTAGGGTTAGGGTAAGTGTAAGGGTTAGGGTTAAGGTTAGGATTAGGGTTAGTTTTAGGATTAGGGTTAGGATTAGGATAAGAGTAAGGGTTAGGTTTAGGATTAGTGTTAGGGTTAGGGTAAGGGTTAGGGTTAGGGTTAGGTTTAGGGTAGGGTTTAGGGTAAGGGTAAGTGTTAGGGTTAGGGTTAGAATAAGTGTAAGTGTTAGGGTTAGGTTTAGGGGTTAGGGTTAGGGTTAGTGTTAGGGTTAGGGTTAGGTTTAGGGTTAGGTTCAGGGTAAGGGTTAGGTTTAGGGTTAGGGCTAGGTTTGGGGTTAGGGTTAGGGTAAGGGCAATTGTTAGGATTAGGGTTAGGGTTAAGGTTAGGGTTAGGGTTAGGTTTAGGTTTAGGTTTAGGGTTAGGGTTAGAGTAAGGTTAAGGGTAAGTGTTAGGGTAAGGGTTAGGGTTAGGGTTCGGGTTAGGATTAGAGTTAGGCTTAGGGTAACTGTAAGGTTTAGGGTTAGGGTTACGTTTAAGGTTAGGTGAAGGGTTAGGGTTAGGGTTTAAGGGTAGGGTTAGGGTTAGGGTTAGGGTAAGGTTTAGGGTTAGGGTAAGGGTAATTGTTAGGGTTAGGGTTAGGGTTAGCGTTAGAGTTATGGTTAGGGTAAGTGTAAGGGTTAGGGTTAGTGTAAGGCTTAGGATTAGGGTTGGGGTTAAGGTTAGGGTTACCGTTAGGGTAAGGGTAAGGGTTAGGGTTAGGGTTCGGTTTAGGGTTAGGGTTAGTGTAAGGGTAAAGGTTAGGGTTAGGGTTCGTGTTAGGTTTAGGGTTAGGGTTAGGGTAAGGGTTAGGGTTGGGTAAGGGTAATTGTTAGTGTTAGGGTTAGCGTTAGAGTTCTGGTTAGGGTTAGGGTAAGAGTAAGTTTTAGGGTTAGGGTTAGGGTTAGGTTTAGGGTTGGGGTGTATGTTAGGGTTATGGTTAGGGTAAGGGTTAGGGTTGGGTAAGGGTAATTGTTAGTGTTAGGGTTAGAGTTAGAGTTATGGTTATGTTTAGGTTAAGAGTAAGATTTAGGGTTAGGGTTAGGTTTAGGTTTAGGGTTGGGGTGTATGTTAGGGTTATAGTTAGGGTAAGGGTAAGGGTTAGGGTTAGGGTTAGGGTTAGGGTTAGCGATATGGTAAGGGTAAGGCTTAGGGTTATGGTTAGGTTTCAGGTAAGAGTAAGGTTTAGGGTTAGGGTTAGGTTTAGGTAAGGGTTAGGATTAGGGTATGGGTAAGGTTTAGAGTTAGGTTTAGTGTTAGGGTTAGGGTAAGGGTAAGGGTTAGGGTTAGGGTTAGGTTTAGGGTTAGGGTTAGGTTTAGGTTTAGGGTTAGGGTTAGGGTAAGGGTCAGGGTTAGTGTTAGGGTTAGCGTTAAGTTTAGGGTTAGGGTGAGGGTTAGGTCTAGGGTAAGGGTTTGGGTTAGGGTAAGGGTTAGGGTTAGGGTTAGGTTAAGGGTTAGGAATTAGGTTTAGGGTTAGGGTTATGTTAAGTTTTAGGTTTAGGGTTAGGGTTAGTGTATAGGTTAGGGTTAGGGTTAGGGTTAGGGTAAAGGTAAGGGTTAGGGTTAAGGTTGGGTTTGGGTTAGTTTTAGGATTAGGGTTAGGGTTAGGGTTAGGGCTAGGGGTTAGGGATTAGTGTTAGGGTTAGGTTAAGGTTTAGAGTTAGGGTTAGGTTTAGGATAAGAGTTCGTGTTAGGGTTAGGGTTAGAGTTAGGGTAAGGGTAAGTTTTAGGGTCGGTGTTAGTGTTAGAATAAGGGTTAGGGTTAGGGTTAGGGTTAGGTTTAGGGTTTGGAGTTAAGGTTAGGGTTAGGGTTCGGGTAAGGGTAACGGTTAGAGTTAGGTTTAGGGTAAGTGTTAGGGTTAGGGTTAGGGTTAGTTTTAGGGTTAGGGTTATGGTAAGTTTAAGGTTTAAGGTTCGGGTTAGGTGTTAGGGATAGGGTTAGGGTAAGGGTTAGGTTTAGGGTTAGGGTTAGGGTAAGAGTAAGGGTAAGGGTTAGGGTTAGGGTTCGTGTTAGGTTTAGGGTTAGGGTTAGGGTAAGGGTAAGGGTTTGGGTAACGGTTAGGGTTAAGGTTAGGGTTACGGTTAGGGTTAGGGTTAGGGTGAGGTTTAGGTTTAGGGTTAGGGTAAGGGTAAGGGTTAGGGTTACAGTTAGGGAAAGGGTAAGGGTTAGGGTTAGGGTTAGGGTTATGGTAAGGATTAGGGTTAGGTTTAGGGTTAGGTTTAGGGTTGGGGTTAAATTTAAGGTTACGGTTAGGGTAAGGGTTAGGGGTATGGGTAGGGTCAAGGTTTGCGATAGGGTAAGGGTAAGGGTTAGGGTTAGAGTTAGGGTTCAGGTAAGAGTAAGGTTTAGGGTTAGGGTTAGGGTAAGTGTAAGGGTTAGGTTTAGGGTAAGGGTTAGGGTTAGGGTTAGGGTAGGGGTTAGGGTAAGGGTAAGTGTGAGGGTTAGGGTTAGGGTTAGGGATAGGGTTAGGGTTAGTGTTAGGTTTAGGGTTAGTGTTAGGGTAAGGGCAATTGTTAGGGTTAGGGTTAGGGTTAAGGTTAGGGTTAGGGTTAGGGTTAGGGTTAGGTTTAGGTTTCGGGTTAGGGTTAGGGTAAAGGGAAGGGTTAGGGTTAGTTTTAGGGTTAAGGATAGGGTTATGGTTAGGGTTGGGTTTAGGGTTAGGGTTAGAGTAAGGTTTAGGGTTAGGGTTAGGGTTAGTGTTATGTTTACGGTTAGGGTTAGGGTAAGGGTAAGGGTTAGTGTTAGGGTTAGGGTTAAGGTTAGGGTTAGGGTTAGGGTTAGGTTTAGGGTAAGGCTTAGGGTTAGGGTAAGGGTTAGGGTTAGGGTTAGGGTTAGAGTTAGGTTTAGGTTTAGGGTAAGGGTAAGGGTTAGGGTTAGGGTAAGGGGTATGGTTAGGGTTAGGTTAAGGGTTAGGTTTAGGGGTTAGGGTTAGGGTTATGGTTAGGGTTTGGTTAAGGGTTAGGTTTAGGGTTAGGGTTAATGTATAGGTTAGGGTTAGGGTTACGTTTAGGGTAATAGTAAGAGTTCGCGTTAGGGTTAGGGTTAGGCTTAGGGTAAGTGTAAGGGTTAGGGTTAAGGTTAGGATTAGGGTTAGTTTTAGGATTAGAGCTAGGGTAAGGATAAGAGTAAGGGTTAGATTTAGGATTAGTGTTAGGTTAGGGCAAGGGTTAGGGTTAGGGTTGGGGTTAGGGTAGGGTTTAGGGTAAGGTTAAGTGTTAGTGTTAGGGTTAGAATAAGTGTAAGTGTTAGGGTTAGGTTCAGGGGTTAGGGTTAGGGTTAGGGTTAGGGTTAGGTTTAGGGTTAGGGTTAGGGTAAGGGTTAGGGTTAGGGTTAGGGTTAGGTTTATGGTTAGGGTTAGGGTAAGGGCAATTGTTAGGATTAGGGTTAGGGTTAAGGTTAGGTTTAGGGTTAGGGTTAGGTTTAGGTTTCAGGTTAGGGTTGGGGTAAGGGTAAGGGTTAGGGTTAGGTTTAGGGTTAAGCTTAGGGTTATGGTTAGGTTTAGGTTTAGGGTTAGGGTTAGGGTAAGGGTTAGGGTTACAGTTAGGGTTAGGGGTAGTGTTACGTTTAGGGTTAGGGTTAGGGTAAGGGCAATTGTTAGGGTTAGGGTTAGGGTTAAGGTTAGGGTTAGGGTTAGGGTTAGGTTTAGGTTTAGGGTTAGGGTTAGAGTAAGGTTAAGGGTAAGGGTTAGGGTAAGGGTTAGGGTTAGGGTTTGGGTTAGGGTTAGAGTTAGGCTTTGGGTAAGTGTAAGGTTAAGGGTTAGGGTTACGTTTAAGGTTAGGTGAAGGGTTAGGGTTAGGGTTTAAGGTTAGGGTTAGGGTTAGGGTTAGGTTAAGGGTTAGGGTTAGGGTAAGGTTAATTGTTAGGGTTAGGGTTAGCGTTAGAGTTATGTTTAGGGTTAGGGTAAGTGTAAGGGTTAGGGTTAGGGTAAGGGTTAGGTTTAGGGTTGGGGTTAAGTTTAGGGTTACCGTTAGGGTAAGGGTAAGGGTTAGTGTTAGGGTTAGGGTAAGGGTTAAGTTTAGGGTTAGTTTTAGGGTAGTGGTTAGGGTAAGGGTAAGTGTTAGGGTTAGGGTTAGAATAAGTGTAAGTGTTAGGGTTAGGGTTAGTGGTTAGGGTTAGGGTTAGGGTTAGGTTTAGGGTTAGGGTTAGGGTAAGGGTTAGAGTTAGGGTTAGGGTTAGGGTTAGTGTTAGGTTTAGGGTTAGGGTTAGGGTAAGGGCAATTGTTAGGATTAGGGTTAGGGTTAAGGTTAGGGTTAAGGTTAGGGTTAGGTTTAGGTTTCAGGTTAGGGTTTGGGTAAGGGTAAGGGTTAGGGTTAGGTTTAGGGTTAAGCTTAGGGTTATGGTTAGGTTTAGGTTTAGGGTTAGGGTTACGGTACGGGTTAGGGTTAGGGTTAGGGTTAGTGTTAGGTTTAGGGTTAGGGTTAGGGTAAGGGCAATTGTTAGCTTTAGGGTTAGGGTTAAGTTTAGGGTTAGGATTAGGTTTAGGTTTAGGTTTAGGGTTAGGGTTAGGGTGAGGGTAAGGGTTAGTGTTAGGGTTAGGGTTAAGTTTGGGGTTAGGGTTAGGTTTAGGTTTAGGGTAAGGGTTAGGGTTAGGGTAAGGGTTAGGGTTAGGGTTAGGGTTAGGGTTAGAGTTAGGTTTAGGTTTAGGGTAAGGGTAAGGGTTAGGGTTAGGGTTAGGGGTATGGTTAGGGTTAGGTTAAGGGTTAGGGTTAGGGGTTAGGGATAGGTTTAGGGTTAGGGTTAGGATTAGGGTTAGGGTTAGTGTATAGGTTAGGGTTAGGGTTAGGTTTAGGGTAAGAGTAAGAGTTAGCGTTAGGGTCAGGGTTAGGGTAAGTGTAAATGTTAGGGTTAAGGTTAGGATTAGGGTTAGTTTTAGGATTAGGGTTAGGGTTAGGATAAGATTAAGGGTTAGATTTAGGATTAGTGTTAGGTTAGGGTAACGGTTAGGGTTAGGGTTAGGTTTAGGGTTAGGGTTACGTTTAAGGTTAGGTGAAGGGTTAGGGTTAGGGTTTAAGGTTAGGGTTAGGGTTGGGGTAAGGGTTAGGATTAGGGTAAGGGTAATTGTTAGGGTTAGGGTTAGCGTTAGAGTTATGGTTTGGGTTAGGGTAAGTGTAAGAGTTAGGGTTCGGGTATGGGTTAGGTTTAGGGTTGGGGTTAAGGTTAGGGTTACCTTTAGGTAAGGGTAAGGGTTAGGGTTAGTGTTAGGTTTAGGGTTAGCGATAGGGTAAGGGTAAGGGTTAGGGTTAGAATTAGGGTTCAGGTAAGAGTAAGGGTTAGAGTTAGTGATAGGGTTAGGTTTAGGGTAAGGGTTACGGTTAGGGTATGGGCAAGGTTTAGGGTTAGGTTTAGTGTTAGGGTTAGGGTGAGGGTAAGGGTTTGGGTTAGGGTTATGGTTAGGATTAGGGTTAGGTTTAGGGTAAGGGTTAGGGTTAGGGTTAGGGTTAGGTTAGGTTTAGGGTTAGGGTAAGGGTAAGGGTTAGGGTTAGGGTTAGGTTTAGGGTTGGGGTTGAGGTTAGAGTTTGGGTTAGGGTGAGGGTAAGTGTAAGGGTTAGGGTTAGGGTTAGGGAAAGGGTTAGGGTTAGGGTTCTGGTTACGGTTAGGTTTAGGGTTACGGTTACGGTTAGGGTTAGGGTTAGGGTAAGGGTATGTGTTAGGGTTAGTGTTAGGGTTAGGGTTAGGGTTAGCGTTAGTGTAAGGGTAAGGGTTAGGGTTCGGGTAAGGGTTAAGGTAAGGGTAAGGGTTGGGTTAGGGTTAGGTTTAGGGTAAGGGTTAGGGTTCGGTTTAGGGTAAGTGTAAGGTTTTGGTTTAGGGTTAGGGTTAGGGTTAGTGTTAGGGTAAGGGTAAGGGTAAGGTTTAGGCTTAGGGTTAGGGTTAGGGAAAGGGTTAGGGTTAGGGTTAGGGTTAGTGTTAGGTTTAGGGTTAGGGTTAGGGTAAGGGCAATTGTTAACGTTAGGGATAGGGTTAGGTTTAGGGTTAGGATTAGGTTTAGGTTTAGGTTTAGGGTTAGGGTTAGGGTAAGGGTAAGGGTTAGTGTTAGGGTTAGGGTTAAGGTTAGGGTTAGGGTTAGGGTTAGGGTTAGGGTTAGGGTTAGGGTAAGGGTTAGGGTTAGTGTTAGGGTTAGGGTTAGAGTTAGGTTTAGGTTTAGGGTAAGGGTAAAAGTTAGGGTTAGGGTTAGGGGTATGGTTAGGGTTAGGTTAAGGGTTAGGGTTAGGGGTTAGGGTTAGGGTTAGGGTTAGGGTTTGGTTAAGGGTTAGGTTTAGGGTTAGGGTTACTGTATAGGTTAGGGTTAGGGTTAGGTTTAGGGTAAGAGTAAGGGTTAGCGTTAGGGTTAGGGTTAGGGTTAGGGTAAGTGTAAGGGTTAGGGTTAAGGTTAGGATTAGGGTTAGTTTTAGGATTAGGGTTAGGGTTAGGATACGAGTAAGGGTTAGGTTTAGGATTAGTGTTAGGGTTAGGGTAAGGGTTGGGGTTAGGGGTAGGGTTAGGGTAAGTGTTAGGATTAGGGTAAGGGTTACGGTTAGGTTTAGGGTTAGAGTTAGTGTTACGTTTAGGGTTAGGGTTAGGGTAAGGGCAATTGTTAGGGTTAGGGTTAGTGTTAAGGTTAGGGTTAGGGTTATGTTTAGGTTTAGGTTTAGGGTTAGGGATAGAGTAAGTGTAAGTGTAAGGGTTAGGGTAAGGGTTAGGGTTAGGGTTCGGGTTAGGGTTAGGGTAAGAGTTAGGCTTAGGGTAAGTGTAAGGTTTAGGGTTAGGGTTACGTTTAAGTTTAGGTGAAGGGTTAGGGTTAGGGTTTAAGGTTAGGGTTAGGGTTAGGGTAAGGGTTAGGGTTAGGGTAAGGGTAATTGTTAGGGTTAGGTTTAGCGTTAGAGTTATGGTTAGGGTTAGGGTAAGTGTAAGGGTTAGGGTTAGGGTAAGGGTTGGGTTTAGGGTTGGGGTTAAGGTTAGGGTTACCGTTAGGGTAAGGGTAAGGGTTAGGGTTAGGTTTAGGGTTAGCGATAGGGTAAGGGTAAGGGTTAGGTTTCGGTTTAGGGTTAAGGTAAGGGTAAGGGTTAGGGTTAGGGTTAGGTTTAGGGTAAGGGTTAGGGTTAGGTTTAGGGTAAGTGTAAGGTTTAGGTTTAGGGTTAGGGTTAGGGTTAGTGTTAGGGTAAGGGTAAGGGGTAGGGTTAGGGTTAGGGTTAGGGTTAGGGTAAGGGTAAGGCTTAGGGTTAGTGTTAGGGTAAGGGTAAGGGGTAGGGTTAGGGTTAGGGTTAGGGTTAGGGTAAGGGTTAGGGTTAGGGTTAGGGTTAGTGTGAGTTTTAGGGTTAGGGTTAGGGTAAGGGCAATTGTTAGCGTTAGGGTTAGGGTTAAGGATAGGGTTAGGGTTAGGGTTAGGTTTAGGGTAAGGGTTAGGGTTAGGGTAAGTGTTAGGGTTAGGGTTAGGGTTAGAGTTAGGTTTAGGTTTAGGGTAAGGGTAAGGGTTAGGGTTAGGGTTAGGGGTATGGTTAGGGTTAGGTTAAGGGTTAGGGTTAGGGGTTAGGGTTAGGGTTATGGTTAGGGTTTGGTTAAGGGTTAGGTTTAGTGTTAGGGTTAGTGTATAGGTTATGGTTAGGGTTAGGTTTAGCGTAAGAGTAAGGGTTAGCGTTAGGGTTAGGGTTAGGGTTAGGGTAAGTGTAAGGGTTAGGGTTAAGTTTAGGATTAGGGTTAGTTTTAGCATTAGGGTTAGGGTTGAGATAAGAGTAAGGGTTAGGTTTAGGATTAGAGTTAGGGTTAGGGTAAGGGTTAGGGTTAGGATAAGGGTGATTGTTAGGGTTAGGGTTAGCGTTAGAGTTATGGTTAGGGTTAGGGTAATTGTAAGGGTTAGGGTTAGGGTAAGGGTTAGGTTTAGGGTTGGGGTTAAGTTTAGGGTTACCGTTAGGGTAAGGGTAACGGGTAGGGTTAGGGTTAGTTTTAGTTTTAGCGATAGGGTAAGGTAAGTGTTAGGGTTAGGGTTAGGGTTCAGTTAAGAGTAAGGTTTAGAGTTAGTGATAGGGTTAGGTTTAGGGTAAGGGTTACGGTTAGGGTATGGGCAAGGTTTAGGGTTAGGTTTAGTGTTAGGGTTAGGGTAAGGGTATGGGTTTGGGTTAGGGTTAGGTTTAGGATTAGGGTTAGGTTTAGGGTAAGGGTTAGGGTTAGGGTTAGGGTTTGGGTAAGGAAAAGGGTTAGGGTTAGGGTTAGGTTTAGGTTTGGGGTTGAGGTTAGAGTTAGGGTTAGGGTGAGGGTAAGTGTAAGGGTTAGGGTTAGGGTAAGGGTTAGGTTTAGGGTTGGGGTTAAGTTTAGGGTTACCGTTAGGGTAAGGGTAAGGGTTAGTGTTAGGGTTAGGGTAAGGGTTAAGTTTAGGGTTAGTTTTAGGGTAGTGGTTAGGGTAAGGGTAAGTGTTAGGGTTAGGGTTAGAATAAGTGTAAGTGTTAGGGTTAGGGTTAGTGGTTAGGGTTAGGGTTAGGGTTAGGGTTAGGGTTAGGGTTAGGGTTAGGGTTAGTTTTAGGATTAGAGCTAGGGTAAGGATAAGAGTAAGGGTTAGATTTAGGATTAGTGTTAGGTTAGGGCAAGGGTTAGGGTTAGGGTTGGGGTTAGGGTAGGGTTTAGGGTAAGGTTAAGTGTTAGTGTTAGGGTTAGAATAAGTGTAAGTGTTAGGGTTAGGTTCAGGGGTTAGGCTTAGGGTTAGGGTTAGGGTTAGGTTTAGGGTTAGGGTTAGGGTAAGGGTTAGGGTTAGGGTTAGGGTTAGGTTTATGGTTAGGGTTAGGGTAAGGGCAATTGTTAGGATTAGGGTTAGGGTTAAGGTTAGGTTTAGGGTTAGGGTTAGGTTTAGGTTTCAGGTTAGGGTTGGGGTAAGGGTAAGGGTTAGGGTTAGGTTTAGGGTTAAGCTTAGGGTTATTGTTAGGTTTAGGTAGGGTTAGGGTTAGGGTAAGGGTTAGGGTTACGGTTAGGGTTAGGGGTAGTGTTACGTTTAGGGTTAGGGTTAGGGTAAGGGCAATTGTTAGGGTTAGGGTTAGGGTTAAGGTTAGGGTTAGGGTTAGGGTTAGGTTTAGGTTTAGGGTTAGGGTTAGAGTAAGGTTAAGGGTAAGGGTTAGGGTAAGGGTTAGGGTTAGGGTTTGGGTTAGGGTTAGAGTTAGGCTTTGGGTAAGTGTAAGGTTAAGGGTTAGGGTTACGTTTAAGGTTAGGTGAAGGGTTAGGGTTAGGGTTTAAGGTTAGGGTTAGGGTTAGGGTTAGGTTAAGGGTTAGGGTTAGGGTAAGGTTAATTGTTAGGGTTAGGGTTAGCGTTAGAGTTATGTTTAGGGTTAGGGTAAGTGTAAGGGTTAGGGTTAGGGTAAGGGTTAGGTTTAGGGTTGGGGTTAAGTTTAGGGTTACCGTTAGGGTAAGGGTAAGGGTTAGTGTTAGGGTTAGGGTAAGGGTTAAGTTTAGGGTTAGTTTTAGGGTAGTGGTTAGGGTAAGGGTAAGTGTTAGGGTTAGGGTTAGAATAAGTGTAAGTGTTAGGGTTAGGGTTAGTGGTTAGGGTTAGGGTTAGGGTTAGGTTTAGGGTTAGGGTTAGGGTAAGGGTTAGAGTTAGGGTTAGGGTTAGGGTTAGTGTTAGGTTTAGGGTTAGGGTTAGGGTAAGGGCAATTGTTAGGATTAGGGTTAGGGTTAAGGTTAGGGTTAAGGTTAGGGTTAGGTTTAGGTTTCAGGTTAGGGTTTGGGTAAGGGTAAGGGTTAGGGTTAGGTTTAGGGTTAAGCTTAGGGTTATGGTTAGGTTTAGGTTTAGGGTTAGGGTTACGGTACGGGTTAGGGTTAGGGTTAGGGTTAGTGTTAGGTTTAGGGTTAGGGTTAGGGTAAGGGCAATTGTTAGCTTTAGGGTTAGGGTTAAGTTTAGGGTTAGGATTAGGTTTAGGTTTAGGTTTAGGGTTAGGGTTAGGGTGAGGGTAAGGGTTAGTGTTAGGGTTAGGGTTAAGTTTGGGGTTAGGGTTAGGTTTAGGTTTAGGGTAAGGGTTAGGGTTAGGGTAAGGGTTAGGGTTAGGGTTAGGGTTAGGGTTAGAGTTAGGTTTAGGTTTAGGGTAAGGGTAAGGGTTAGGGTTAGGGTTAGGGGTATGGTTAGGGTTAGGTTAAGGGTTAGGGTTAGGGGTTAGGGATAGGTTTAGGGTTAGGGTTAGGATTAGGGTTAGGGTTAGTGTATAGGTTAGGGTTAGGGTTAGGTTTAGGGTAAGAGTAAGAGTTAGCGTTAGGGTCAGGGTTAGGGTAAGTGTAAATGTTAGGGTTAAGGTTAGGATTAGGGTTAGTTTTAGGATTAGGGTTAGGGTTAGGATAAGATTAAGGGTTAGATTTAGGATTAGTGTTAGGTTAGGGTAACGGTTAGGGTTAGGGTTAGGTTTAGGGTTAGGGTTACGTTTAAGGTTAGGTGAAGGGTTAGGGTTAGGGTTTAAGGTTAGGGTTAGGGTTGGGGTAAGGGTTAGGATTAGGGTAAGGGTAATTGTTAGGGTTAGGGTTAGCGTTAGAGTTATGGTTTGGGTTAGGGTAAGTGTAAGAGTTAGGGTTCGGGTATGGGTTAGGTTTAGGGTTGGGGTTAAGGTTAGGGTTACCTTTAGGTAAGGGTAAGGGTTAGGGTTAGTGTTAGGTTTAGGGTTAGCGATAGGGTAAGGGTAAGGGTTAGGGTTAGAATTAGGGTTCAGGTAAGAGTAAGGGTTAGAGTTAGTGATAGGGTTAGGTTTAGGGTAAGGGTTACGGTTAGGGTATGGGCAAGGTTTAGGGTTAGGTTTAGTGTTAGGGTTAGGGTGAGGGTAAGGGTTTGGGTTAGGGTTATGGTTAGGATTAGGGTTAGGTTTAGGGTAAGGGTTAGGGTTAGGGTTAGGGTTAGGTTAGGTTTAGGGTTAGGGTAAGGGTAAGGGTTAGGGTTAGGGTTAGGTTTAGGGTTGGGGTTGAGGTTAGAGTTTGGGTTAGGGTGAGGGTAAGTGTAAGGGTTAGGGTTAGGGTTAGGGAAAGGGTTAGGGTTAGGGTTCTGGTTACGGTTAGGTTTAGGGTTACGGTTACGGTTAGGGTTAGGGTTAGGGTAAGGGTATGTGTTAGGGTTAGTGTTAGGGTTAGGGTTAGGGTTAGCGTTAGTGTAAGGGTAAGGGTTAGGGTTCGGGTAAGGGTTAAGGTAAGGGTAAGGGTTGGGTTAGGGTTAGGTTTAGGGTAAGGGTTAGGGTTCGGTTTAGGGTAAGTGTAAGGTTTTGGTTTAGGGTTAGGGTTAGGGTTAGTGTTAGGGTAAGGGTAAGGGTAAGGTTTAGGCTTAGGGTTAGGGTTAGGGAAAGGGTTAGGGTTAGGGTTAGGGTTAGTGTTAGGTTTAGGGTTAGGGTTAGGGTAAGGGCAATTGTTAACGTTAGGGATAGGGTTAGGTTTAGGGTTAGGATTAGGTTTAGGTTTAGGTTTAGGGTTAGGGTTAGGGTAAGGGTAAGGGTTAGTGTTAGGGTTAGGGTTAAGGTTAGGGTTAGGGTTAGGGTTAGGGTTAGGGTTAGGGTTAGGGTAAGGGTTAGGGTTAGTGTTAGGGTTAGGGTTAGAGTTAGGTTTAGGTTTAGGGTAAGGGTAAAAGTTAGGGTTAGGGTTAGGGGTATGGTTAGGGTTAGGTTAAGGGTTAGGGTTAGGGGTTAGGGTTAGGGTTAGGGTTAGGGTTTGGTTAAGGGTTAGGTTTAGGGTTAGGGTTACTGTATAGGTTAGGGTTAGGGTTAGGTTTAGGGTAAGAGTAAGGGTTAGCGTTAGGGTTAGGGTTAGGGTTAGGGTAAGTGTAAGGGTTAGGGTTAAGGTTAGGATTAGGGTTAGTTTTAGGATTAGGGTTAGGGTTAGGATACGAGTAAGGGTTAGGTTTAGGATTAGTGTTAGGGTTAGGGTAAGGGTTGGGGTTAGGGGTAGGGTTAGGGTAAGTGTTAGGATTAGGGTAAGGGTTACGGTTAGGTTTAGGGTTAGAGTTAGTGTTACGTTTAGGGTTAGGGTTAGGGTAAGGGCAATTGTTAGGGTTAGGGTTAGTGTTAAGGTTAGGGTTAGGGTTATGTTTAGGTTTAGGTTTAGGGTTAGGGATAGAGTAAGTGTAAGTGTAAGGGTTAGGGTAAGGGTTAGGGTTAGGGTTCGGGTTAGGGTTAGGGTAAGAGTTAGGCTTAGGGTAAGTGTAAGGTTTAGGGTTAGGGTTACGTTTAAGTTTAGGTGAAGGGTTAGGGTTAGGGTTTAAGGTTAGGGTTAGGGTTAGGGTAAGGGTTAGGGTTAGGGTAAGGGTAATTGTTAGGGTTAGGTTTAGCGTTAGAGTTATGGTTAGGGTTAGGGTAAGTGTAAGGGTTAGGGTTAGGGTAAGGGTTGGGTTTAGGGTTGGGGTTAAGGTTAGGGTTACCGTTAGGGTAAGGGTAAGGGTTAGGGTTAGGGTTAGGTTTAGGGTTAGCGATAGGGTAAGGGTAAGGGTTAGGTTTCGGTTTAGGGTTAAGGTAAGGGTAAGGGTTAGGGTTAGGGTTAGGTTTAGGGTAAGGGTTAGGGTTAGGTTTAGGGTAAGTGTAAGGTTTAGGTTTAGGGTTAGGGTTAGGGTTAGTGTTAGGGTAAGGGTAAGGGGTAGGGTTAGGGTTAGGGTTAGGGTTAGGGTAAGGGTAAGGCTTAGGGTTAGTGTTAGGGTAAGGGTAAGGGGTAGGGTTAGGGTTAGGGTTAGGGTTAGGGTAAGGGTAAGGCTTAGGGTTAGGGTTAGGGTAAGGGTTAGGGTTAGGGTTAGGGTTATGGTTAGGGTTAGGGTAAGGGTTAGGGTTAGGGTTAGGGTTAGTGTGAGTTTTAGGGTTAGGGTTAGGGTAAGGGCAATTGTTAGCGTTAGGGTTAGGGTTAAGGATAGGGTTAGGGTTAGGGTTAGGTTTAGGGTAAGGGTTAGGGTTAGGGTAAGTGTTAGGGTTAGGGTTAGGGTTAGAGTTAGGTTTAGGTTTAGGGTAAGGGTAAGGGTTAGGGTTAGGGTTAGGGGTATGGTTAGGGTTAGGTTAAGGGTTAGGGTTAGGGGTTAGGGTTAGGGTTACGGTTAGGGTTTGGTTAAGGGTTAGGTTTAGTGTTAGGGTTAGTGTATAGGTTATGGTTAGGGTTAGGTTTAGCGTAAGAGTAAGGGTTAGCGTTAGGGTTAGGGTTAGGGTTAGGGTAAGTGTAAGGCTTAGGGTTAAGTTTAGGATTAGGGTTAGTTTTAGCATTAGGGTTAGGGTTGAGATAAGAGTAAGGGTTAGGTTTAGGATTAGAGTTAGGGTTAGGGTAAGGGTTAGGGTTAGGATAAGGGTGATTGTTAGGGTTAGGGTTAGCGTTAGAGTTATGGTTAGGGTTAGGGTAAGTGTAAGGGTTAGGGTTAGGGTAAGGGTTAGGTTTAGGGTTGGGGTTAAGTTTAGGGTTACCGTTAGGGTAAGGGTAACGGGTAGGGTTAGGGTTAGTTTTAGTTTTAGCGATAGGGTAAGGTAAGTGTTAGGGTTAGGGTTAGGGTTCAGTTAAGAGTAAGGTTTAGAGTTAGTGATAGGGTTAGGTTTAGGGTAAGGGTTACGGTTAGGGTATGGGCAAGGTTTAGGGTTAGGTTTAGTGTTAGGGTTAGGGTAAGGGTATGGGTTTGGGTTAGGGTTAGGTTTAGGATTAGGGTTAGGTTTAGGGTAAGGGTTAGGGTTAGGGTTAGGGTTTGGGTAAGGAAAAGGGTTAGGGTTAGGGTTAGGTTTAGGTTTGGGGTTGAGGTTAGAGTTAGGGTTAGGGTGAGGGTAAGTGTAAGGGTTAGGGTTAGGGTTAGGGTTAGGGTTAGGGTTAGCGTTAGGGTAAGGGTAAGGGTTAGGGTTCGGGTTAGGGTTAAGATAAGGGTAAGGGTTAGGCTTAGGGTTAGTTTTAGGGTAAGGGTTAGGGTTAGGTTTAGGGTAAGTGTAAGGTTTAGGTTTAGGGTTAGGGTTAGGGTTAGTGTTAGGGTAAGGGTAAAGGGTAGAGTTAGGGTTAGGGTTAGGGTTAGGGTAAGGGTAAGGCTTAGGGTTAGGGTTAGGGTAAGGGTTAGGGTTAGGGTTAGGTTTAGGTTTAGGGTAAGGGTAAGGGTTAGGGTTAGGGTTAGGGGTATGGTTAGGGTTAGGTTAAGGGTTAGGGTTAGGTGTTAGGGTTAGGGTTAGGGTTAGGGTTTGTTTAAGGGTTAGGTTTAGGGTTAGGGTTAGTGTATAGGTTAGGGTTAGTTTTAGGTTTAGTGTAAGAGTAAGGATTAGCGTTAGGGTTAGGGTTAGGGTTAGGGTAAGTGTAAGGGTTAGGGTTAAGGTTAGGATTAGGGTTATTTTTAGGATTAGGGTTAAGGTTAGGATAAGAGTAAGGGTTAGGATTAGGATTAGTGTTAGGGTTAGGGTAACAGTTGGGGTTAGCGTTAGGGTTAGGGTAAGTGTTAGGATTAGGGTAAGGGTTAGGGTTAGGGTTAGGGTTAAGGTTAGTGTTATGTTTAGGGTTAGGGTTAGGGTAAGGGCAATTGTTAGGGTTAGGGTTAGGGTTAAGGTTAGGGTTAGGGTTAGGTTTAGGTTTAGGTTTAGGGTTAGGGTTAGAGTAAGAGTAAGGGTAAGGGTTAGGGTAAGTTTTAGGGTTAGGGTTCGGGTTAGGGTTAGAGTTAGGCTTAGGGTAAGTGTAAGGTGTACGGTTAGGGTTACGTTTAAGGTTAGGTGAAGGGCTAGGGTTAGGGTTTAAGCTTAGGGTTAGGGTTAGGGTAAGGGTTAGGGTTAGGGTAAGGGTAATTGTTAGGGTTAGGGTTAGCGTTAGAGTATGGTTAGGGTTAGGGTAAGTGTAAGGGTTAGGGTTAGGGTAAGGGTTAGGTTTAGGGTTGGGGTTAAGGTTAGGGTTACCGTTAGGGTAAGGGTAAGGGTTAGGGTTAGGGTTAGGTTTAGGGTTAGCGATAGGGTAAGGGTAAGTGTTAGGGTTAGGGTTAGGGTTCAGATAAGAGTAAGGGTTAGAGTTAGTGATAGGGTTAGGTTCAGGGTAAGGGTTACGGTTAGGGTATGGGCAAGGTTTAGGGTTAGGTTTAGTGTTAGGGTTAGGGTAAGTGTAAGGGTTTGGATTAGGGTTAGGGTTAGGATTAGGGTTAGGTTTAGGCTAAGGGTTAGGTTTAGGGTTAGGGTTAGGGTTTGGGTAAGGAAAAGGGTTAGGTTTAGGGTTAGGGTTAGGGTTAGGGTTAGGGTTGGGGTTGAGGTTAGATTTAGGGTTAGGGTGAGGGTAAGTGTAAGGGTTAGGGTTAGGGTTAGGGAAAGGGTTAGGGTTAGGGTTCTGGTTACGGTTAGGTTTAGGGTTATGGTTACGTTTAGGGTTAGGGTTAGGGTAAGGGTATGTGTTAGGGTTAGTGTTAGGGTTAGGGTTAGTTTTAGCGTTACGGTAAGGGTAAGGGTTAGGGTTCGGGTTAGGGTTAAGGTAAGGATAAGTTTTAGGGTTAGGGTTAGGTTTAGGTTTAGGGTAAGGGTTAGGGTTAGGTTTAGGGTAAGTGTAAGGTTTAGGTTTAGGGTTAGGGTTAGGGTTAGTGTTAGGGTAAGGGTAAGGGTTAGGGTTAGGGTTAGGGTTAGGGTAAGGGTAAGGCTTAGGGTTAGGGTTACGGTAAGGGTTAGGGTTAGCTTTAGGGTTAGGTTAGTGGTTAGGGTAAGGGTAAGTGTTAGGGTTAGGGTTAGAATATGTGTAAGTGTTAGGGTTAGGTTTAGGGGTTAGGGTTAGGGTAGGGTTAGGGTTAGGTTTAGGGTTAGGGTTAGGGTAACGGTTAGAGTTAGGGTTAGGGTTAGGGCTAGTGTTAGGTTTAGGGTTAGGGTTAGGGTAAGGGCAATTGTTAGGATTAGGGTTAGGGTTAAGTTTAGGGTTAGGGTTAGGGTTAGGTTTAGGTTTCAGGTTAGGGTTTGGGTAAGGGTAAGGGTTAGGGTTAGGTTTAGTGTAAGAGTAAGGGTTAGTGTTAGGGTTAGGGTTAGGGTTAGGGTAAGTGTAAGGGTTAGGGTTGGGGTTAGGGTAAGTGTAAGGGTTAGGGTTAAGTTTAGGATTAGGATTAGTTTTAGGATTAGGGTTAGGGTTAGGATAAGTGTAAGGGTTAGGTTTAGGATTAGTGTTAGGGTTAGGGTAAGGGTTGGGTTAGGGTTAGGGTTAGGTTAAGTGTTAGGATTAGGGTAAGGGTTAGGGTTAGAATTAGGCTTTGAGTAAGGGTAAGGGATAGGGTTAGGGTTAGGGTTAGGTTAAGGTTTAGGGTAAGGGTTAGGGTTAGGGTAAGGGTAAGTGTTAGGGTTAGGGTTAGTGTTAGGGTTATGGTTAGGGTTAGAGTGACGGTAAGGGTTAGGGTTAGGGTTAGGAGTAGGTTTAGGTTTGGGGTTAAGGTTAGGGTTAAGGTTAGTGTAAGGGTAAGTGTAAGGGTTAGCGTTAGGGTTAGTGTTAGGGTAAAGGTTTGTGTTAGGTGTTTCGGTTAGTGTTAGGGTTAGGTTAAGGGTTAGGATTAGGGTAAGGGTTAGGATAAGGGTTAGGGTTAGGGTTAGGGTAAGTGTAAGTGTTAGGGTTTGGGTTAGGGTAAGGGTTAGGGCAAGGGTAGGTTTAGGGTTAGCGAAAGGTAAGGGTAAGGGTTAGGTTTAGGTTTAGGGTTAAGGTAAGAGTAATGGTTAGGGTTAGGGTTAGGGTTAGGTTTAGGGTAAGGGTTAGGGTTAGGGTTCCGTTTAGGGTTAGTGTTAGCGATAGGGTAAGGATAAGGGTTAGGGGTAGGGTTAGGGTTAAGGTAAGAGTAAGGGTTAGGGATATGTTTAGGGTAAGGTTTAGGGTTATGGTTAGGGCTAGGGTAGGGGTTAGTGTAAGTGTTAGGGTTAGGGTTAGCGGTTAGGGTTAGGGTTCGGGTTAGGGTTAGAGTTAGGGTAAGGGTAAGTTTTAGGGTCGGGTAGGGGTTAGTGTAAGTGTTAGGGTTAGGGTTAGGGTTAAGGTTAGGGTTAGGGTTAGGGTTAGAGTTAGGGTAAGGGTAAGTTTTAGGGTCGGTGTTAGGGTTAGGGTAAGTGTTAGGGTTAGGGTTAGGGTAGGGTTTAGGGTTGGGGTTAAGGTTGGGGTTAGGGTTAGGGTGAGGGTAAGGGTTAGAGTTAGGTTTAGGGTAAGTGTTAGGGTTAGGGTTAGGGTTAGGGTTATGGTAAGTTTAAGGGTTAGGGTTAGGGTTAGGTGTTAGGGTTAGGGTTAGGCTTAGGGTTAGGTTTTGGGTTAGGGTTAGGGTAAGGTTAAGGGTAAGGGTTAGGTTTAGGGTTCGGTTAGGTTTATAGTTAGGGTAAGGGTTAGGGTTAGGTTTAGGGTTAGGGTTAAGGTTAGGGTTAGGGTTAGGGTTAGGGTTAGGGTGAGGTTTAGGTTTAGGGTTAGGGTAAGGGTTAGGGTTAGGTTTAGGGAAAGGGTAAGGGTTAGGGTTAGGGTTAGCGTTAGGTTTAGGTATAGGGTTAGGGTAAGGGTAAGGGTTAGGGTTAGGGTAAGGGTTAGTGTAAGGATTAGGGTTAGGGTTAGGGTTAGGGTTAGGGTTAGAGTTAGGTTTAGGGTTAGGGTAAGGTTTAGGGTTAGGGTTAGGGTTAGGGTTAGGGTTAGGGTAAGGCTAAGGGTTAGAGTTAGGTTTAGGGGAAGAGTAAGGTTTAGGGTTAGGGTTAGGTTTTGGTTTAGGGTTAGGGTTAGGGTTAGGGTAAGGGTAAGGGTTTGGGTTAGGGTTAGTGTTAGGTTTAAGGTTAGGGTTAGGTTTAGGGTTAGCGTAAGTTTTAGGGTTAGGGATAGGGTAAGGGTAAGGTTTAGGGTTAGGGTTAGGTTTTGGTTTACGGTTAGGTTTAGGGTAAGGTTAAGGGTTAGCGTTGGTGTTAGTGTTAGGACTAAGGTTAGGTTTAGGGTTAGGGTTAGGGTTAGGTTTAGGGTTAGGGTAAGGGTAAGTGTTAGGTTTAGGGTTAGGGTTAGCGAAAGGGTAAGGGTTAGGGTTAGGTTTAGGGTTAGGGTTAGGGTTAGGGTAAGGTTAGGGTTAGGGTTAGCATTAAGGTTATGGTTAGTGTTAGGGCAAGGGTAAGAGTTTGGGTTAGGGTTAGGGCCAGGGTTATTGTTAGGGTAATGGTTAGGGTTAGTGTTAGGGTTAGGTTTAGGTTTAGGGTTAGGGTTACGGTTAGGGTAAGGGTAATTTTTAGGGTTAAGTTTAGGGTTAGAGTTAGGATTATGGTTAGGGTTGGGGTCAGGGTAAGGGTTACGGTTAGGTTTAGGGTTAGGGTTAGGGTAAGGGTAAGGGTAACGGTTAGGTTTAGGGTTTGGGTTAGATTTAGTGTTAGTGTTATGGTTAGTGTTAGGGTAAGGATAAGGTTTGGGTTAAGGTTAGGATTAGGGTTAGGGTTAGGGTTAAGGTTTGGGTTAGGGTTAGGGTAAGGGTAAGAGTTAGGATTAGGTTTAGGGTTAGGGTTAGGGTAAGGGTAAGTTTAAGGGTTAGGGTTAGGGTTAGGTTTAGGGTTAGGCTTAGGGTTAGGGTTAGGGTAAGGTTTAGGGTTAGGGTTAGGGTTAGGGTTAGGGTTAGGGAAAGGGTTAGGGTTAGGGTAAGGGTTAGGGTAAGGGTTAGGTTTAGGGTTATGTTTAGGGTTACTGTTATGGTTAGGGTATGGGTTAGGGTAAGGGTATGTGTTAGGGTTAAGGTTAGGGTTAAGGTTAGGTTTAGGGTTAGGGTTAAGATTAGGGTAACGGTTAGGGTTAGGTTAGGGTTATGGTTAGGGAAAGGTTTAGGGTTAGGTTTGGGGTAAGGGTAAGGTTTAGGGTTAGGGTTAGGGTTAAGGTTAGGGTTAGGTTTGGCATTAGGGTAAGGGTAAGGGTTCAGGTTAGGGTTAGAGTTAGGGTAAGGGTTAGGGTTAGGGTTAGCTTTAGAGTTAGGGTAAGGGTAAGTGTTAGGGTTAGGGTTAGGTTTAGTGTTAGGATAAGGGTAAGGGTTATGGTTTGGTTTAGGGTTAGGGTTAGGGTTCGGGGTTAGGTTTAGGGTTATGGTTAGTGTTAGTTTTAGGGTTAGGGATGGGGTAAGGGTAAGGGTTAGGGATAGGGTTAGGGTTAGGGTTAAGTTTAGGGTTAGGGTTAGGGTTAGGGTTAGGGGAAGGGGAAGGGTTAGGGTTAGGGTTAGGTTTAGGGTTAAGCTTAGGGTTAGGGTTAGGGTTAGGTTTAGGTTTAGGGTAGGGGTAAGGGTTAGGGTTAGGTTTAGGGTTAGGGTTAGGTTTAGGGTTAGGGTTAGGGTAAGGGTAGGTGTTAGGTTTAGGGTTAGGGTTAGCGAAAGGGTAAGGGTTAGGGTTAGGTTTAGGGTTAGGGTTAGGGTTAGGGTAAGGTTAGGGTTAGGGTTAGGGTTAGGCTTAGGGAAAGGGTTAGGGTTAGGGTAAGGTTTAGGGTAAGGGTTAGGGTTAGGGTTATGCTTAGGGTTACTGTTAGGGTTAGGGTATGGGTTAGGGTAAGGGTATGTGTTAGGGTTAGGGTTAGGGTTAAGGTTAGGGTTAGGGTTAGGGTTAAGATTAGGGTAACGGTTAGGGTTAGGTTAGGGTTATGGTTAGGGAAAGGTTTAGGGTTAGGTTTAGGGTAAGGGTAAGGTTTAGGTTTAGGGTTAGGGTTAAGGTTAGGGTTAGGTTTAGCATTAGGGTAAGGGTAAGGGTTCGGGTTAGGGTTAGAGTTAGGGTAAGGGTTAGGGTTAGGGTTAGCTTTAGAGTTAGGGTAAGGGTAAGTGTTAGGGTTAGGGTTAGGTTTAGTGTTAGGATAAGGGTAAGGGTTATGGTTTTGTTTAGGGTTAGGGTTAGGGTTCGGGGTTAGGTTTAGGGTTAGGGTTAGTGTTAGTTTTAGGGTTAGGGATGGGGTAAGGGTAAGGGTTAGGGATAGGGTTAGGGTTAGGGTTAAGTTTAGGGTTAGGGTTAGGGCTAGGGTTAGGGGAAGGGGAAGGGTAAGGGTTAGGGTTAGGTTTAGGGTTAAGGTTAGGGTTAGGGTTAGGGTTAGGTTTAGGTTTAGGGTAAGGGTAAGGGTTAGGTTTAGGTTTAGGGTTAGGGTTAGGGTAAGGGTAAGTGTTAGGTTTAGGGTTAGGGTTAGCGAAAGGGTAAGGGTTAGGGTTAGGTTTAGGGTTAGGGTTAGGGTTAGGGTAAGGTTAGGGTTAGGGTTAGCATTAAGGTTATGGTTAGGGTTAGGATAAGGGGAAGAGTTTGGCTTAGAGTTTGGGTTTAGGTAAGGTTTAGGGTTAGGTTTAGGGTAAGTGTAAGGTTTAGGGTTAGTGTTAGGGCCAAGGTTATTGTTAGGGTAATGGATAGGGTTAGGGTTAGGGTTAGGTTTAGGTTTAGGGTTAGGGTTATGGTTAGGGTAAGGGTAATTGTTAGGGTTAAGGTTAGGGTTAGAGTTAGGATTATGGTTAGGGTTAGGGTCAGGGTAAGGGTTAGGGTTAGGTTTAGGGTTAGGGTTAGGGTAAGGGTAAGGGTTAGGTTTAGGGTTTGGATTAGTTTTAGGGTTAGTGTTATGGTTATGGTTAGGGTAAGGATAAGGGTTGGGTTAAGGTTAGGGTTACGGTTAGGGTTAGGGTTAAGGTTTGGTTTAGGGTTAGGGTAAGGGTAAGGGTTAGGATTAGGTTTAGGGTTAGGGTTAGGGTAAGGGTAAGTTTAACGGTTAGGGTTAGGGTTAGGTTTAGGGTTAGGCTTAGGGTTAGGGTTAGGGTTAGGTTTATGGTTACGGTTAGGGTTAGGGTATGGGTTAGGGTAAGGGTATGTGTTAGGGTTAGGGTTAGGGTTAAGGTTAGGTTTAGGGTTAGGGTTTAGATAAGGGTAAGGGTTAGGGTTAGGTTAGGGTTATGGTTAGGGTAAGGTTTCGGGTTAGGTTTAGGGTAAGGGTAAGGTTAAGGTTAGGGTTAGGGTTAGGGTTAAGGTTAGGGTTAGGTTTAGCATTAGGGTAAGGGTAAGGGTTCGGTTTAGGGTTAGGGTTATGGTAAGGGTTAGGGTTAGGGTTAGCTTTAGGGTTAGGGTAAGGGTAAGTGTTAGGGTTAGGGTTAGGTTTAGTGTTAGGATAAGGGTAAGGGTTAGGGTTAGGGTTAGGGTTATGGCTAGGGTTCGGTGTTAGGGTTGGTGTTAGTTTTAAGGTTGGGGGTAGGGTAAGGGTAAGGGTTAGGGATAGGGTTAGTGTTATGGTTAGGGTTAGGGTTAGGTTTAGGGGAAGGGTAAGGGTTAGGGTTAGGGTAAGGGTTAGGTTTAGGGTTAAGGTTAGGGTTAGGGTTAGGGTTATGGTTAGGGTAAGGTTTAGGGTTAGAGGTTAGGGTAAGGGTTTGGTTAGGGTTAGGGTTAGGGTTAGAGTTAGGTTTAGGTTGGGGGTAAGTGTAAGGTTCAGGGTTAGAGTTAGGGTTAAGGTTAGGGGTAGAGTTAGCGTTAGTGTAAGGGTAAGGGTTAGGTTCAGGGTTAAGGTAAGGGTAAAGGTTAGGGTTACTGTTAGAGTTATGGTTAGGGTTAGGGTAAGGTTTAGGTTTAGTGTAAGGGTAAAGTTTAGGGTTAGGAAAGGGGTAAGGGTTAGGGTTAGGGTTAGGTAAGGGCAAGGTTTAGGGTTAGGGTTAGGGTTAGGATAAGGGTAAGGGTTAGGGTTAGGGTTAGGGTTAGGGTAAGGGTAAGTGTTAGGGTTAGGGTTAGGGTTAGGGTTAGGATAAGGGTAAGGGTTAGGGTTAGGTTTAGGGTAAGGGTTAGGGTTAGGTTTAGGGTAAGGGTAAGTTTTAGGGTTAGGGTTAGGGTTAGGTTTAGGGTAAGGGAAAGGGTTAGGGTTAGGGTTAGGTTTAGGGTAAGGGTAAGTGTTAGGGTTAGGGTTAGGGTTAGGGTTAGAGTAAGGGTTAGGGTTAGTGTTAGGGTTAGGGTAGGGGTTAGGGTAAGGGTAAGTGTTAGGGTTAGCTTTAGGGTTAGGATAAGTGTAAGGGTTAGGGTTAGGGTTAGGGTTAGGGTAAGGGTTAGGGTTAGGTTTGGTGTTAGGTTTACGTAAGGGTAAGGGTTTGGGTTAGGGTTAGGGTTAGTGTTAGGTTTAGGGTTGGGGTTAGGTTTACGTTTAGGGTTAGGGTTAGGGTAAGGGTAAGTTTAAGGGTTAGGGTTAGGGTTAGGTTTAGGGTTAGGCTTAGGGTTAGGGTTAGGGTAAGTTTTACGGTTAGGGTTAGGGTTAGGGTTAGGGTAAGGGTTAGGGTTAGGGTTAGGGTAAGGGTTAGGGTTAGGGTTAGGTTTAGGGTTATGTTTAGGGTTACTGTTAGGGTTAGGGTATGGGTTAGGTTAAGGGTAAGTGTTAGGGTTAGGGTTAGGGTTAAGGTTAGGTTTAGGGTTAGGGTTAAGATAAGGGTAAGTGTTAGGGTTAGGTTAGGGTTATGGTTGGGGTAAGGTTTAGGGTTAGGTTTAGGGTAAGGGTAAGGTTTAGGGTTAGGGTTAACGTTAGGGTTAGGTTTAGCATTAGGGTAAGGGTAAGGGTTTGGGTTAGGGGTAGGGTTAGGGTAAGGGTTAGGGTTAGGTTTAGCTTTAGGGTTAGGGTAAGGGTATGTGTTAGGGTTAGGGTTAGGTTTAGTGTTAGGATAAGGGCAAGGGTTAGGGTTTGGTTTAGGGGTAGGGTTAGGGTTCGGAGTTACGTTTAGGGTTAGGGTTAGTGTTAGTTTCAGGGTTAGGGTTAGGGTAAGGGTAAGGGTTAGGGATAGGGTTAGGGTTAGGGTTAAGTTTAGGGTTAGTGTTAGGGTTAGAGTTAGGGGAAGGGTAAGGGTTAGGCTTAGGGTTAGGTTTAGGGTTAAGGTTAGGGTTAGGGTTAGGGTTAGGTTTAGGTTTAGGGTAAGGGTCAGGGTTAGGGTTAGGTTTAGGGTTAGGGTGAGGGTTAGGGTTAGGGTTAGGGTAGGATTTAATGTAAGAGTAAGTGTTAGGGTTAGGGTTAGGGTTAGGATAAGTGTAATGGTTAGGGTTAGGTTTAGGGTAAGGGGTTAGTGTTAGGGTTAGTGTTAGTGTTAGATATAGGGTTAGGGTTAGGGTAAGGGTTAGGGTTAGGTTTAGTTTTAGGTTTAGAGTTAGGGTTAGGGTTAGGTTTAGGGTTAGGTTTAGGGTAAGGGTAAGGTTTAGGGTTAGTGTTAGGATTAAGGTTATGGTTAGGTTTAGGGTTAGCGTTAGTTTTAGGGTTAGGGATAGAGTAAGGGTAAGGTTTAGGGTTAGGGTTAGGTTTTGGTTTAGGGTTAGGTTTAGGGTAAGTTTAAGGGTTAGCGTTAGGGTTAGTGTTAGGATTAAAGTTAGGTTTTTGGTTAGGGTTTGGGTTAGGTTTAGGGTTAGGGTTAGTGTAAGGGTAAGTTTTAGGTGTAGGGTTAGGGTTAGCGAAAGGTTAAGGGTTAGGGTTAGGTTTAGGTTTAGGGTTAGGTTTAGGGTAAAGTTAGGTTTAGGGTTAGCATTAAGGTTATGTTTAGGGTTAGGGTAAGGGTAAGAGTTTGGGTTAGAGTTTGGGTTTAGGTAAGGTTTAGGGTTAGGTTTAGGGTAAGGGTAAGCGTTAGGGTTAGGGCCAGGGTTATTGTTAGGGTAATGGTTAGGGTTAGGGTTAGGGTTAGGTTTAGGTTTAGGGCTAGGGTTACGGTTAGGGTAAGGGTAATTGTTAGGGTTAAGGTTAGGGTTAGAGTTAGGATTATGGTTAGGGTTAGGGTCAGGGTAAGGGTTATGGTTAGGTTTAGGGTTAGGGTTAGGGTAAGGGTAAGGGTTAGGTTTAGGGTTTGGATTAGGTTTAGGGTTAGTGTTATGGTTAGGGTTAGGGTAAGGATAAGGGTTGGGTTAAGGTTAGGGTTAGGGTTAGGGTTAGGGTTAAGGTTTGGGTTAGGGTTAGGGTTAGGGTAAGGGTATGGGTTAGGATTAGGTTTAGGGTTAGGTTTAGGGTAAGGGTAAGTTTAACGGTTAGGGTTAGGGTTAGTTTTAGGGTTAGCGTTAGGGTTAGGGTTATGTTTAGGGTTACGGTTAGGGTTAGGGTATGGGTTAGGGTAAGGGTAAGTGTTAGGGTTAGGGTTAGGGTTAAGGTTAGGGTTAGGGTTAAGGTTTAGATAAGGGTAAGGGTTAGGGTTAGGTTAGGGTTATGGTTAGGGTAAGGTTTAGGGTTAGGTTTATGGTAAGGGTTAGGTTTAGGGTTAGGGTTAGGGTAAGCGTTAGGGTTAGGGTTAGGGTTAGGTTTAGGGTTAGGGTTAGGGTTAGGGTAAATATTAGGGTTAGTGTTAGGTTTAGGTTTAGGGTTGGGGTTAAGGTAATCGTTAGGGTTAAGTTAAGTGTAATGGTTAGGTTTAGGGTTAGGGTTAGTGTAAAGTTTAGGGTTAGGGTTAGGGTTATGTTTAGGGTTACGGTTAGGGTTAGGGTATGGGTTAGGGTAAGGGTAAGTGTTAGGGTTAGGGTTAGGGTTAAGGTTAGGGTTAGGGTTAGGGTTTAGATAAGGGTAAGGGTTAGGGTTAGGTTAGGGTTATGGTTAGGGTAAGGTTTAGGGTTAGGTTTAGGGTAAGGGTAAGGTTTAGGGTTAGGTTTAGGGTTAGGTTTAGCATTAGGGTAAGGGTAAGGGTTCGGGTTCGGTTTAGGGTTAGGGTAAGGGTTAGGGTTAGGATTAGCTTTAGGGTTTAGGGTAAGGGTAAGTGTTAGGGTTAGGGTTAGGTTTAGTGTTAGGATAAGGGTAAGGGTTAGGGTTAGGGTTAGGGTTATTGTTAGGGTTTGGGGTTAGGGTTAGTGTTACTTTTAGGGTTAGGGTTAGGGTTAAGTTTAGGGTTAGGGTTAGGGTTAGGGTTAGGGGAAGGGTAAGGGTTAGGGTTAGGGTTAGGGTTAGGATTAGGGTTAAGGTTAGGGTTAGGGTTAGGGTTAGGGTAAGGGTTAGGGTTAGAGGTTAGGGTAAGGGTTTGGTTAGGGTTAGGGTTAGGGTTAGAGTTAGGTTTAGGTTGAGGTTAAGTGTAAGGTTCAGGGTTAGAGTTAGGGTTAAGGTTAGGGGTAGGGTTAGCGTTATGGTAAGGGTAAGGGTTAGGTTCAGCGTTAAGGTAAGGGTAAGGGTTAGTGTTACTGTTAGGGTTATAGTTAGGTTTAGGGTTAGGTTTAGGTTTAGTGTAAGGGTAAGGTTTAAGGGTTAGGAAAGGGGTAAGGGTTAGGGTTAGGGTTAGGGTAAGGGCAAGATTTAGGGTTAGGGCTATTGTTACGTTTAGGATTAGGGTAAGGGTTAGAGTTAGGTTTAGGGTAAAGGTAAGTGTTAGGGTTAGGGTTAGGGTTAGGATAAGGGTAAGGGTTAGGGTTAGGTGTAGGGTAAGGGTTAGGGTTAGGTTTAGGGTAAGGGTAGGTTTTAGGGTTAGGGTTAGGGTTAGGTTTACGGTAAGGGAAAGGGTTAGGGGTAGGGTTAGGTTTAGGGTAAGGGTAAGTGTTAGGGTTAGGGTTAGGGTTAGGGTTAGAGTAAGTGTTAGGGTTAGTGTTAGGGTTAGGGTAGGGGTTAGGGTAAGGGTAAGTGTTAGGGTTAGGGTTAGGGTTAGGATAAGTGTAAGGGTTAGGGTTAGGGTTAGGGTTAGGGGTTAGGGTTAGGGTTAGGGTTAGGGTTAGGTTTGGTGTTAGGTTT
>JANJXV010000080.1:827500-830000 GCA_024803745.1 Megascapheus bottae
TAAGGGTTTGAGTAAGGGTAAGTTTAGGGTTAGGGTTAAGGTTAGGGTTAGAGTAAGGGTAAAAGTTTGGGATAGAGTTTGGGTTTGGGTAAGGGTTAGGGTAAGGGTTAGGGTTAGGGTTAGGGTTAAGGTTAGGTTTAGGATTAGGGTTAGCGTTAAGGTTAGGGTTAGGATTAGGGTAAGGGTAAGGGTAGGGGTTAGGGTTAGGTTTAGTGTTAGGTTTAGGGTTAGGGTAAGGGTAAGGGTAAGGGTTAGGGTTAAGTTTAGGTATAGGGTTAGGGTTAGTGTTAGGGTTAGGGTTAAGGTAAGGGTAAGGGTTAGGGTTAGGATTAGGGTAAGGGTTTGGGTTAGGGTTAGGGTTATGTTTAGGGTTACGGTTAGGGTTCGGGTTAGGGTAAGGGTAAGGGTTAGAGTTAAGGTTAGGTTTAGGGTTAGGGTTATTGTTAGGGTTAGGGTTAGGGTAAGGGTTAGGGTTATGGTTAGGGTTAATGTCAGGGTAAGGGTAAGTGTTAGGGTTAAGATTAGGGTTAGGGTTAGGATAAGGGTAATGATTAAAGTTAGGGATAGGTTTAGGGTAAGGGTTAGGGTTAGGTTTAGGGTAAGGGTAAGTTTTAGGTTTAGGGTTAGGGTTAGGGTTACGTTTAGGGTAAGGGAAAGGGTTAGAGTTAGGTTTAGCGTAAGATTTAGGTTTAGGGTTAGGGTAATTGTTAGGGTTAGGGTTAGTGTTAAGGTAAGGGTTAGGGTTAGGGTTAGGGCACGTGTGAGGGTAAGATTAAGTGTTATGGTTAGGGTTAGGGTTAGGATAAGTGTAATGGTTAGGATTAGGGTCAGGGGTTAGGGTTAGGGTTAGCTTTAGTTTTAGGGTTATGGTTAGGGTAAGGGTAAGGGTTAGGGTTAGGGTTAGGGTTAGTGTTAGATTTAGTTTTAGGTTTAGAGTTAGGCTTAGGGTTAGGGTTAGGGTTAGGGTAAGGGTAAAGTTTAGGGTTAGGGTTAGGGTTAGGGTTTGGTTTAGGGTTAGGGTTAGGGTAAGGGTAAGGTTTAGGGTTAGGGTTAGTGTTAGGGTTAAAGTTAGGATTAGGGTTAGGGTTAGGGTTTGGGTTAGGGTTAGGTTTAGGGTTAGGGTTAGGGTAAGGGTTAGTGTTAGGGATAGGGTTAGGGTTAGCGAAAGCGTAAGGGTTAGGGTTAGGTTTAGGTTTATGGTAAGGATTAGGGTTAGGGTTAGGGTAAGTTTAGGGTTAGGGTTAGCATTAAGGTTAGGGTTAAGTTTAGGGTAAGGGTAAGGGTAAGAGTTTGGGTTGGAGTTTGGGTTTGGGTAAGGGTCAGGGTAAGGGTTAGGGGTAAGGTTAGGGTTGTGGTTAGGGTAAGGGTAAGGGTTAGGGTTAGGGTTAGGGCCAGGGGTATTGTTAGGGTAATGGTTAGGGTTAGTGTTAGGGTTAGGTTTAGGGTTAGGGTTAGGGTTACGGTTAGGGTAAGGGTAAGGGTTACATTTAAGGTTGGGGTTAGAGTTAGGTTTATGGTTAGGGTTAGGGTCAGGGTAAGGGTTACGGTTAGGTTTAGGGTTAGGGTTAGGGTAAGGGTAAGGGTTAGGTTTATGATTTGGTTTAGGGTTAGGGTTAGGTTTATGGTTACGGTTAGGGTAAGGATAAGGGTTAGGGTTAATGTTTGGTTTAGGGTTAGGGTAAGGGTAAGGGTTAGGTTTAGGGTTAGGGTTAGGGTAAGCGTTAGGGTTAGGGTTAGGGTTAGGTTTAGGGTTAGGGTTAGGGTTAGGGTAAATATTAGGGTTAGTGTTAGGTTTAGGTTTAGGGTTGGGGTTAAGGTAATCGTTAGGGTTAAGTTAAGTGTAATGGTTAGGTTTAGGGTTAGGGTTAGTGTAAAGTTTAGGGTTAGGGTTAGGGTTATGTTTAGGGTTACGGTTAGGGTTAGGGTATGGGTTAGGGTAAGGGTAAGTGTTAGGTTTAGGGTTAGGGTTAAGGTTAGGGTTAGGGTTAGGGTTTAGATAAGGGTAAGGGTTAGGGTTAGGTTAGGGTTATGGTTAGGGTAAGGTTTAGGGTTAGGTTTAGGGTAAGGGTAAGGTTTAGGGTTAGGGTTAGGGTTAGGTTTAGCATTAGGGTAAGGGTAAGGGTTCGGGTTCGGTTTAGGGTTAGGGTAAGGGTTAGGGTTAGGATTAGCTTTAGGGTTAGGGTAAGGGTAAGTGTTAGGGTTAGGGTTAGGTTTAGTGTTAGGATAAGGGTAAGGGTTAGGGTTAGGGTTAGGGTTATTGTTAGGGTTCGGGGTTAGGGTTAGTGTTACTTTTAGGGTTAGGGTTAGGGTTAAGTTTAGGGTTAGGGTTAGGGTTAGGGTTAGGGGAAGGGTAAGGGTTAGGGTTAGGGTTAGGGTTAGGATTAGGGTTAAGGTTAGGGTTAGGGTTAGGGTTAGGGTAAGGGTTAGGGTTAGAGGTTAGGGTAAGGGTTTGGTTAGGGTTAGGGTTAGGGTTAGAGTTAGGTTTAGGTTGAGGTTAAGT
>JANJXV010000080.1:835000-967500 GCA_024803745.1 Megascapheus bottae
AGGGTAAGGGTTAGGGTTAGGGTTAGTGTTATGTTTAGGGTAAGGTTTAGGGTTAGGTTTAGGGTAAGGGTAAGGGTTAGGGTTAGGGTTAGGGTTAGGGTTAAGGTTGGGTAAGGGTAAGGGTTAGGGTTAGGTTTAGGGTTAGGGTTAGGTTTAGGTTTAGAGTAAGGGTAAGGGTTAGGGTTATGGTTAGGGTTAGGGTAATGGTTAGGGTTATGGTTAGATTTAGGCTTAGGGTAAGGGTAAGTGTTAGGGTTAGGGTTAGGGTTACTGTTAGGGTTAGGGTAATTGTAAGGGTTAGGTTTAAGGTAGGGTTAGGGTTAGTGTTAGGGTTAGGATAAGGGTAAGGTTTAGGGTTAGGTTTAGGGTTAGGGTTACGGGTTAGGGGTAGGGTTAGGGTTAGTGATAGGTTTAGGGTTAGGGTAAAGGTAATGGTTAGGGTTAGGGTTAGGGTTAGTGTTAGGTTTAGGGTTAGGGGTAGGGCATGGTTAAGGGTTAGGGATAGGGTTAGGGTTAAGGATAGGTTTAGGGTTAGTGTTATGGTTAAAGTTAGCGTTAGGTTTAAGGTTAGGGTAAGGGTTAGGGTTACGGTTAGGGTAAGGGTTAGCTTAGGGTTAGGGTAAGGGTTTGGGTTACGGTTCAGTTTAGGTTTAGATTTAGGTTAGGGTAAGGGAAAGGGTTAGGTTTTAGGTTAGGGTTAGGGTAAGTGTAAGGATAAGGGTTTGAGTAAGGGTAAGTTTAGGGTTATGGTTAAGGTTAGGGTTAGAGTAAGGGTAAAAATTTGGGATAGAGTTTGGGTTTGGGTAAGGGTTAGGGTAAGGGTTAGGGTTAGGGTTAGGGTTAAGGTTAGGTTTAGGATTAGGGTTAGCGTTAAGGTTAGGGTTAGGATTAGGGTAAGGGTAAGGGTAGGGGTTAGGGTTAGGTTTAGTGTTAGGGTTAGGGTTAGGGTAAGGGTAAGGGTAAGGGTTAGGGTTAAGTTTAGGTATAGGGTTAGGGTTAGTGTTAGGGTTAGGGTTAAGGTAAGGGTAAGGGTTAGGGTTAGGATTAGGGTAAGGGTTTGGGTTAGGGTTAGGGTTATGTTTAGGGTTACGGTTAGGGTTCGGGTTAGGGTAAGGGTAAGGGTTAGAGTTAAGGTTAGGTTTAGGGTTAGGGTTAGTGTTAGGGTTAGGGTTAGGGTAAGGGTTAGGGTTATGGTTAGGGTTAGTGTCAGGGTAAGGGTAAGTGTTAGGGTTAAGGTTAGGGTTAGGGTTAGGATAAGGGTAATGATTAAAGTTAGGGATAGGTTTAGGGTAAGGGTTAGGGTTAGGTTTAGGGTAAGGGTAAGTTTTAGGTTTAGGGTTAGGGTTAGGGTTACGTTTAGGGTAAGGGAAAGGGTTAGAGTTAGGTTTAGCGTAAGATTTAGGTTTAGGGTTAGGGTAATTGTTAGGGTTAGGGTTAGTGTTAAGGTAAGGGTTAGGGTTAGGGTTAGGGCACGGGTGAGGGTAAGATTAAGTGTTATGTTTAGGGTTAGGTTAGGATAAGTGTAATGGTTAGGATTAGGGTCAGGGGTTAGGGTTAGGGTTAGCTTTAGTTTTAGGGTTATGGTTAGGGTAAGGGTAAGGGTTAGGGTTAGGGTTAGGGTTAGTGTTAGATTTAGTTTTAGGTTTAGAGTTAGGCTTAGGGTTAGGGTTAGGGTAAGGGTAAAGTTTAGGGTTAGGGTTAGGGTTAGGGTTTGGTTTAGGGTTAGGGTTAGGGTAAGGGTAAGGTTTAGGGTTAGGGTTAGTGTTAGGGTTAAAGTTAGTATTAGGGTTAGGGTTAGAGTTTGGGTTAGGGTTAGGTTTAGGGTTAGGGTTAGGGTAAGGGTTAGTGTTAGGGATAGGGTTAGGGTTAGCGAAAGCGTAAGGGTTAGGGTTAGGTTTAGGTTTATGGTAAGGATTAGGGTTAGGGTTAGGGTAAGTTTAGGGTTAGGGTTAGCATTAAGGTTAGGGTTAAGTTTAGGGTAAGGGTAAGGGTAAGAGTTTGGGTTGGAGTTTGGGTTTGGGTAAGGGTCAGGGTAAGGGTTAGGGGTAAGGTTAGGGTTGTGGTTAGGGTAAGGGTAAGGGTTAGGGTTAGGGTTAGGGCCAGGGGTATTGTTAGGGTAATGGTTAGGTTTAGTGTTAGGGTTAGGTTTAGGGTTAGGGTTAGGGTTACGGTTAGGGTAAGGGTAAGGGTTACATTTAAGGTTGGGGTTAGAGTTAGGTTTATGGTTAGGGTTAGGGTCAGGGTAAGGGTTACGGTTAGGTTTAGGGTTAGGGTTAGGGTAAGGGTAAGGGTTAGGTTTATGATTTGGTTTAGGGTTAGGGTTAGGTTTATGGTTACGGTTAGGGTAAGGATAAGGGTTAGGGTTAATGTTTGGTTTAGGGTTAGGGTAAGGGTAAGGGTTAGGTTTAGGGTTAGGGTTAGGGTAAGCGTTAGGGTTAGGGTTAGGGTTAGGTTTAGGGTTAGGGTTAGGGTTAGGGTAAATATTAGGGTTAGTGTTAGGTTTAGGTTTAGGGTTGGGGTTAAGGTAATCGTTAGGGTTAAGTTAAGTGTAATGGTTAGGTTTAGGGTTAGGGTTAGTGTAAAGTTTAGGGTTAGGGTTAGGGTTATGTTTAGGGTTACGGTTAGGGTGAGGTCAAGTGTTAGGGTTAAGTTTAGGGTTAGGGTTAGTTTTAGGGATAGGGTTAGGGTTAGTGTAAGGGAAGGATTAGGGTTAAGATTAGGGTTAGGGTTAGGGTAAGGGTTAGGGTTAGGGTAAGGGAAGGGTTAGGGTTAAGATTAGTGTTAGGGTTAGGTTTAGTTTTGGGGTTAAGGTTAGGGTTAGGGTAAGGTTTAGCGTTAGGGTTAGGGTTAGGGTTAGGGTAAGGTTTAGGGTTAGGGTTAGGGTATGATTTAGGGTTTGGTTTAGGGTTAGGGTTAGGGTTAGGGTTAGGTTTAGGGTTAAGGTTAGTTTAAGTGTAAGGTTTAGTGTTAGCGTTAGGGTTAGGGTTAGGGAAAGGGTTAGGGTTAGGGTTAGGGTTAGCATTAATGTTAGTGTTAGGGTTAGCATGGGTAAGGGTTAGAGTTAGGGTTAGTGGTTACAGTTAGGGTTAGGTTTAGCTTTAGGGTTAAGGTAATTGTAAGGGTTAGGGTTAGGGTTAGGGTTAAGGTTAGGGTAGGGTTAGGGTAAGTGTAAGGGTTAGGTTAGGGTTAGGGTTAGGGTAAGGGTTAGGGTTAAGTTTAGGGTAAGGGTTAGGTTTAGGGTAAGGGTAAGGGTTTGGGTTAAGGTTAGGGTTAGGTTTTGGTTTAGGGTTAGGATAAGGGTAAGGGTTAGGGTTAAGTTTAGGGTTAGGTTTAGGGTAAGGGTAACGGTTAGGTTTAGGGTTAAGCTTAGGTTTAGGGTTAGGGTTAAGGTTAGGGAAATTATAAAAGTTAGGGTTAAGGTTAGGTTTAGTGTTAGGGTTAGGGTTACGGTTAGGGTAAAGGTAAGGGTTAGGGTTAGGTTTAGGGTTAGGGTTAGGTTTAGGGTAAGGGTTAGGGTTAGCATTAGGGTAAGGGTAAAGGTTAGGGTTAGGGTTAGGTTTAGGGTTGGGGTTGAGGTTAGGGTTAGGTTTAGGGTGAGGGTAAGGCTAAGGGTTAGGGTTAGGGTTAGGGTTACGGTTAGGTTTAGGGTTACGTTTACGGTTAGGGTTAGGGTTAGGGTAAGGGTATGTGTTTGGGTTAGTGTTAGGGTTAGGGTTAGGGTTAGCGTTAGGGTAAGGGTAAGGGTTAGGGTTAGGGTAAGTGTAAGGGTTAGGGTTAGGGTTTTTGTTAAGGTAAGGGTAAGTGTTAGGGTTAGGGTTAGGTTTAGGGTAAGGGTTAGGGTTAGGTTTAGGGTAAGGGTAAGGTTTAGTTTTAGGATTAGGGTGAGGGTTCGGGTTACGGTAAGGGAAAGGGTTAGGGTTAGGGTTAGTGTAAGGGTAAGGGTTAGGTTTAGGGTTAGGGTTAGGGTTACGGTTAGGGTAAAGTTAAGGGTTAGGGTTAGGGTTAGGGTTAAGGTTAGGGTTAGGGTTAGGGTTAGGATTAGTTTTAGGGTTAGGGTTAGTGTAAGGGTTAGTGTAAGGGTTAGTGTTAAGGTTAGGGTTAAGGTTAGGGTTAGCTTTAGGGTAGGGTTAGGGTTAGGGTAAGGGTTAGGGTTAGGGTTAGGGTTAGGGTTAGGTTAAGGGTCAGGGTTAGGGGTTAAAGTTAGGATTAGAGATAGGGTTAGGTTAAGTGTTAGGGTTAGGGTTAGGGTTAGTTTATAGGTTAGGGTTAGGGTTAGGGTTAGGGTGAGAGTAAGGGTTAGGGTTAGGGTTACGGTTAGGGTTAGGGTTAGGGTTAGGTTAAGTGTAAGGTTTAGTGTTAGCGTTAGGGTTAGGGTTAGTTTTAGGATTAGGGTTAGGGTTAGGGTAAGGGTAAGGGTTAGCGTTAGGATTAGTGTTAGGGTTAGGGTAAGGGTTGGGGTTAGGGTTAGGGTTAGGGTAAGGGTTAGGGTTAGTGTAAGGGTTAGGGTTAGAGTTAGGCTTTGAGTAAGGGTAAGGGATAGGGTTAGGGTTAGGGTTAGGGTTAGGTTAAGGGATAGGGTTAGGGTAAGGGTAAGGGTTGGGGTTAGGGTTAGGTTTAGGGTTGGGGTTAAGTTTAGGGTTAGGTTTAGGATAAGGGTAAGGGTTAGAGTTAGGTTTAGGGAGAGGGTAAGGGTTAAGCTTAGGGTTAGGATTAGAGTTAGTTTAAGGTTTACGGTTAGGGTTAGGGTTAGGGTTAGGGTTAGGGTAAGGGTATGTGTTAGGGTTAGTGTTAGTGTTAGGGTTAGGGTTAGGGTTAGCGTTAGGGGAAGTGTAAAGTTTAGGGTTAGTGTTAGGGTTTAGGTAAGGGTAAGGGTTAACGTTAGGGTTATGTTTAGGGTAAGGGTTAGCGTTAGGCTTAGAGTAAGTGTAAGGTTTAGGGTTCGGGTTAGGGTTAGGGTTAGGATAAGGATAAGCGTTAGGGTTAGGGTTAGGTCTAGGTTTAGGGTAAGGGTAAGGGTTAGGGTTAGAGTTAAGGTTAACGTTAAGGTTATGGTACGGTTTAGGGTTAGAGTAATGGTTAGGGATAGGGTTAGGGTTAGGGTAAGGGTATGTGTCAGGGTTAGGTTTAGGGTTAGGTTTAGTGTTTGGGTTAGGGTAAGGGTAAGGGTTAGGGTTAGGGTTAGGTTTACGGTTAAGGTTAGGGTTAGGGTTAGGGTTAGGGTTAGGGTTAGGGTTAGGTTAAGTGTAAGGTTTAGTGTTAGCGTTAGGGTTAGGGTTAGGGAAAGGTTTAGGGTTAGGGTTAGGGTTAGCATTAAGTTTAGTGTTAGGGTTAGGGTGGGTAAGGGTTAGGGTTAGGGTTAGGGGTTACAGTTAGGGTTAGGTTTAGGTTTAGGGTTAAGGTAATGGTAAGGGTTAGGGTTAGGGTTAGGGTTAAGTTTAGGGTTAGGGTTAGGGTAAGTGTAAGGTTAGGTTAGGGTTAGGGTTAGAGTAAGGGTTAGGGTTAGGGTTAGGGTTAAGTTTAGGGTTAGGGTTAGAGTTAGGGTTAGGGTAAGGGTAAGGGTTAGGTTAAGGTTAGGGTTAGGGTTTGGTTTAGGGTTAGGATAAGGGTAAGGGTTAGGGTTAGGTTTAGGGTTAGGGTTAGGGTAAGGGTAACGGTTAGGTTTAGGGTTAAGCTTATGTTTAGTGTTAGAGTTAGGGTCAGGGAAATTATAAGAGTTAGGGTTAAGGTTAGGTTTAGGGTTAGGGTTAGTGTTAAGGTTAGGGTTAGGGTTAGGGTAAGCGTGAGGGTTATGCTTAGGGTTTGATTAGGGTTAGGGTTAGGGTAAGGGTTAGGTTTAGGGTTAGGGATAGGTTTAGGTTTAGGGTTAGGGTTAGGGTTTCGGTTAGGGTAAAGGTAAGGGTTTCGGTTAGGTTTAGGGTTAGGGTTAGGTTTAGGGTTGGGGTTGATGTTAGGGTTAGGGTTAGGGTGAGGGTAAGGGTAAGGGTTAGGGTTAGGGTTAGGGTAAGGGTTAGGGTTAGGGTTAGGGTTAAGGTTAGGTTTAGGGTTACGGTTAGGGTTAGGGTTAGGGTTAGGGTAAGGGTATGTGTTTGGGTTAGTGTTAGGGTTAGGTTTAGCGTTAGGGTAAGGGTAAGGGTAAGGGTTAGGGTTAGGGTTAGGGTTAAGGTACGGGTAAGGGTTATTGTTAGGGTTAGGTTTAGGGTAAGGGTTAGGGTTAGGTTTAGGGTAAGGGTTAGTGTTAGGGTTGGGGTTAAGGTTAGGGTTAGGGTTAAGGTTAGGGTTAGGGTTAGGGTTAGGGTAAGGGTTAGGGTTAGGGTAAGGGTAAGGGTTAGGGTGAGGGTTACGGTTAGGGTGAGGGTTAGGGTTAGGGTTAGAGGTTAGGCTTAGGGATATGGTTAGGGTTAGGGTAAGGGTTAGGGTTATGGTAAGGGTTAGGGTTAGGGTTAGGGTTATGGTAAGGGTTAGGTTTAGTTTTAGGTTTAGGGTTATGGTTAGAGTAAGGGTAAGGGTAAGTGTTAGGGTAAGGGTTAGGGTTAGGGTTCGGGTTAGGTTTAGAGTTAGGCTTAGGGTAACTGTAAGGTTTAGGGTTAGGGTTACGTTTAAGGTTAGGTGAAGGGTTCGGGTTAGGGTTTAAGGTTAGGGTTAGGGTTAGGGTTAGGGTAAGGGTTAGGGTTAGGGTAAGGGAAATTGTTAGGGTTAGGGTTAGCGTTAGAGTTATGGTTAGGGTTAGGGTAAGTGTAAGGGTTAGGGTTAGGGTAAGGCTTAGGTTTAGGGTTGGGGTTAAGGTTAGGGTTACCGTTAGGGTAAGGGTAAGCGTTAGGGTTAGGGTTAGGTTTAGGGTTAGGGTTAGTGTAAGGGTAAAGGTTAGGGTTAGGGTTCGTGTTAGGTTTAGGGTTAGGGTTAGGGTAAGGGCTGGGTTGGGTCAGGGTAATTGTTAGTGTTAGGGTTAGCGTTAGAGTTATGGTTAGGGTTAGGGTAAGAGTAAGGTTTAGTGTTAGGGTTAGGGTTAGGTTTAGGGTTGGGGTGTATGTTAGGGTTACGGTTAGGGTAAGGGTAAGGGTTAGGGTTAGGGTTAGGGTTAGGGTTAGGGTTAGCGATATGGTAAGGGTAAGGCTTAGGGTTACGGTTAGGTTTCAGGTAAGAGTAAGGTTTAGGGTTAGGGTTAGGGTTAGGTTTAGGGTAAGGGTTAGGATTAGGGTATGGGTAATGTTTAGAGTTAGGTTTAGTGTTAGGGTTAGGGTAAGGGTAATGGTTAGGGTTAGGGTTAGGTTTAGGGTTAGGGTTAGGTTTAGGTTTAGGGTTAGGGTTACGGTAAGGGTCAGGGTTAGTGTTAGGGTTAGGGTGAGGGTTAGGTCTAGGGTAAGGGTTTGGGTTAGGGTAAGGGTTAGGTTTAGGGTTAGGTTAAGGGTTAGGAATTAGGTTTAGGGTTAGGGTTATGTTAAGGTTTAGGTTTAGGGTTAGGGTTAGTGTATAGGTTAGGGTTAGGGTTAGGTTTAGGGTAAAGGTAAGGGTTAGGGTTAAGGTTGGGTTAGGGTTAGTTTTAGGATTAGGGTTAAGGTTAGGGTTAGGGTTAGGGGTTAGGGATTAGTGTTAGGGTTAGTTTAAGGTTTAGAGTTAGGGTTAGGTTTAGGATAAGAGTTCGTGTTAGGGTTAGGGTTAGAGTTAGGGTAAGGGTAAGTTTTAGGGTCGGTGTTAGGGTTAGGGTAAGGGTTAGGGTTAGGGTTAGGGTTAGGTTTAGGGTTTTGAGTTAAGGTTAGTGTTAGGGTTCGGGTAAGGGTAACGGTTAGATTTAGGTTTAGGGTAAGTGTTAGGGTTAGGGTTAGGGTTAGGGTTAGGGTTATGGTAAGTTTAAGGGTTAAGGTTCGGGTTAGGTGTTAGGGATAGGGTTAGGGTTAGGGTTAGGTTTAGGGTTAGGGTTAGTGTAAGGGTAAGGGTAAGGGTTAGGGTTAGGGTTCGTGTTAGGTTTAGGGTTAGGGTTAGGGTAAGGGTAAGGGTTTGGTTAACGGTTAGGGTTAAGGTTAGGGTTACGGTTAGGATTGGGTTATGGTAAGGATTAGGGTTAGATTTAGCGTTAGGTTTAGGTTTGGGGTTAAATTTAAGGTTACGTTTAGGGTAAGGGTTAGGGGTATGGTTAGGGTCAGGGTTTGCGATAGGGTAAGGGTAAGGGTTAGGGTTAGAGTTAGGGTTCAGGTAAGAGTAAGGTTTAGGGTTAGGGTTAGGGTTAGGTTTAGGGGTAGGGTTAGGATTAGGGTATGGGTAAGGTTTAGAGTTAGGTTTAGTGTTAGGGTTAGGGTAAGTGTAAGGTTTAGGTTTAGGGTTAGGGTTAGGATTACGGTTAGGTTTAGGGTAAGGGTTAGGGTTAGGGTTAGGGTTAGGTTTAGGGTTAGAGTTAGGGTAAGGGTAAGGGTTAGGGTTAGGGTTAGGTTTAGGGTTGGGGTTGAGGTTAGGTTTAGGGTTAGGGTGAGGGTAAGGGTAAGGCTTAGGGTTAGGGTTAGGGTTAGGGTAAGGGTTAGGATTAGGGTTACGGTAAGGTTTAGGGTTACGGTTACGGTTAGGGTTAGTGTTAGGGTGAAGGGTATGTGTTAGGGTTAGTGTTAGGGTTAGGGTTAGGGTTAGGGTTAGCGTTAGGTTAAGGGTAAGGGTTAGGGTAAGGGTTATGGTTAAGGTAAGGGTAAGGGTTAGGGTTAGGGATAGGTTTAGGGTAAGGGTTAAGGTTAGGTTTAGGGTAAGGGTAAGGTTTAGGTTTAGGTTTAGGGTTAGGTTTAGGGTAAGGGTAAGGGTTTGGGTTACGGTTAGGGTTAAGGTTAGGGTTAGGGTTAGGGTTAGGGTGAGGTTTAGGGTTAGGGTTAGGGTAAGTGTAAGGGATTGGGTTAGGGTTAGGGAAAGGGTAAGGGTTAGGTTTAGGGTTAGGGTTAGGGTAAGGATGAGGGTTAGGTTTAGGGTTAGGTTTAGGGTTGGGGTTAAATTTAGGGTTACGGTTAGGGTAAGGGTTAGGGGTATGGGTAGGGTCAGGGTTTGCGATAGGGTAAGGGTAATGGTTAGGGTTACGGTTAGGGTTCAGGTAAGAGTAAGGTTTAGGGTTAGGGTCAGGGTAAGGTTTAGGGGTAGGGTTAGGATTAGGGTATGGGTAAGGTTTAGAGTTAGGTTTAGTGTTAGGGTTAGAGTATGTGTAAGGGTTAGGTTTAGGGTTAGGGTTAGGATTAGGGTTAGGCTTAGGGTAAGGGTTAGGGTTAGGTTAGGGTTAGGTTTAGGGTTAGGGTTAGGGTAAGGGTAAGGGTTAGGGTTAGGGTTAGGTTTAGGGTTGGGGTTGAGGTTAGGGTTAGGGTTAGGGTGAGGGTAAGGGTTAGGTTTAGGGTTAGGGTTAGGATTAGGGTTAGGCTTAGGGTAAGGGTTAGGGTTAGGTTAGGGTAGGTTTAGGGTTAGGGTTAGGGTAAGGGTAAGGGTTAGGGTTACGGTAAGGTTTAGGGTTACGGTTACGGTTAGGGTTAGTGTTAGGGTGAAGGGTATGTGTTAGGGTTAGTGTTAGGGTTAGGGTTAGGGTTAGGGTTAGGGTTAGCGTTAGGTTAAGGGTAAGGGTTAGGGTTAGGGTTAGGGTTAAGGTAAGAGTAAGGGTTAGGGTTAGGAATTGGTTTAGGGTGAGGATTAAGGTTAGGTTTAGGTTAAGGGTAAGCTTTAGGTTTAGGGTTAGGGTTAGGGTTAGGGTTAGGGTTAGGGTAAGGTTAAGGGTTAGAGTTAGGTTTAGGGTTAGGTTTAGGGTTAGGGTAAGGGTAAGGGTTAGGGTTAGGTTTAGGGTAAGGTTTAGGGTTAGGGTTAGGGTAGGGGTTAGGGTAAGGGTAAGTGTGAGGTTTAGGGTTAGGGATAGGGTTAGGGTTAGTGTTAGGTTTAGGGTTAGTGTTAGGGTAAGGGCAATTGTTAGGGTTAGGGTTAGGGTTAAGGTTAGGGTTAGGGTTAGGGTTAGGGTTAGGTTTAGGTTTCGGGTTAGGGTTAGGGTAAAGGGAAGGGATAGGGTTAGGTTTAGGGTTAAGGTTAGGGTTATGGTTAGGGTTAGGTTTAGGTTTAGGGTTAGAGTAAGGGTTAGGGTTAGGGTTTGGGTTAGGGTTAGTGTTAGGTTTAGGGTTAGGGTTAGGTTAAGGGCAATTGTTAGGGTTAGAGTTAGGGTTAAGGTTAGGGTTAGGGTTACGGTTAGAGTTAGGGTAAGGGTAAGTTTTAGGGTCGGTGTTAGGGTTAGGGTAAGTGTTAGGGTTAGGGTTAGGGTAGGGTTGAGGGTTGGGGTTAAGGTTAGGGTTAGGGTTAGGGTAAGGGTAAGGTTAGAGTGAGGTTTAGGGTAAGTGTTAGGGTTAGGGTTAGGGATGGCGTTTGGTTTAGGATTAGCGTTAGGGTAAGGGTAAGGGTTAGGGTTAGGGTTAGGTTTAGGGTTATGGTTAGGGTTACGGTTAGGATAAGCGTATGTGTTAGCTTTATTGTTAGGTTTAGGTTTAGGGTTAGGCTTAGCATTAGGGTAAGGGTTAGGGTTAGGGTTAGGGTTCAGGTAAGAGTAAGGGTTAGAGTTAGGTATAGGGTTAGGTTTAGGGTAAGGGTTAGGGTTAGGGTATGGGCAAGGTTTAGGGTTAGGTTTAGTGTTAGGGTTACGGTAAGTGTAAGGGTTAGGGTTAGGGTTAGGGTTAGGATTAGGGTTCGGTTTAGGTTTAGGGATAGGGTAAGGGTAAGGGTTAGGGTTAGGGTTAGGTTTAGGGTTGGGGTTGAGGTTAGGGTTAAGGTTAGGGTGAGGGTAAGTGTAAGGTTTAGGGTTAGGGTTAGGGAAAGGATTAGGGTTAGGGTTCTGGTTATGGTTAGGTTTAGGGTTACGGTTACGGTTAGGGTTAGGGTTACGGTAAGGGTATGTGTTAGGGTTAGTGTTAGGGTTAGGGTTAGGGTTAGCGTTAGGGTAAGGGTAAGGGTTAGGGTTAGGGTTAAGGTAAGGGTAAGGGTTAGTGTTAGGGTTAGGTTTAGGGTAAGGGTTAAGGTTAGGTTTAGGTTAAGGGTAAGGTTTAGGTTTGGGTTAGGGTTAGGGTTAGTGTTAGTGTTAGGGTAAGGGTTAGGGTTAGGGTTAGGGTTAGGGTAAGGGTAAGGTATAGGGTTAGGGTTAGGGTAAGGGTTAGGGTTAGGGTTAGGGTTAGGGTAGGTTTTAGGGTAAGGGTAAGTGTTAGGGTTAGGGTTAGAATAAGTGTAAGTGTTAGGGTTAAGTTTAGGGGTTAGGGTTAGGGTTAGGGTTAGGGTTAGGATTAGGTTTAGGGTTAGGGTTAGGGTAAGGGTTAGGGTTAGGGTTAGGGTTAGGGTTAGGTTTAGGGTTAGGGTTAGGGTAAGGGCAATTGTTAGGATTAGGGTTAGGGTTAAGGTTAGGGTTAGGGTTAGGTTTAGGTTTCAGGTTAGGGTTAGGGTAAGGGTTAGGTTAGGGTTAGGTTTAGGGTTAAGCTTAGGGTTATGGTTAGGTTTAGGTTTAGGGTTAGGGGTAGGGTAAGGGTTAGGGTTAGGGTTAGGGTTAGGGTTAGTGTTAGGGTAAGGGCAATTGTTAGGGTTAGGGTTAGGGTTAAGGTTAGGGTTAGGTTAGGGTTAGGGTTAGGTTTAGGTTTCGGGTTAGGGTTAGGGTAAAGGGAAGGGATAGGGTTAGGTTTAGGGTTAAGGTTAGGGTTATGGTTAGGGTTAGGTTTAGGGTTAGGGTTAGAGTAAGGGTTAGGGTTAGGGTTTGGGTTAGGGTTAGTGTTAGGTTTAGGGTTAGGGTTAGGTTAAGGGCAATTGTTAGGGTTAGAGTTAGCGTTAAGGTTAGGGTTAGGGTTACGGTTAGAGTTAGGGTAAGGGTAAGTTTTAGGGTCGGTGTTAGGGTTAGGGTAAGTGTTAGGGTTAGGGTTAGGGTAGGGTTGAGGGTTGGGGTTAAGGTTAGGGTTAGGGTTAGGGTAAGGGTAAGGTTAGAGTGAGGTTTAGGGTAAGTGTTAGGGTTAGGGTTAGGGATAGCGTTTGGTTTAGGATTAGGGTTAGGGTAAGGGTAAGGGTTAGGGTTAGGGTTAGGGTTCGTGTTAGGTTTAGGGTTAGGGTTAGGGTAAGGGTAAGGGTTAGGTTTAGGGTTAGGGTTAGGGTGAGAGTTAGGGTTAGGTTAAGGTTTAGGGTTAGGGTATGGGTAAGGGTTAGGGTTAGGGTTAGGGAAAGGGTAAGGGTTAGGGTTAGGGTTAGGGTTAGCATTAAGTTTAGGGTTACGGTAAGGGTAAGGGTTAGGGTTAGGGTTAGGGTTACGGCTAGGGTTAGGGGTTATGTTTAGGGTTAGGTTCAGAGTTAGGGTTAGGGTAAGGATAAGAGTTAGGGTTAGGGATAAGGTTAGGGTTCGGATTAGGTTTAGGGTTAGGGTTAGGGTAAGTGTTAGGGTTAAGTTTAGGTTAGTCTTAGGTTTAGGGTTAGGGTTAGGATTAGGGTAAGGGTAAGGGTTAGGGTTAGGATTAGGGTTAGGGTTATTGTAAGGTTTAGGGTTAGGTTTAGGGTTAGGGTTAGGTTTAGGGATATGGTTAGGGTAAGGCTAAGGGTTAGGTTAAGGGTTGGGTTTAAGGTTAGAGTTAGTTTTAGGACAAGGGTAAGGGTTAGAGTTAGGGTTGGGGATACGGTAAGGGTTAGGCTTAGGGTTAGGGTTAGGGTTAGGTTTAGGGTTATGGTTAGGGTTACGGTTAGGGTAAGCGTATGTGTTAGCTTTATTGTTAGGTTTAGGTTTAGGGTTAGGCTTAGCATTAGGGTAAGGGTTACGGTTATGGTTAGGGTTCAGGTAAGAGTAAGGGTTAGAGTTAGGTATAGGGTTAGGTTTAGGGTAAGGGTTAGGGTTAGGGTATGGGCAAGGTTTAGGGTTAGGTTTAGTGTTAGGGTTAGGGTAAGTGTAAGGGTTAGGGTTAGGGTTAGCGTTAGCATTAGGGTTCGGTTTAGGTTTAGGGTTGGGGTAAGGGTAAGGGTTAGGGTTAGGGTTAGGTTTAGGGTTGGGGTTGAGGTTAGGGTTAAGGTTAGGGTGAGGGTAAGTGTAAGGTTTAGGGTTAGGGTTAGGGTTAGGGAAAGGATTAGGGTTAGGGTTCTGGTTACGGTTAGGTTTAGGGTTACGGTTACGTTTAGGGTTAGGGTTACGGTAAGGGTATGTGTTAGGGTTAGTGTTAGGCTTAGGGTTAGGGTTAGCGTTAGGGTAAGGGTAAGCGTTAGGGTTAGGGTTAGGGTTAAGGTAAGGGTAAGGGTTAGGGTTAGGGTTAGGTTTAGGGTAAGGGTTAAGGTTAGGTTTAGGGTAAGGGTAAGGTTTAGGTTTGGGTTAGGGTTAGGGTTAGTGTTAGTGTTAGGGTAAGGGTTAGGGTTAGGGTTAGGGTTAGGGTAAGGGTTAGGGTTAGGGTTAGGGTTCGTGTTAGGTTTAGGGTTAGGGTTAGGGTAAGGGTAAGGGTTTGGGTAACGGTTAGGGTTAATGTTAGGGTTACGGTTAGGGTTAGGGTTAGGGTAAGGGTAAGAGTTAGGGTTAGGGTTAGGGAAAGGGAAAGGGTTAGGGTTAGGGTTAGGGTTATGGTAAGGATTAGGGTTAGGTTTAGGGTTAGGTTTAGGGTTGGGGTTAAATTTAAGGTTACGGTTAGGGTAAGGGTTAGGGGTATGGGTAGGGTCAGGGTTTGCGATAGGGTAAGGGTAAGGGTTAGGGTTAGAGTTAGGGTTCAGGTAAGAGTAAGGTTTAGGGTTAGGGTTAGGGTTAGGTTTAGGGGTAGGGTTAGGATTAGGGTATGGGTAAGGTTTAGAGTTAGGTTTAGTGTTAGGGTTAGGTTAAGTGTAAGGGTTAGGTTTAGGGTTAGGGTTAGGATTAGGGTTAGGTTTAGGGTAAGGGTTAGGGTTAGGGTTAGGGTTAGGGTTAGGGTGAAGTGTATGTGTTAGGGTTAGGGTTAGGTTTAGGGTAAGTGTAAGGTTTAGGTTTAGGGTTAGGGTTAGGGTTAGTGTTAGGGTAAGGGTAAGGGTTAGGGTTAGGGTTAGGGTTAGGGTAAGGGTAAGGGTTAGGGTTAGGGTTAGGGTAAGGGTTAGCGTTAGGTTTAGGGTTAGGGTAGTGGTTAGGGTAAGGGTAAGTGTTAGGGTTAGGGTTAGAATATGTGTAAGTGTTAGGGTTAGGTTTAGGGGTTAGGGTTAGGGTTAGGGTTAGGTTTATGGTTAGGGTTAGGGTAAGGGTTAGAGTTAGGGTTAGGGTTAGGGTTAGTGTTAGGTTTAGGGTTAGGGTTAGGGTAAGGGCAATTGTTAGGATTAGGGTTAGGGTTAAGGTTAGGGTTAGGTTTAGGGTTAGGTTTAGGTTTCAGGTTAGGGTTAGGGTTAGGGTTAGGGTTAGGGTTAGAGTTAAGCTTAGGGTTTTGGTTAGGTTTAGGGTTAGGGTTAGGGTTAGGGTAAGGGTTAGGGTTAGGGTTAGGGTTAGGGTAGTGTTAGGTTTAGGGTTAGGGTTAGGGTAAGGGCAATTGTTAGCGTTAGGTTTAGGGTTAAGTTTAGGGTTAGGATTAGGATTAGGTTTAGGTTTAGGGTTAGGGTTAGGGTAAGGGTAAGGGTTAGTGTTAGGGTTAGGGTTAAGGTTAGGGTTAGGGTTAAGGTTAGGGTTAGGGTTAGGGTTAGGGTAAAGGTTAGGGTTAGGGTAAGGGTTAGGGTTAGGGTTAGGTTTAGATTTAGGGTAAGGGTAAGGGTTAGGGTTAGGGTTAGGGGTATGGTTAGGGTTAGGTTAAGGGTTAGGGTTAGGGGTTAGGGTTAGGGTTAGGGTTAGGGTTTGGTTAAGGTTTAGGTTTAGGGTTAGGGTTAGTGTATAGGTTAGGGTTAGGGTTAGGTTTAGGGTAAAAGTAAGGGTTAGCGTTAGGGTTAGGGTTAGGGTTAGGGTAAGTGTAAGGGTTAGGGTTAAGGTTAGGATTAGGGTTAGTTTTAGGATTAGGGTTAGGATTAGGATAAGAGTAAGGGTTAGGTTTAGGATTAGTGTTAGGGTTAGGGTAAGGGTTAGGGTTAGGGTTAGGTTTAGGGTAGGGTTTAGGGTAAGGGTAAGTGTTAGGGTTAGGGTTAGAATAAGTGTAAGTGTTAGGGTTAGGTTTAGGGGTTAGGGTTAGGGTTAGTGTTAGGGTTAGGGTTAGGTTTAGGGTTAGGTTCAGGGTAAGGGTTAGGTTTAGGGTTAGGGCTAGGTTTGGGGTTAGGGTTAGGGTAAGGGCAATTGTTAGGATTAGGGTTAGGGTTAAGGTTAGGGTTAGGGTTAGGTTTAGGTTTAGGTTTAGGGTTAGGGTTAGAGTAAGGTTAAGGGTAAGTGTTAGGGTAAGGGTTAGGGTTAGGGTTCGGGTTAGGATTAGAGTTAGGCTTAGGGTAACTGTAAGGTTTAGGGTTAGGGTTACGTTTAAGGTTAGGTGAAGGGTTAGGGTTAGGGTTTAAGGGTAGGGTTAGGGTTAGGGTTAGGGTAAGTTTTAGGGTTAGGGTAAGGGTAATTGTTATGATTAGGGTTAGGGTTAGCGTTAGAGTTATGGTTAGGGTAAGTGTAAGGGTTAGGGTTAGTGTAAGGCTTAGGATTAGGGTTGGGGTTAAGGTTAGGGTTACCGTTAGGGTAAGGGTAAGGGTTAGGGTTAGGGTTCGGTTTAGGGTTAGGGTTAGTGTAAGGGTAAAGGTTAGGGTTAGGGTTCGTGTTAGGTTTAGGGTTAGGGTTAGGGTAAGGGTTAGGGTTGGGTAAGGGTAATTGTTAGTGTTAGGGTTAGCGTTAGAGTTCTGGTTAGGGTTAGGGTAAGAGTAAGTTTTAGGGTTAGGGTTAGGGTTAGGTTTAGGGTTGGGGTGTATGTTAGGGTTACGGTTAGGGTAAGGGTTAGGGTTGGGTAAGGGTAATTGTTAGTGTTAGGGTTAGAGTTAGAGTTATGGTTATGTTTAGGTTAAGAGTAAGATTTAGGGTTAGGGTTAGGTTTAGGTTTAGGGTTGGGGTGTATGTTAGGGTTATAGTTAGGGTAAGGGTAAGGGTTAGGGTTAGGGTTAGGGTTAGGGTTAGCGATATGGTAAGGGTAAGGCTTAGGGTTATGGTTAGGTTTCAGGTAAGAGTAAGGTTTAGGGTTAGGGTTAGGTTTAGGTAAGGGTTAGGATTAGGGTATGGGTAAGGTTTAGAGTTAGGTTTAGTGTTAGGGTTAGGGTAAGGGTAAGGGTTAGGGTTAGGGTTAGGTTTAGGGTTAGGGTTAGGTTTAGGTTTAGGGTTAGGGTTACGGTAAGGGTCAGGGTTAGTGTTAGGGTTAGCGTTAAGTTTAGGGTTAGGGTGAGGGTTAGGTCTAGGGTAAGGGTTTGGGTTAGGGTAAGGGTTAGGGTTAGGGTTAGGTTAAGGGTTAGGAATTAGGTTTAGGGTTAGGGTTATGTTAAGTTTTAGGTTTAGGGTTAGGGTTAGTGTATAGGTTAGGGTTAGGGTTAGGGTTAGGGTAAAGGTAAGGGTTAGGGTTAAGGTTGGGTTTGGGTTAGTTTTAGGATTAGGGTTAGGGTTAGGGTTAGGGCTAGGGGTTAGGGATTAGTGTTAGGGTTAGGTTAAGGTTTAGAGTTAGGGTTAGGTTTAGGATAAGAGTTCGTGTTAGGGTTAGGGTTAGAGTTAGGGTAAGGGTAAGTTTTAGGGTCGGTGTTAGTGTTAGAATAAGGGTTAGGGTTAGGGTTAGGGTTAGGTTTAGGGTTTGGAGTTAAGGTTAGGGTTAGGGTTCGGGTAAGGGTAACGGTTAGAGTTAGGTTTAGGGTAAGTGTTAGGGTTAGGGTTAGGGTTAGTTTTAGGGTTAGGGTTATGGTAAGTTTAAGGTTTAAGGTTCGGGTTAGGTGTTAGGGATAGGGTTAGGGTAAGGGTTAGGTTTAGGGTTAGGGTTAGGGTAAGAGTAAGGGTAAGGGTTAGGGTTAGGGTTCGTGTTAGGTTTAGGGTTAGGGTTAGGGTAAGGGTAAGGGTTTGGGTAACGGTTAGGGTTAAGGTTAGGGTTACGGTTAGGGTTAGGGTTAGGGTGAGGTTTAGGTTTAGGGTTAGGGTAAGGGTAAGGGTTAGGGTTAGAGTTAGGGAAAGGGTAAGGGTTAGGGTTAGGGTTAGGGTTATGGTAAGGATTAGGGTTAGGTTTAGGGTTAGGTTTAGGGTTGGGGTTAAATTTAAGGTTACGGTTAGGGTAAGGGTTAGGGGTATGGGTAGGGTCAAGGTTTGCGATAGGGTAAGGGTAAGGGTTAGGGTTAGAGTTAGGGTTCAGGTAAGAGTAAGGTTTAGGGTTAGGGTTAGGGTAAGTGTAAGGGTTAGGTTTAGGGTAAGGGTTAGGGTTAGGGTTAGGGTAGGGGTTAGGGTAAGGGTAAGTGTGAGGGTTAGGGTTAGGGTTAGGGATAGGGTTAGGGTTAGTGTTAGGTTTAGGGTTAGTGTTAGGGTAAGGGCAATTGTTAGGGTTAGGGTTAGGGTTAAGGTTAGGGTTAGGGTTAGGGTTAGGGTTAGGTTTAGGTTTCGGGTTAGGGTTAGGGTAAAGGGAAGTGTTAGGGTTAGTTTTAGGGTTAAGGATAGGGTTATGGTTAGGGTTGGGTTTAGGGTTAGGGTTAGAGTAAGGTTTAGGGTTAGGGTTAGGGTTAGTGTTATGTTTACGGTTAGGGTTAGGGTAAGGGTAAGGGTTAGTGTTAGGGTTAGGGTTAAGGTTAGGGTTAGGGTTAGGGTTAGGTTTAGGGTAAGGCTTAGGGTTAGGGTAAGGGTTAGGGTTAGGGTTAGGGTTAGAGTTAGGTTTAGGTTTAGGGTAAGGGTAAGGGTTAGGGTTAGGGTAAGGGGTATGGTTAGGGTTAGGTTAAGGGTTAGGTTTAGGGGTTAGGGTTAGGGTTATGGTTAGGGTTTGGTTAAGGGTTAGGTTTAGGGTTAGGGTTAATGTATAGGTTAGGGTTAGGGTTACGTTTAGGGTAATAGTAAGAGTTAGCGTTAGGGTTAGGGTTAGGCTTAGGGTAAGTGTAAGGGTTAGGGTTAAGGTTAGGATTAGGGTTAGTTTTAGGATTAGAGCTAGGGTAAGGATAAGAGTAAGGGTTAGATTTAGGATTAGTGTTAGGTTAGGGCAAGGGTTAGGGTTAGGGTTGGGGTTAGGGTAGGGTTTAGGGTAAGGTTAAGTGTTAGTGTTAGGGTTAGAATAAGTGTAAGTGTTAGGGTTAGGTTCAGGGGTTAGGCTTAGGGTTAGGGTTAGGGTTAGGTTTAGGGTTAGGGTTAGGGTAAGGGTTAGGGTTAGGGTTAGGGTTAGGTTTATGGTTAGGGTTAGGGTAAGGGCAATTGTTAGGATTAGGGTTAGGGTTAAGGTTAGGTTTAGGGTTAGGGTTAGGTTTAGGTTTCAGGTTAGGGTTGGGGTAAGGGTAAGGGTTAGGGTTAGGTTTAGGGTTAAGCTTAGGGTTATTGTTAGGTTTAGGTAGGGTTAGGGTTAGGGTAAGGGTTAGGGTTACGGTTAGGGTTAGGGGTAGTGTTACGTTTAGGGTTAGGGTTAGGGTAAGGGCAATTGTTAGGGTTAGGGTTAGGGTTAAGGTTAGGGTTAGGGTTAGGGTTAGGTTTAGGTTTAGGGTTAGGGTTAGAGTAAGGTTAAGGGTAAGGGTTAGGGTAAGGGTTAGGGTTAGGGTTTGGGTTAGGGTTAGAGTTAGGCTTTGGGTAAGTGTAAGGTTAAGGGTTAGGGTTACGTTTAAGGTTAGGTGAAGGGTTAGGGTTAGGGTTTAAGGTTAGGGTTAGGGTTAGGGTTAGGTTAAGGGTTAGGGTTAGGGTAAGGTTAATTGTTAGGGTTAGGGTTAGCGTTAGAGTTATGTTTAGGGTTAGGGTAAGTGTAAGGGTTAGGGTTAGGGTAAGGGTTAGGTTTAGGGTTGGGGTTAAGTTTAGGGTTACCGTTAGGGTAAGGGTAAGGGTTAGTGTTAGGGTTAGGGTAAGGGTTAAGTTTAGGGTTAGTTTTAGGGTAGTGGTTAGGGTAAGGGTAAGTGTTAGGGTTAGGGTTAGAATAAGTGTAAGTGTTAGGGTTAGGGTTAGTGGTTAGGGTTAGGGTTAGGGTTAGGTTTAGGGTTAGGGTTAGGGTAAGGGTTAGAGTTAGGGTTAGGGTTAGGGTTAGTGTTAGGTTTAGGGTTAGGGTTAGGGTAAGGGCAATTGTTAGGATTAGGGTTAGGGTTAAGGTTAGGGTTAAGGTTAGGGTTAGGTTTAGGTTTCAGGTTAGGGTTTGGGTAAGGGTAAGGGTTAGGGTTAGGTTTAGGGTTAAGCTTAGGGTTATGGTTAGGTTTAGGTTTAGGGTTAGGGTTACGGTACGGGTTAGGGTTAGGGTTAGGGTTAGTGTTAGGTTTAGGGTTAGGGTTAGGGTAAGGGCAATTGTTAGCTTTAGGGTTAGGGTTAAGTTTAGGGTTAGGATTAGGTTTAGGTTTAGGTTTAGGGTTAGGGTTAGGGTGAGGGTAAGGGTTAGTGTTAGGGTTAGGGTTAAGTTTGGGGTTAGGGTTAGGTTTAGGTTTAGGGTAAGGGTTAGGGTTAGGGTAAGGGTTAGGGTTAGGGTTAGGGTTAGGGTTAGAGTTAGGTTTAGGTTTAGGGTAAGGGTAAGGGTTAGGGTTAGGGTTAGGGGTATGGTTAGGGTTAGGTTAAGGGTTAGGGTTAGGGGTTAGGGATAGGTTTAGGGTTAGGGTTAGGATTAGGGTTAGGGTTAGTGTATAGGTTAGGGTTAGGGTTAGGTTTAGGGTAAGAGTAAGAGTTAGCGTTAGGGTCAGGGTTAGGGTAAGTGTAAATGTTAGGGTTAAGGTTAGGATTAGGGTTAGTTTTAGGATTAGGGTTAGGGTTAGGATAAGATTAAGGGTTAGATTTAGGATTAGTGTTAGGTTAGGGTAACGGTTAGGGTTAGGGTTAGGTTTAGGGTTAGGGTTACGTTTAAGGTTAGGTGAAGGGTTAGGGTTAGGGTTTAAGGTTAGGGTTAGGGTTGGGGTAAGGGTTAGGATTAGGGTAAGGGTAATTGTTAGGGTTAGGGTTAGCGTTAGAGTTATGGTTTGGGTTAGGGTAAGTGTAAGAGTTAGGGTTCGGGTATGGGTTAGGTTTAGGGTTGGGGTTAAGGTTAGGGTTACCTTTAGGTAAGGGTAAGGGTTAGGGTTAGTGTTAGGTTTAGGGTTAGCGATAGGGTAAGGGTAAGGGTTAGGGTTAGAATTAGGGTTCAGGTAAGAGTAAGGGTTAGAGTTAGTGATAGGGTTAGGTTTAGGGTAAGGGTTACGGTTAGGGTATGGGCAAGGTTTAGGGTTAGGTTTAGTGTTAGGGTTAGGGTGACGGTAAGGGTTTGGGTTACGGTTATGGTTAGGATTAGGGTTAGGTTTAGGGTAAGGGTTAGGGTTAGGGTTAGGGTTAGGTTAGGTTTAGGGTTAGGGTAAGGGTAAGGGTTAGGGTTAGGGTTAGGTTTAGGGTTGGGGTTGAGGTTAGAGTTTGGGTTAGGGTGAGGGTAAGTGTAAGGGTTAGGGTTAGGGTTAGGGAAAGGGTTAGGGTTAGGGTTCTGGTTACGGTTAGGTTTAGGGTTACGGTTACGGTTAGGGTTAGGGTTACGGTAAGGGTATGTGTTAGGGTTAGTGTTAGGGTTAGGGTTAGGGTTAGCGTTAGTGTAAGGGTAAGGGTTAGGGTTCGGGTAAGGGTTAAGGTAAGGGTAAGGGTTGGGTTAGGGTTAGGTTTAGGGTAAGGGTTAGGGTTCGGTTTAGGGTAAGTGTAAGGTTTTGGTTTAGGGTTAGGGTTAGGGTTAGTGTTAGGGTAAGGGTAAGGGTAAGGTTTAGGGTTAGGGTTAGGGTTAGGGAAAGGGTTAGGGTTAGGGTTAGGGTTAGTGTTAGGTTTAGGGTTAGGCTTAGGGTAAGGGCAATTGTTAACGTTAGGGATAGGGTTAGGTTTAGGGTTAGGATTAGGTTTAGGTTTAGGTTTAGGGTTAGGTTTAGGGTAAGGGTAAGGGTTAGTGTTAGGGTTAGGGTTAAGGTTAGGGTTAGGGTTAGGGTTAGGTTTAGGGTTAGGGTTAGGGTAAGGGTTAGGGTTAGTGTTAGGGTTAGGGTTAGAGTTAGGTTTAGGTTTAGGGTAAGGGTAAAAGTTAGGGTTAGGGTTAGGGGTATGGTTAGGGTTAGGTTAAGGGTTAGGGTTAGGGGTTAGGGTTAGGGTTAGGGTTAGGGTTTGGTTAAGGGTTAGGTTTAGGGTTAGGGTTACTGTATATGTTAGGGTTAGGGTTAGGGTTAGGGTTAGGGTTAGGGTTAGGGTAAGTGTAAGGGTTAGGGTTAAGGTTAGGATTAGGGTTAGTTTTAGGATTAGGGTTAGGGTTAGGATAAGAGTAAGGGTTAGGTTTAGGATTAGTGTTAGGGTTAGGGTAAGGGTTGGGGTTAGGGGTAGGGTTAGGGTAAGTGTTAGGATTAGGGTAAGGGTTAGGGTTAGGTTTAGGGTTAGAGTTAGTGTTACGTTTAGGGTTAGGGTTAGGGTAAGGGCAATTGTTAGGGTTAGGGTTAGTGTTAAGGTTAGGGTTAGGGTTATGTTTAGGTTTAGGTTTAGGGTTAGGGATAGAGTAAGTGTAAGTGTAAGGGTTAGGGTAAGGGTTAGGGTTAGGGTTCGGGTTAGGGTTAGGGTAAGAGTTAGGCTTAGGGTAAGTGTAAGGTTTAGGGTTAGGGTTACGTTTAAGTTTAGGTGAAGGGTTAGGGTTAGGGTTTAAGGTTAGGGTTAGGGTTAGGGTAAGGGTTAGGGTTAGGGTAAGGGTAATTGTTAGGGTTAGGTTTAGCGTTAGAGTTATGGTTAGGGTTAGGGTAAGTGTAAGGGTTAGGGTTAGGGTAAGGGTGGGGTTTAGGGTTGGGGTTAAGGTTAGGGTTACCGTTAGGGTAAGGGTAAGGGTTAGGGTTAGGGTTAGGTTTAGGGTTAGCGATAGGGTAAGGGTAAGGGTTAGGTTTCGGTTTAGGGTTAAGGTAAGGGTAAGGGTTAGGGTTAGGGTTAGGTTTAGGGTAAGGGTTAGGGTTAGGTTTAGGGTAAGTGTAAGGTTTAGGTTTAGGGTTAGGGTTAGGGTTAGTGTTAGGGTAAGGGTAAGGGGTAGGGTTAGGGTTAGGGTTAGGGTTAGGGTAAGGGTAAGGCTTAGGGTTAGGGTTAGGGTAAGGGTTAGGGTTAGGGTTAGGGTTATGGTTAGGGTTAGGGTAAGGGTTAGGGTTAGGGTTAGGGTTAGTGTGAGTTTTAGGGTTAGGGTTAGGGTAAGGGCAATTGTTAGCGTTAGGGTTAGGGTTAAGGATAGGGTTAGGGTTAGGGTTAGGTTTAGGGTAAGGGTTAGGGTTAGGGTAAGTGTTAGGGTTAGGGTTAGGGTTAGAGTTAGGTTTAGGTTTAGGGTAAGGGTAAGGGTTAGGGTTAGGGTTAGGGGTATGGTTAGGGTTAGGTTAAGGGTTAGGGTTAGGGGTTAGGGTTAGGGTTATGGTTAGGGTTTGGTTAAGGGTTAGGTTTAGTGTTAGGGTTAGTGTATAGGTTATGGTTAGGGTTAGGTTTAGCGTAAGAGTAAGGGTTAGCGTTAGGGTTAGGGTTAGGGTTAGGGTAAGTGTAAGGGTTAGGGTTAAGTTTAGGATTAGGGTTAGTTTTAGCATTAGGGTTAGGGTTGAGATAAGAGTAAGGGTTAGGTTTAGGATTAGAGTTAGGGTTAGGGTAAGGGTTAGGGTTAGGATAAGGGTGATTGTTAGGGTTAGGGTTAGCGTTAGAGTTATGGTTAGGGTTAGGGTAATTGTAAGGGTTAGGGTTAGGGTAAGGGTTAGGTTTAGGGTTGGGGTTAAGTTTAGGGTTACCGTTAGGGTAAGGGTAACGGGTAGGGTTAGGGTTAGTTTTAGTTTTAGCGATAGGGTAAGGTAAGTGTTAGGGTTAGGGTTAGGGTTCAGTTAAGAGTAAGGTTTAGAGTTAGTGATAGGGTTAGGTTTAGGGTAAGGGTTACGGTTAGGGTATGGGCAAGGTTTAGGGTTAGGTTTAGTGTTAGGGTTAGGGTAAGGGTATGGGTTTGGGTTAGGGTTAGGTTTAGGATTAGGGTTAGGTTTAGGGTAAGGGTTAGGGTTAGGGTTAGGGTTTGGGTAAGGAAAAGGGTTAGGGTTAGGGTTAGGTTTAGGTTTGGGGTTGAGGTTAGAGTTAGGGTTAGGGTGAGGGTAAGTGTAAGGGTTAGGGTTAGGGTTAGGGTTAGGGTTAGCGTTAGGGTAAGGTAAGGGTTAGGGTTCGGGTTAGGGTTAAGATAAGGGTAAGGGTTAGGCTTAGGGTTAGGTTTAGGGTAAGGGTTAGGGTTAGGTTTAGGGTAAGTGTAAGGTTTAGGTTTAGGGTTAGGGTTAGGGTTAGTGTTAGGGTAAGGGTAAAGGTTAGGGTTAGGGTTAGGGTTAGGGTTAGGGTAAGGGTAAGGCTTAGGGTTAGGGTTAGGGTAAGGGTTAGGGTTAGGGTTAGGTTTAGGTTTAGGGTAAGGGTAAGGGTTAGGGTTAGGGTTAGGGGTATGGTTAGGGTTAGGTTAAGGGTTAGGGTTAGGTGTTAGGGTTAGGGTTAGGGTTAGGGTTTGTTTAAGGGTTAGGTTTAGGGTTAGGGTTAGTGTATAGGTTAGGGTTAGGTTTAGGTTTAGTGTAAGAGTAAGGGTTAGCGTTAGGGTTAGGGTTAGGGTTAGGGTAAGTGTAAGGGTTAGGGTTAAGGTTAGGATTACGGTTATTTTTAGGATTAGGGTTAAGGTTAGGATAAGAGTAAGGGTTAGGATTAGGATTAGTGTTAGGGTTAGGGTAACAGTTGGGGTTAGCGTTAGGGTTAGGGTAAGTGTTAGGATTAGGGTAAGGGTTAGGGTTAGGGTTAGGGTTAAGGTTAGTGTTATGTTTAGGGTTAGGGTTAGGGTAAGGGCAATTGTTAGGGTTAGGGTTAGGGTTAAGGTTAGGGTTAGGGTTAGGTTTAGGTTTAGGTTTAGGGTTAGGGTTAGAGTAAGAGTAAGGGTAAGGGTTAGGGTAAGTTTTAGGGTTAGGGTTCGGGTTAGGGTTAGAGTTAGGCTTAGGGTAAGTGTAAGGTTTACGGTTAGGGTTACGTTTAAGGTTAGGTGAAGGGCTAGGGTTAGGGTTTAAGCTTAGGGTTAGGGTTAGGGTAAGGGTTAGGGTAAGGGTAATTGTTAGGGTTAGGGTTAGCGTTAGAGTATGGTTAGGGTTAGGGTAAGTGTAAGGGTTAGGGTTAGGGTAAGGGTTAGGTTTAGGGTTGGGGTTAAGGTTAGGGTTACCGTTAGGGTAAGGGTAAGGGTTAGGGTTAGGGTTAGGTTTAGGGTTAGCGATAGGGTAAGGGTAAGGGTTAGGGTTAGGGTTAGGGTTCAGATAAGAGTAAGGGTTAGAGTTAGTGATAGGGTTAGGTTCAGGGTAAGGGTTACGGTTAGGGTATGGGCAAGGTTTAGGGTTAGGTTTAGTGTTAGGGTTAGGGTAAGTGTAAGGGTTTGGATTAGGGTTAGGGTTAGGATTAGGGTTAGGTTTAGGCTAAGGGTTAGGGTTAGGGTTAGGGTTAGGGTTTGGGTAAGGAAAAGGGTTAGGTTTAGGGTTAGGGTTAGGGTTAGGGTTAGGGTTGGGGTTGAGGTTAGATTTAGGGTTAGGGTGAGGGTAAGTGTAAGGGTTAGGGTTAGGGTTAGGGAAAGGGTTAGGGTTAGGGTTCTGGTTACGGTTAGGTTTAGGGTTATGGTTACGTTTAGGGTTAGGGTTAGGGTAAGGGTATGTGTTAGGGTTAGTGTTAGGGTTAGGGTTAGTTTTAGCGTTACGGTAAGGGTAAGGGTTAGGGTTCGGGTTAGGGTTAAGGTAAGGATAAGTTTTAGGGTTAGGGTTAGGTTTAGGTTTAGGGTAAGGGTTAGGGTTAGGTTTAGGGTAAGTGTAAGGTTTAGGTTTAGGGTTAGGGTTAGGGTTAGTGTTAGGGTAAGGGTAAGGGTTAGGGTTAGGGTTAGGGTTAGGGTAAGGGTAAGGCTTAGGGTTAGGGTTACGGTAAGGGTTAGGGTTAGCTTTAGGGTTAGGTTAGTGGTTAGGGTAAGGGTAAGTGTTAGGGTTAGGGTTAGAATATGTGTAAGTGTTAGGGTTAGGTTTAGGGGTTAGGGTTAGGGTAGGGTTAGGGTTAGGTTTAGGGTTAGGGTTAGGGTAACGGTTAGAGTTAGGGTTAGGGTTAGGGCTAGTGTTAGGTTTAGGGTTAGGGTTAGGGTAAGGGCAATTGTTAGGATTAGGGTTAGGGTTAAGTTTAGGGTTAGGGTTAGGGTTAGGTTTAGGTTTCAGGTTAGGGTTTGGGTAAGGGTAAGGGTTAGGGTTAGGTTTATTGTAAGAGTAAGGGTTAGTGTTAAGGTTAGGGTTAGGGTTAGGGTAAGTGTAAGGGTTAGGGTTGGGGTTAGGGTAAGTGTAAGGGTTAGGGTTAAGTTTAGGATTAGGATTAGTTTTAGGATTAGGGTTAGGGTTAGGATAAGTGTAAGGGTTAGGTTTAGGATTAGTGTTAGGATTAGGGTAAGGGTTAGGGTTAGAATTAGGCTTTGAGTAAGGGTAAGGGATAGGGTTAGGGTTAGGGTTAGGTTAAGGTTTAGGGTAAGGGTTAGGGTTAGGGTAAGGGTAAGTGTTAGGGTTAGGGTTAGTGTTAGGGTTATGGTTAGGGTTAGAGTGACGGTAAGGGTTAGGGTTAGGGTTAGGAGTAGGTTTAGGTTTGGGGTTAAGGTTAGGGTTAAGGTTAGTGTAAGGGTAAGTGTAAGGGTTAGCGTTAGGGTTAGTGTTAGGGTAAAGGTTTGTGTTAGGTGTTTCGGTTAGTGTTAGGGTTAGGTTAAGGGTTAGGATTAGGGTAAGGGTTAGGATAAGGGTTAGGGTTAGGGTTAGGGTAAGTGTAAGTGTTAGGGTTTGGGTTAGGGTAAGGGTTAGGGCAAGGGTAGGTTTAGGGTTAGCGAAAGGTAAGGGTAAGGGTTAGGTTTAGGTTTAGGGTTAAGGTAAGAGTAATGGTTAGGGTTAGGGTTAGGGTTAGGTTTAGGGTAAGGGTTAGGGTTAGGGTTCCGTTTAGGGTTAGTGTTAGCGATAGGGTAAGGATAAGGGTTAGGGGTAGGGTTAGGGTTAAGGTAAGAGTAAGGGTTAGGGATATGTTTAGGGTAAGGTTTAGGGTTATGGTTAGGGCTAGGGTAGGGGTTAGTGTAAGTGTTAGGGTTAGGGTTAGCAGTTAGGGTTAGGGTTCGGGTTAGGGTTAGAGTTAGGGTAAGGGTAAGTTTTAGGGTCGGGTAGGGGTTAGTGTAAGTTTTAGGGTTAGGGTTAGGGTTAAGGTTAGGGTTAGGGTTAGGGTTAGAGTTAGGATAAGGGTAAGTTTTAGGGTCGGTGTTAGGGTTAGGGTAAGTGTTAGGGTTAGGGTTAGGGTAGGGTTTAGGGTTGGGGTTAAGGTTGGGGTTAGGGTTAGGGTGAGGGTAAGGGTTAGAGTTAGGTTTAGGGTAAGTGTTAGGGTTAGGGTTAGGGTTAGGGTTATGGTAAGTTTAAGGGTTAGGGTTAGGGTTAGGTGTTAGGGTTAGGGTTAGGCTTAGGGTTAGGTTTTGGGTTAGGGTTAGGGTAAGGTTAAGGGTAAGGGTTAGGTTTAGGGTTCGGTTAGGTTTATAGTTAGGGTAAGGGTTAGGGTTAGGTTTAGGGTTAGGGTTAAGGTTAGGGTTAGGGTTAGGGTTAGGGTTAGGGTGAGGTTTAGGTTTAGGGTTAGGGTAAGGGTTAGGGTTAGGTTTAGGGAAAGGGTAAGGGTTAGGGTTAGGGTTAGCGTTAGGTTTAGGTTTAGGGTTAGGGTAAGGGTAAGGGTTAGGGTTAGGGTAAGGGTTAGTGTAAGGATTAGGGTTAGGGTTAGGGTTAGGGTTAGGGTTAGAGTTAGGTTTAGGGTTAGGGTAAGGTTTAGGGTTAGGGTTAGGGTTAGGGTTAGGGTTAGGGTAAGGCTAAGGGTTAGAGTTAGGGTTAGGGGAAGAGTAAGGTTTAGGGTTAGGGTTAGGTTTTGGTTTAGGGTTAGGGTTAGGGTTAGGATAAGGGTAAGGGTTTGGGTTAGGGTTAGTGTTAGGTTTAAGGTTAGGGTTAGGTTTAGGGTTAGCGTAAGTTTTAGGGTTAGGGATAGGGTAAGGGTAAGGTTTAGGGTTAGGGTTAGGTTTTGGTTTACGGTTAGGTTTAGGGTAAGGTTAAGGGTTAGCGTTGGTGTTAGTGTTAGGACTAAGGTTAGGTTTAGGGTTAGGGTTAGGGTTAGATTTAGGGTTAGGGTAAGGGTAAGTGTTAGGTTTAGGGTTAGGGTTAGCGAAAGGGTAAGGGTTAGGGTTAGGTTTAGGGTTAGGGTTAGGGTTAGGGTAAGGTTAGGGTTAGGGTTAGCATTAAGGTTATGGTTAGTGTTAGGGCAAGGGTAAGAGTTTGGGTTAGGGTTAGGGCCAGGGTTATTGTTAGGGTAATGGTTAGGGTTAGTGTTAGGGTTAGGTTTAGGTTTAGGGTTAGGGTTACGGTTAGGGTAAGGGTAATTTTTAGGGTTAAGTTTAGGGTTAGAGTTAGGATTATGGTTAGGGTTGGGGTCAGGGTAAGGGTTACGGTTAGGTTGAGGGTTAGGGTTAGGGTAAGGGTAAGGGTAAGGGTTAGGTTTAGGGTTTGGGTTAGATTTAGTGTTAGTGTTATGGTTAGTGTTAGGGTAAGGATAAGGGTTGGGTTAAGGTTAGGATTAGGGTTAGGGTTAGGGTTAAGGTTTGGGTTAGGGTTAGGGTAAGGGTAAGAGTTAGGATTAGGTTTAGGGTTAGGGTTAGGGTAAGGGTAAGTTTAAGGGTTAGGGTTAGGGTTAGGTTTAGGGTTAGGCTTAGGGTTAGGGTTAGGGTAAGGTTTAGGGTTAGGGTTAGGGTTAGGGTTAGGGTTAGGGAAAGGGTTAGGGTTAGGGTAAGGGTTAGGGTAAGGGTTAGGTTTAGGGTTATGTTTAGGGTTACTGTTAGGGTTAGGGTATGGGTTAGGGTAAGGGTATGTGTTAGGGTTAAGGTTAGGGTTAAGGTTAGGTTTAGGGTTAGGGTTAAGATTAGGGTAACGGTTAGGGTTAGGTTAGGGTTATGGTTAGGGAAAAGTTTAGGGTTAGGTTTGGGGTAAGGGTAAGGTTTAGGGTTAGGGTTAGGGTTAAGGTTAGGGTTAGGTTTAGCATTAGGGTAAGGGTAAGGGTTCAGGTTAGGGTTAGAGTTAGGGTAAGGGTTAGGGTTAGGGTTAGCTTTAGAGTTAGGGTAAGGGTAAGTGTTAGGGTTAGGGTTAGGTTTAGTGTTAGGATAAGGGTAAGGGTTATGGTTTGGTTTAGAGTTAGGGTTAGGGTTCGGGGTTAGGTTTAGGGTTATGGTTAGTGTTAGTTTTAGGATTAGGGATGGGGTAAGGGTAAGGGTTAGGGATAGGGTTAGGGTTAGGGTTAAGTTTAGGGTTAGGGTTAGGGTTAGGGTTAGGGGAAGGGGAAGGGTTAGGGTTAGGGTTAGGTTTAGGGTTAAGGTTAGGGTTAGGGTTAGGGTTAGGTTTAGGTTTAGGGTAAGGGTAAGGGTTAGGGTTAGGTTTAGGGTTAGGGTTAGGTTTAGGGTTAGGGTTAGGGTAAGGGTAGGTGTTAGGTTTAGGGTTAGGGTTAGCGAAAGGGTAAGGGTTAGGGTTAGGTTTAGGGTTAGGGTTAGGTTTAGGGTAAGGTTAGGGTTAGGGTTAGGGTTAGGGTTAGGGAAAGGGTTAGGGTTAGGGTAAGGTTGAGGGTAAGGGTTAGGGTTAGGGTTATGCTTAGGGTTACTGTTAGGGTTAGGGTATGGGTTAGGGTAAGGGTATGTGTTAGGGTTAGGGTTAGGGTTAAGGTTAGGGTTAGGGTTAGGGTTAAGATTAGGGTAACGGTTAGGGTTAGGTTAGGGTTATGGTTAGGGAAAGGTTTAGGGTTAGGTTTAGGGTAAGGGTAAGGTTTAGGTTTAGGGTTAGGGTTAAGGTTAGGGTTAGGTTTAGCATTAGGGTAAGGGTAAGGGTTCGGGTTAGGGTTAGAGTTAGGGTAAGGGTTAGGGTTAGGGTTAGCTTTAGAGTTAGGGTAAGGGTAAGTGTTAGGGTTAGGGTTAGGTTTAGTGTTAGGATAAGGGTAAGGGTTATGGTTTTGTTTAGGGTTAGGGTTAGGGTTCGGGGTTAGGTTTAGGGTTAGGGTTAGTGTTAGTTTTAGGGTTAGGGATGGGGTAAGGGTAAGGGTTAGGGATAGGGTTAGGGTTAGGGTTAAGTTTAGGGTTAGGGTTAGGGCTAGGGTTAGGGGAAGGGGAAGGGGAAGGGTTAGGGTTAGGTTTAGGGTTAAGGTTAGGGTTAGGGTTAGGTTTAGGTTTAGGGTAAGGGTAAGGGTTAGGTTTAGGTTTAGGGTTAGGGTTAGGGTAAGGGTAAGTGTTAGGTTTAGGGTTAGGGTTAGCGAAAGGGTAAGGGTTAGGGTTAGGTTTAGGGTTTGGGTTAGATTTAGTGTTAGTGTTATGGTTAGTGTTAGGGTAAGGATAAGGGTTGGGTTAAGGTTAGGATTAGGGTTAGGGTTAGGGTTAAGGTTTGGGTTAGGGTTAGGGTAAGGGTAAGAGTTAGGATTAGGTTTAGGGTTAGGGTTAGGGTAAGGGTAAGTTTAAGGGTTAGGGTTAGGGTTAGGTTTAGGGTTAGGCTTAGGGTTAGGGTTAGGGTAAGGTTTAGGGTTAGGGTTAGGGTTAGGGTTAGGGAAAGGGTTAGGGTTAGGGTAAGGGTTAGGGTAAGGGTTAGGTTTAGGGTTATGTTTAGGGTTACTGTTAGGGTTAGGGTATGGGTTAGGGTAAGGGTATGTGTTAGGGTTAAGGTTAGGGTTAAGGTTAGGTTTAGGGTTAGGGTTAAGATTAGGGTAACGGTTAGGGTTAGGTTAGGGTTATGGTTAGGGAAAGGTTTAGGGTTAGGTTTGGGGTAAGGGTAAGGTTTAGGGTTAGGGTTAGGGTTAAGGTTAGGGTTAGGTTTAGCATTAGGGTAAGGGTAAGGGTTCAGGTTAGGGTTAGAGTTAGGGTAAGGGTTAGGGTTAGGGTTAGCTTTAGAGTTAGGGTAAGGGTAAGTGTTAGGGTTAGGGTTAGGTTTAGTGTTAGGATAAGGGTAAGGGTTATGGTTTTGTTTAGGGTTAGGGTTAGGGTTCGGGGTTAGGTTTAGGGTTATGGTTAGTGTTAGTTTTAGGGTTAGGGATGGGGTAAGGGTAAGGGTTAGGGATAGGGTTAGGGTTAGGGTTAAGTTTAGGGTTAGGGTTAGGGTTAGGGTTAGGGGAAGGGGAAGGGTTAGGGTTAGGGTTAGGTTTAGGGTTAAGGTTAGGGTTAGGGTTAGGGTTAGGTTTAGGTTTAGGGTAAGGGTAAGGGTTAGGGTTAGGTTTAGGGTTAGGGTTAGGTTTAGGGTTAGGGTTAGGGTAAGGGTAGGTGTTAGGTTTAGGGTTAGGGTTAGCGAAAGGGTAAGGGTTAGGGTTAGGTTTAGGGTTAGGGTTAGGTTTAGGGTAAGGTTAGGGTTAGGGTTAGGGTTAGGGTTAGGGAAAGGGTTAGGGTTAGGGTAAGGTTTAGGGTAAGGGTTAGGGTTAGGGTTATGCTTAGGGTTACTGTTAGGGTTAGGGTATGGGTTAGGGTAAGGGTATGTGTTAGGGTTAGGGTTAGGGTTAAGGTTAGGGTTAGGGTTAGGGTTAAGATTAGGGTAACGGTTAGGGTTAGGTTAGGGTTATGGTTAGGGAAAGGTTTAGGGTTAGGTTTAGGGTAAGGGTAAGGTTTAGGTTTAGGGTTAGGGTTAAGGTTAGGGTTAGGTTTAGCATTAGGGTAAGGGTAAGGGTTCGGGTTAGGGTTAGAGTTAGGGTAAGGGTTAGGGTTAGGGTTAGCTTTAGAGTTAGGGTAAGGGTAAGTGTTAGGGTTAGGGTTAGGTTTAGTGTTAGGATAAGGGTAAGGGTTATGGTTTTGTTTAGGGTTAGGGTTAGGGTTCGGGGTTAGGTTTAGGGTTAGGGTTAGTGTTAGTTTTAGGGTTAGGGATGGGGTAAGGGTAAGGGTTAGGGATAGGGTTAGGGTTAGGGTTAAGTTTAGGGTTAGGGTTAGGGCTAGGGTTAGGGGAAGGGGAAGGGTAAGGGTTAGGGTTAGGTTTAGGGTTAAGGTTAGGGTTAGGGTTAGGGTTAGGTTTAGGTTTAGGGTAAGGGTAAGGGTTAGGTTTAGGTTTAGGGTTAGGGTTAGGGTAAGGGTAAGTGTTAGGTTTAGGGTTAGGGTTAGCGAAAGGGTAAGGGTTAGGGTTAGGTTTAGGGTTAGGGTTAGGGTTAGGGTAAGGTTAGGGTTAGGGTTAGCATTAAGGTTATGGTTAGGGTTAGGATAAGGGGAAGAGTTTGGCTTAGAGTTTGGGTTTAGGTAAGGGTTAGGGTTAGGTTTAAGGTAAGTGTAAGGTTTAGGGTTAGTGTTAGGGCCAAGGTTATTGTTAGGGTAATGGATAGGGTTAGGGTTAGGGTTAGGTTTAGGTTTAGGGTTAGGGTTATGCTTAGGGTAAGGGTAATTGTTAGGGTTAAGGTTAGGGTTAGAGTTAGGATTATGGTTAGGGTTAGGGTCAGGGTAAGGGTTAGGGTTAGGTTTAGGGTTAGGGTTAGGGTAAGGGTAAGGGTTAGGTTTAGGGTTTGGATTAGTTTTAGGGTTAGTGTTATGGTTATGGTTAGGGTAAGGATAAGGGTTGGGTTAAGGTTAGGGTTACGGTTAGGGTTAGGGTTAAGGTTTGGTTTAGGGTTAGGGTAAGGGTAAGGGTTAGGATTAGGTTTAGGGTTAGGGTTAGGGTAAGGGTAAGTTTAACGGTTAGGGTTAGGGTTAGGTTTAGGGTTAGGCTTAGGGTTAGGGTTAGGGTTAGGTTTATGGTTACGGTTAGGGTTAGGGTATGGGTTAGGGTAAGGGTATGTGTTAGGGTTAGGGTTAGGGTTAAGGTTAGGTTTAGGGTTAGGGTTTAGATAAGGGTAAGGGTTAGGGTTAGGTTAGGGTTATGGTTAGGGTAAGGTTTCAGGTTAGGTTTAGGGTAAGGGTAAGGTTAAGGTTAGGGTTAGGGTTAGGGTTAAGGTTAGGGTTAGGTTTAGCATTAGGGTAAGGGTAAGGGTTCGGTTTAGGGTTAGGGTTATGGTAAGGGTTAGGGTTAGGGTTAGCTTTAGGGTTAGGGTAAGGGTAAGTGTTAGGGTTAGGGTTAGGTTTAGTGTTAGGATAAGGGTAAGGGTTAGGGTTAGGGTTAGGGTTATGGCTAGGGTTCGGTGTTAGGGTTGGTGTTAGTTTTAGGGTTGGGTGTAGGGTAAGGGTAAGGGTTAGGGATAGGGTTAGTGTTATGGTTAGGGTTAGGGTTAGGTTTAGGGGAAGGGTAAGGGTTAGGGTTAGGGTAAGGGTTAGGTTTAGGGTTAAGGTTAGGGTTAGGGTTAGGGTTATGGTTAGGGTAAGGTTTAGGGTTAGAGGTTAGGGTAAGGGTTTGGTTAGGGTTAGGGTTAGGGTTAGAGTTAGGTTTAGGTTGGGGGTAAGTGTAAGGTTCAGGGTTAGAGTTAGGGTTAAGGTTAGGGGTAGAGTTAGCGTTAGTGTAAGGGTAAGGGTTAGGTTCAGGGTTAAGGTAAGGGTAAAGGTTAGGGTTACTGTTAGAGTTATGGTTAGGGTTAGGGTAAGGTTTAGGTTTAGTGTAAGGGTAAAGTTTAGGGTTAGGAAAGGGGTAAGGGTTAGGGTTAGGGTTAGGTAAGGGCAAGGTTTAGGGTTAGGGTTAGGGTTAGGATAAGGGTAAGGGTTAGGGTTAGGGTTAGGGTTAGGGTTAGGGTAAGGGTAAGTGTTAGGGTTAGGGTTAGGGTTAGGGTTAGGATAAGGGTAAGGGTTAGGGTTAGGTTTAGGGTAAGGGTTAGGGTTAGGTTTAGGGTAAGGGTAAGTTTTAGGGTTAGGGTTAGGGTTAGGTTTAGGGTAAGGGAAAGGGTTAGGGTTAGGGTTAGGTTTAGGGTAAGGGTAAGTGTTAGGGTTAGGGTTAGGGTTAGGGTTAGAGTAAGGGTTAGGGTTAGTGTTAGGGTTAGGGTAGGGGTTAGGGTAAGGGTAAGTGTTAGGGTTAGCTTTAGGGTTAGGATAAGTGTAAGGGTTAGGGTTAGGGTTAGGGGTAGGGTAAGGGTTAGGGTTAGGTTTGGTGTTAGGTTTACGTAAGGGTAAGGGTTTGGGTTAGGGTTAGTGTTAGTGTTAGGTTTAGGGTTGGGGTTAGGTTTACGTTTAGGGTTAGGGTTAGGGTAAGGGTAAGTTTAAGGGTTAGGGTTAGGGTTAGGTTTAGGGTTAGGCTTAGGGTTAGGGTTAGGGTAAGTTTTACGGTTAGGGTTAGGGTTAGGGTTAGGGTAAGGGTTAGGGTTAGGGTTAGGGTAAGGGTTAGGGTTAGGGTTAGGTTTAGGGTTATGTTTAGGGTTACTGTTAGGGTTAGGGTATGGGTTAGGTTAAGGGTAAGTGTTAGGGTTAGGGTTAGGGTTAAGGATAGGTTTAGGGTTAGGGTTAAGATAAGGGTAAGTGTTAGGGTTAGGTTAGGGTTATGGTTGGGGTAAGGTTTAGGGTTAGGTTTAGGGTAAGGGTAAGGTTTAGGGTTAGGGTTAAGGTTAGGGTTAGGTTTAGCATTAGGGTAAGGGTAAGGGTTTGGGTTAGGGGTAGGGTTAGGGTAAGGGTTAGGTTTAGGTTTAGCTTTAGGGTTAGGGTAAGGGTATGTGTTAGGGTTAGGGTTAGGTTTAGTGTTAGGATAAGGGCAAGGGTTAGGGTTTGGTTTAGGGGTAGGGTTAGGGTTCGGAGTTACGTTTAGGGTTAGGGTTAGTGTTAGTTTCAGGGTTAGGGTTAGGGTAAGGGTAAGGGTTAGGGATAGGGTTAGGGTTAGGGTTAAGTTTAGGGTTAGTGTTAGGGTTAGAGTTAGGGGAAGGGTAAGGGTTAGGCTTAGGGTTAGGTTTAGGGTTAAGGTTAGGGTTAGGGTTAGGGTTAGGTTTAGGTTTAGGGTAAGGGTCAGGGTTAGGGTTAGGTTTAGGGTTAGGGTGAGGGTTAGGGTTAGGGTTAGGGTAGGATTTAAGGTAAGAGTAAGTGTTAGGGTTAGGGTTAGGGTTAGGATAAGTGTAATGGTTAGGGTTAGGTTTAGGGTAAGGGGTTAGTGTTAGGGTTAGTGTTAGTGTTAGATATAGGGTTAGGGTTAGGGTAAGGGTTAGGGTTAGGTTTAGTTTTAGGTTTAGAGTTAGGGTTAGGGTTAGGTTTAGGGTTAGGTTTAGGGTAAGGGTAAGGTTTAGGGTTAGTGTTAGGATTAAGGTTATGGTTAGGTTTAGGGTTAGCGTTAGTTTTAGGGTTAGGGATAGAGTAAGGGTAAGGTTTAGGGTTAGGGTTAGGTTTTGGTTTAGGGTTAGGTTTAGGGTAAGTTTAAGGGTTAGCGTTAGGGTTAGTGTTAGGATTAAAGTTAGGTTTTTGGTTAGGGTTTGGGTTAGGTTTAGGGTTAGGGTTAGTGTAAGGGTAAGTTTTAGGTGTAGGGTTAGGGTTAGCGAAAGGTTAAGGGTTAGGGTTAGGTTTAGGTTTAGGGTTAGGTTTAGGGTAAAGTTAGGTTTAGGGTTAGCATTAAGGTTATGTTTAGGGTTAGGGTAAGGGTAAGAGTTTGGGTTAGAGTTTGGGTTTAGGTAAGGTTTAGGGTTAGGTTTAGGGTAAGGGTAAGCGTTAGGGTTAGGGCCAGGGTTATTGTTAGGGTAATGGTTAGGGTTAGGGTTAGGGTTAGGTTTAGGTTTAGGGCTAGGGTTACGGTTAGGGTAAGGGTAATTGTTAGGGTTAAGGTTAGGGTTAGATTTAGGATTATGGTTAGGGTTAGGGTCAGGGTAAGGGTTATGGTTAGGTTTAGGGTTAGGGTTAGGGTAAGGGTAAGGGTTAGGTTTAGGGTTTGGATTAGGTTTAGGGTTAGTGTTATGGTTAGGGTTAGGGTAAGGATAAGGGTTGGGTTAAGGTTAGGGTTAGGGTTAGGGTTAGGGTTAAGGTTTGGGTTAGGGTTAGGGTTAGGGTAAGGGTATGGGTTAGGATTAGGTTTAGGGTTTGGTTTAGGGTAAGGGTAAGTTTAACGGTTAGGGTTAGGGTTAGTTTTAGGGTTAGCGTTAGGGTTAGGGTTATGTTTAGGGTTACGGTTAGGGTTAGGGTATGGGTTAGGGTAAGGGTAAGTGTTAGGGTTAGGGTTAGGGTTAAGGTTAGGGTTAGGGTTAAGGTTTAGATAAGGGTAAGGGTTAGGGTTAGGTTAGGGTTATGGTTAGGGTAAGGTTTAGGGTTAGGTTTAGGGTAAGGGTTAGGTTTAGGGTTAGGGTTAGGGTAAGCGTTAGGGTTAGGGTTAGGGTTAGGTTTAGGGTTAGGGTTAGGGTTAGGGTAAATATTAGGGTTAGTGTTAGGTTTAGGTTTAGGGTTGGGGTTAAGGTAATCGTTAGGGTTAAGTTAAGTGTAATGGTTAGGTTTAGGGTTAGGGTTAGTGTAAAGTTTAGGGTTAGGGTTAGGGTTATGTTTAGGGTTACGGTTAGGGTTAGGGTATGGGTTAGGGTAAGGGTAAGTGTTAGGGTTAGGGTTAGGGTTAAGGTTAGGGTTAGGGTTAGGGTTTAGATAAGGGTAAGGGTTAGGGTTAGGTTAGGGTTATGGTTAGGGTAAGGTTTAGGGTTAGGTTTAGGGTAAGGGTAAGGTTTAGGGTTAGGGTTAGGGTTAGGTTTAGCATTAGGGTAAGGGTAAGGGTTCGGGTTCGGTTTAGGGTTAGGGTAAGGGTTAGGATTAGGATTAGCTTTAGGGTTAGGGTAAGGGTAAGTGTTAGGGTTAGGGTTAGGTTTAGTGTTAGGATAAGGGTAAGGGTTAGGGTTAGGGTTAGGGTTATTGTTAGGGTTTGGGGTTAGGGTTAGTGTTACTTTTAGGGTTAGGGTTAGGGTTAAGTTTAGGGTTAGGGTTAGGGTTAGGGTTAGGGGAAGGGTAAGGGTTAGGGTTAGGGTTAGGGTTAGGATTAGGGTTAAGGTTAGGGTTAGGGTTAGGGTTAGGGTAAGGGTTAGGGTTAGAGGTTAGGGTAAGGGTTTGGTTAGGGTTAGGGTTAGGGTTAGAGTTAGGTTTAGGTTGAGGTTAAGTGTAAGGTTCAGGGTTAGAGTTAGGGTTAAGGTTAGGGGTAGGGTTAGCGTTATGGTAAGGGTAAGGGTTAGGTTCAGCGTTAAGGTAAGGGTAAGGGTTAGTGTTACTGTTAGGGTTATAGTTAGGTTTAGGGTTAGGTTTAGGTTTAGTGTAAGGGTAAGGTTTAAGGGTTAGGAAAGGGGTAAGGGTTAGGGTTAGGGTTAGGGTAAGGGCAAGATTTAGGGTTAGGGCTATTGTTACGTTTAGGATTAGGGTAAGGGTTAGAGTTAGGTTTAGGGTAAAGGTAAGTGTTAGGGTTAGGGTTAGGGTTAGGATAAGGGTAAGGGTTAGGGTTAGGTGTAGGGTAAGGGTTAGGGTTAGGTTTAGGGTAAGGGTAGGTTTTAGGGTTAGGGTTAGGGTTAGGTTTACGGTAAGGGAAAGGGTTAGGGTTAGGGTTAGGTTTAGGGTAAGGGTAAGTGTTAGGGTTAGGGTTAGGGTTAGGGTTAGAGTAAGTGTTAGGGTTAGTGTTAGGGTTAGGGTAGGGGTTAGGGTAAGGGTAAGTGTTAGGGTTAGGGTTAGGGTTAGGATAAGTGTAAGGGTTAGGGTTAGGGTTAGGGTTAGGGGTTAGGGTTAGGGTTAGGGTTAGGGTTAGGTTTGGTGTTAGGTTTACATAAGGGTAAGGGTTTGGGTTAGGGTTAGGGTTAGTGTTAGGTTTAGGGTTGGGGTTAGGGTTAGGTTTAGGGTTAGGGTTACGGTAAGGGTAAGTTTTAGGTTTGGGGTAGGGTTAGGTTTAGGGTTAGGGTTAGGGTAAGGGTTAGGGTTCGTGTTAGGGTTAAGGATAGGCTTAGAGTGAGGGTAAGAGTTTGGGTTAGAGTTTGAGATCAGGTAAGGGTTAGGGTTAGGGTTCGGGGTAACGTTAGCGTTAGGGTAAGGGTACGGGTAAGGGTAAGGTTTAGGGTTAGGGTCAGGGTTATTGTTAGGGTGAAGTTTAGGGTTAGTTTTAGGGTTAGGGTTAGGTTTAGGGTTAGGGTTAGGGTTATGGTAAGGGTTATTGTTAAGGTTAGGGTTAGAGTTAGGATTATGGTTAGGGTTAGGGTCAGGGTAAGGGTTACGGTTAGGTTTAGGTTTAGGGTTAGGGTAAGGGTCAGGGTTAGGTTTAGGTTAGTTTTAGGTTTAGGGTTAGGGTTATGGTTAGGGTTAGGGTAAGTATAAGGGTTAGGGTTAAGTTTAGAGTTAGGGTTAGGGTTAGGGTTAAGGTTAGGGTTAGGGTTATGGTTAGGGTTAGGGTTAGGGTTATGGTTTGGGTAAGGTTTAGGGTTAGGTTTAGGGTAAGGGTAAGGTTTATGATTAGGGTTAGGGTTAGGGTTAGGGTTAGGGTTAGGGTTAGGCTTAGGGTTAGAGTTAGGGTTAGGTTTAGGGTAAGGGTAAGGGGTAGGGTTAATGTTAGGGTTAAGATTAGGGTTAGGGTTAGCGTTAGGGTAAGGGTAAGGATTAGGGTTAGGGTTAAGGCAAGGGTAAGGGTTAGGTTAGTGTTAGGGTTATGGTTAGGGTAAGGGTTAGGGTTAGGTTTAGTGTAAGGGTAAGCTTTAGGGTTAGGTTTGGTGTTAGGGTAATGGTAAGGGTTACGGTAAGGGTTAGGGTTAGGGTTAGGGTTATGTTTAGGATTAGGGTAAGGGTAAGTATTAGGGTTAGGGTTAGGGTTAGGGGTAGGTTTTGTGTTAGGGTTAGGGTGAGGTTAAGTGTTAGGGATAGGGTTAGGGTAAAGGTTAGGGTTAGGGTTAGGATTAGGGTTAGGTTTACGTTTATGGTTAGGGTAAGCGTAAGAGTTAGGGTTAGGGTTAGGGTTAGCGTTAGGGTTAAGGTTAGGGTTAGGGTTAGGGTTACGGTTAGTGTAAGGGTTAGGTTAGGGTTAGGGTAAGGGTTTGGTTTAGGGTTCGGGTTAGGTTTAGACTTAGGTTAGGGTAAGAGTAAGGGGTAGGAATAGGGTTAGGGTTAGGGTTAGGTTAAGGGTTAGGGTTAGGGGTTAGGGTTAGGGTTAGGGTTAGTGTTAGGTTTAGGGTTAGGGTTAGGGTTAGGGTTGGGGTTAGGGTTAGCGTTAGGGTAAGGGTAAGTGTTAGTGTTAGGGTTATTGTTAAGGTAAAAGTAAGGGTAGGGTTAGGGTTAAGGTTAAGTGTAGTGTAAGGGTTAGGGTTAGGTTTAGGGTAAGGGTAAGGTTTAGGGTTAGGGTTAGGTTTTGGGTAAGGGTAATGGTTAGGTTTAGGGTTAGGATTAAGTTTAGGGTTAGCGTAAGGGTAGGGGTTAGGGTTAGGGTTAGGGTAAGGGTTAAGGTTAGGGTTCGGGTTAGGGTAGGGCTTAGGGTAAGTGTTAGGGTTAGGGTTAGGGTTAGGTTTAGGGTTAGGGTTAGAGTAAGGGTTAGTGTAAGGGTTAGGGTTAGGGTAAGAGTTAGGGTTAGGGTTAGGATTAGGGTAGGGGTTAGGGTAAGTGTTAGGGTTAGGGTTAGGGTTAGGAAAAGGGTAAGGTTTAGGGTTAGGGTTAGGGTTAGGGGTTAGGGTTAGGGTTAGGGTTAGGGGTTAGGGTTAGTGTTAGTGTTAGGGTTAGGGTAATGGTTAGGGTTCGGGGTTAGGGTTAGTGTTAGGGTTAGGTTAAGTGTTAGGGTTAGGGTTAGGGTTAGGGTTAGAATAAGGGTTAGCGTTAGGGATAGGGTTAGATTTAGGGTAAAGGTCAGTTTTAGTGTTAGTGTTAGGGTTAGGGTTAGGGTAATTTTTAGGGTTAGGTTTAGCGTTGGGGTTAAGGTTAGGGTTAGGATTAGGGTAAGGTTAAGGGTTATTGTTAGGGTTAGGGTTTGGGTAAGCGTTAGGGTTAGGGTTAGGGTTAGGGTTAGGTTTAGGGTAAGGGTAAGGTTTAGGGTTAGGGTTTGGGTTAGGTGTTAGGGTTAGGGTTAGGGTGGGGTTAGGGCCAGGATTATTTTTAGGGTAAGGTTTAGGGTTAGTGTTAGAGTTAGGGTTATGTTTAGGGTTAGGGTTAGTTTAAGTGTAAGGGTAAGGGTTAGGGTTAAGTTCAGGTTTAGGGTTAGGGTTAGTGTTACGGTTAGGGTTAGGGTAAGGGTAAGGGTTAGGGTTAGGATTAGGTTAAGGTTTTGGGTTAGGGTTAGGGTTGGGTTTAGGGTTATGTTTAGGGTTACGGTTAGGGTTAGATTTAGGGTTAGGGTAAGGGTAAGGGTAAGGGTTATGGTTGAGTTTAGGTTTAGGTTTAGGGTTAGTGTTAGGGTTAGGGTTAGGGTAAGGGTTAGTTTTATGGTTAGGGTTAGCATTAGGGTAAGGGTAAGTGTTAGTGTTAGGGTTAGGGTTATGGTTAGCATAAGAGTAAGGTTTAGAGTTAGGGTTAGGTTTAGGGTAAGGGTTAGGGTTAGGTTTATGGTTAAGTTTAGCGTTAGGGTAAGGGTAAGTGTTAGGGTTAGGTTTAGGGTTAGGGTTAGGATAAGGGTAAGGGTTAGGGTTAGGGTTAGGTTTAGGGTAAGGGTTAGGGTTAGGTTTAGGGTAAGGGTAAGTTTTAGGGTTAGGGTTTGGGTTAGGGTTAGGTTTAGGGTAAGGGAAAGCGTTAGGGTTAGGTTTAGGGTTATGTTTAGGTTTAGGGTAAGAGTAAGGGTTAGGGTTAGGGTTAGTGTTAAGGTAAGGGTTAGGGTTAGGGTTAGGGTAGGGGTTAGGCTAAGACTAAGTGTTTTGGTTAGGGTTAGGGTTAGGATAAGTTTAATGGTTATGGTTAGGGTTATGGTTAGTGTTAGGGGTTAAGGTTAGGTTCAGGGTTAGGGGTAGGTTTAGGGTTAGGGTTATGGTAAGGGTAAGGGTTAGGGTTAGGGTTAGGGTTAGTGTTAGGTTTAGGGTTAGGGTTAGGGTTACGTTTAGGGTTAGGGTTAGGGCAAGGGTAAGGTTTAGGGTTATAGTTAGGTTTTGGTTTAGGGTTAGGGTTAGGGTAAGGGTAAGGGTTAGGGTTAGGGTTAGTGTTAGTGTTAAGTTTAGGGTTAGGGTAAGGTTAGTGTTTGGGTTAGGGTTACGTTTAGGGTTAGGGTTAGGGTAAGGGTAAGTGTTAGGGTTAGGGTTAGGGTTAGCGAAAGGGTAAGGGTTAGGGTTAGGTTTAGGGTTAGGGTAAGGATTAGGGTTAGCGTTAGGGTAAGGTTAGGGTTAGGGTTAGCATTAAGGTTAGGGTTAGGGTTAGGGTAAGGGAATGGGTAAGAGTTTGGGTTAGAGTTTGAGTTTGGGTAAGGGTTAGGGTTAGGGTTAGGGGTAAGGTTAGGGTTATGGTTAGGGGAAGGGTAAGGTTTAGGGTTATGATTAGGGCCAGGGTTATTGTAAGAGTAAGGGTTAGGGGTAGTGTTAGTGTTAGGTTTAGGGTTAGGGTTAGGGTGAGGGTTAGGGTAAGGGTAAGGGTTAGGGTTAAGGTGAGGGTTAGAGTTAGGATTATGGTTAGGGTTAGGGTCAGGGTAAGGGTTGCGGTTAGATTTAGGGTTAGGGTAAGGGTAAGGGAAAGGTTTAGGTTTAGGGTTTGGGTTAGGTTTAGGGTTTGGTTATGTTTAGGGTTAGGGTAAGGATAAGGATTAGGGTTAAGTTTAGGGTTAGGGTTAGTGTTAGGGTTAAGGTTTGGGTTAGGGTTAGGGTAAGGGTAAGTTAAGGTTAGATTTAGGGTTGGGGTTAGAGTAAGGGCATGGGTGAGGGTTAGGGTTAGGGTTAGGTTTAGTGTTAGGCTTAGGGTTAGGGTTAAGTTTGGGTAAGGGTTAGGGTTAGGGTTAGGGTTAGGTTTAGGGTTAAGGTTAAAATAAGGGTAAGGGTTAGGGTTAGGGTTAGTGTTATGTTTAGGGTAAGGTTTAGGGTTAGGTTTAGGGTAAGGGTAAGGGTTAGGGTTAGGGTTAGGGTTAGGGTTAAGGTTGGGTAAGGTTAAGGGTTAGGGTTAGGGTTAGCGTTAGGGTTAGGTTTAGGTTTAGAGTAAGGGTAAGGGTTAGGGTTATGGTTAGGGTTAGGGTAATGGTTAGGGTTATGGTTAGATTTAGGCTTAGGGTAAGGGTAAGTGTTAGGGTTAGGGTTAGGGTTACTGTTAGGGTTAGGGTAATTGTAAGGGTTAGGTTTAAGGTAGGGTTAGGGTTAGTGTTAGGGTTAGGATAAGGGTAAGGTTTAGGGTTAGGTTTAGGGTTAGGGTTACGGGTTAGGGGTAGCGTTAGGGTTAGTGATAGGTTTAGGGTTAGGGTAAAGGTAATGGTTAGGGTTAGGGTTAGGGTTAGTGTTAGGTTTAGGGTTAGGGGTAGGGCATGGTTAAGGGTTAGGGATAGGGTTAGGGTTAAGGATAGGTTTAGGGTTAGTGTTATGGTTAAAGTTAGCGTTAGGTTTAAGGTTAGGGTAAGGGTTAGGGTTACGGTTAGGGTAAGGGTTAGCTTAGGGTTAGGGTAAGGGTTTGGGTTACGGTTCAGTTTAGGTTTAGATTTAGGTTAGGGTAAGGGAAAGGGTTAGGTTTAAGGTTAGGGTTAGGGTAAGTGTAAGGATAAGGGTTTGAGTAAGGGTAAGTTTAGGGTTAGGGTTAAGGTTAGGGTTAGAGTAAGGGTAAAAGTTTGGGATAGAGTTTGGGTTTGGGTAAGGGTTAGGGTAAGGGTTAGGGTTAGGGTTAGGGTTAAGGTTAGGTTTAGGATTAGGGTTAGCGTTAAGGTTAGGGTTAGGATTAGGGTAAGGGTAAGGGTAGGGGTTAGGGTTAGGTTTAGTGTTAGGGTTAGGGTTAGGGTAAGGGTAAGGGTAAGGGTTAGGGTTAAGTTTAGGTATAGGGTTAGGGTTAGTGTTAGGGTTAGGGTTAAGGTAAGGGTAAGGGTTAGGGTTAGGATTAGGGTAAGGGTTTGGGTTAGGGTTAGGGTTATGTTTAGGGTTACGGTTAGGGTTCGGGTTAGGGTAAGGGTAAGGGTTAGAGTTAAGGTTAGGTTTAGGGTTAGGGTTATTGTTAGGGTTAGGGTTAGGGTAAGGGTTAGGGTTATGGTTAGGGTTAGTGTCAGGGTAAGGGTAAGTGTTAGGGTTAAGATTAGGGTTAGGGTTAGGATAAGGGTAATGATTAAAGTTAGGGATAGGTTTAGGGTAAGGGTTAGGGTTAGGTTTAGGGTAAGGGTAAGTTTTAGGTTTAGGGTTAGGGTTAGGGTTACGTTTAGGGTAAGGGAAAGGGTTAGAGTTAGGTTTAGCGTAAGATTTAGGTTTAGGGTTAGGGTAATTGTTAGGGTTAGGGTTAGTGTTAAGGTAAGGGTTAGGGTTAGGGTTAGGGCACGTGTGAGGGTAAGATTAAGTGTTATGGTTAGGGTTAGGGTTAGGATAAGTGTAATGGTTAGGATTAGGGTCAGGGGTTAGGGTTAGGGTTAGCTTTAGTTTTAGGGTTATGGTTAGGGTAAGGGTAAGGGTTAGGGTTAGGGTTAGGGTTAGTGTTAGATTTAGTTTTAGGTTTAGAGTTAGGCTTAGGGTTAGGGTTAGGGTTAGGGTAAGGGTAAAGTTTAGGGTTAGGGTTTGGGTTAGGGTTTGGTTTAGGGTTAGGGTTAGGGTAAGGGTAAGGTTTAGGGTTAGGGTTAGTGTTAGGGTTAAAGTTAGGATTAGGGTTAGGGTTAGGGTTTGGGTTAGGGTTAGGTTTAGGGTTAGGGTTAGGGTAAGGGTTAGTGTTAGGGATAGGGTTAGGGTTAGCGAAAGCGTAAGGGTTAGGGTTAGGTTTAGGTTTATGGTAAGGATTAGGGTTAGGGTTAGGGTAAGTTTAGGGTTAGGGTTAGCATTAAGGTTAGGGTTAAGTTTAGGGTAAGGGTAAGGGTAAGAGTTTGGGTTGGAGTTTGGGTTTGGGTAAGGGTCAGGGTAAGGGTTAGGGGTAAGGTTAGGGTTGTGGTTAGGGTAAGGGTAAGGGTTAGGGTTAGGGTTAGGGCCAGGGGTATTGTTAGGGTAATGGTTAGGGTTAGTGTTAGGGTTAGGTTTAGGGTTAGGGTTAGGGTTACGGTTAGGGTAAAGGTAAGGGTTACATTTAAGGTTGGGGTTAGAGTTAGGTTTATGGTTAGGGTTAGGGTCAGGGTAAGGGTTACGGTTAGGTTTAGGGTTAGGGTTAGGGTAAGGGTAAGGGTTAGGTTTATGATTTGGTTTAGGGTTAGGGTTAGGTTTATGGTTACGGTTAGGGTAAGGATAAGGGTTAGGGTTAATGTTTGGTTTAGGGTTAGGGTAAGGGTAAGGGTTAGGTTTAGGGTTAGGGTTAGGGTAAGCGTTAGGGTTAGGGTTAGGGTTAGGTTTAGGGTTAGGGTTAGGGTTAGGGTAAATATTAGGGTTAGTGTTAGGTTTAGGTTTAGGGTTGGGGTTAAGGTAATCGTTAGGGTTAAGTTAAGTGTAATGGTTAGGTTTAGGGTTAGGGTTAGTGTAAAGTTTAGGGTTAGGGTTAGGGTTATGTTTAGGGTTACGGTTAGGGTTAGGGTATGGGTTAGGGTAAGGGTAAGTGTTAGGGTTAGGGTTAGGGTTAAGGTTAGGGTTAGGGTTAGGGTTTAGATAAGGGTAAGGGTTAGGGTTAGGTTAGGGTTATGGTTAGGGTAAGGTTTAGGGTTAGGTTTAGGGTAAGGGTAAGGTTTAGGGTTAGGGTTAGGGTTAGGTTTAGCATTAGGGTAAGGGTAAGGGTTCGGGTTCGGTTTAGGGTTAGGGTAAGGGTTAGGGTTAGGATTAGCTTTAGGGTTAGGGTAAGGGTAAGTGTTAGGGTTAGGGTTAGGTTTAGTGTTAGGATAAGGGTAAGGGTTAGGGTTAGGGTTAGGGTTATTGTTAGGGTTCGGGGTTAGGGTTAGTGTTACTTTTAGGGTTAGGGTTAGGGTTAAGTTTAGGGTTAGGGTTAGGGTTAGGGTTAGGGGAAGGGTAAGGGTTAGGGTTAGGGTTAGGGTTAGGATTAGGGTTAAGGTTAGGGTTAGGGTTAGGGTTAGGGTAAGGGTTAGGGTTAGAGGTTAGGGTAAGGGTTTGGTTAGGGTTAGGGTTAGGGTTAGAGTTAGGTTTAGGTTGAGGTTAAGTGTAAGGTTCAGGGTTAGAGTTAGGGTTAAGGTTAGGGGTAGAGTTAGCGTTATGGTAAGGGTAAGGGTTAGGTTCAGCGTTAAGGTAAGGGTAAGGGTTAGTGTTACTGTTAGGGTTATAGTTAGGTTTAGGGTTAGGTTTAGGTTTAGTGTAAGGGTAAGGTTTAAGGGTTAGGAAAGGGGTAAGGGTTAGGGTTAGGGTTAGGGTAAGGGCAAGATTTAGGGTTAGGGCTATTGTTACGTTTAGGATTAGGGTAAGGGTTAGAGTTAGGTTTAGGGTAAAGGTAAGTGTTAGGGTTAGGGTTAGGGTTAGGATAAGGGTAAGGGTTAGGGTTAGGTGTAGGGTAAGGGTTAGGGTTAGGTTTAGGGTAAGGGTAGGTTTTAGGGTTAGGGTTAGGGTTAGGTTTACGGTAAGGGAAAGGGTTAGGGTTAGGGTTAGGTTTAGGGTAAGGGTAAGTGTTAGGGTTAGGGTTAGGGTTAGGGTTAGAGTAAGTGTTAGGGTTAGTGTTAGGGTTAGGGTAGGGGTTAGGGTAAGGGTAAGTGTTAGGGTTAGGGTTAGGGTTAGGATAAGTGGAAGGGTTAGGGTTAGGGTTAGGGTTAGGGGTTAGGGTTAGGGTTAGGGTTAGGGTTAGAGTAAGTGTTAGGGTTAGTGTTAGGGTTGGGGTAGGGGTTAGGGTAAGGGTAAGTGTTAGGGTTAGGGTTAGGGTTAGGATAAGTGTAAGGGTTAGGGTTAGGGGTTAGGGTTAGGGTTAGGGTTACGTTTGGTGTTAGGTTTACATAAGGGTAAGGGTTTGGGTTAGGGTTAGGGTTAGTGTTAGGTTTAGGGTTGGGGTTAGGGTTAGGTTTAGGGTTAGGGTTACGGTAAGGGTAAGTTTTAGGTTTGGGGTAGGGTTAGGGTTAGGGTTAGGGTTAGGGTAAGGGTTAGGGTTCGTGTTAGGGTTAAGGATAGGCTTAGAGTGAGGGTAAGAGTTTGGGTTAGAGTTTGAGATCAGGTAAGGGTTAGGGTTAGGGTTCGGGGTAACGTTAGCGTTAGGGTAAGGGTAAGGGTAAGGTTTAGGGTTAGGGCCAGGGTTATTGTTAGGGTAAAGTTTAGGGTTAGTGTTAGGGTTAGGGTTAGGTTTAGGGTTAGGGTTAGGGTTATGGTAAGGGTTATTGTTAAGGTTAGGGTTAGAGTTAGGATTATGGTTAGGGTTAGGGTCAGGGTTAGGTTTAGGTTAGTTTTAGGTTTAGGGTTAGGGTTATGGTTAGGGTTAGGGTAAGTATAAGGGTTAGGGTTAAGGTTAGAGTTAGGGTTAGGGTTAGGGTTAAGGTTAGGGTTAGGGTTATGGTTAGGGTTAGGGTTAGGGTTATGGTTTGGGTAAGGTTTAGGGTTAGGTTTAGGGTAAGGGTAAGGTTTATGATTAGGGTTAGGGTTAGGGTTAGGGTTATGGTTATGTAATGGTAAGGGTTAGGGTTAGGTTTAGGGTTAGGATTAGGGTAAGGTTAATGGTTAGGGTTAGGGTTAGGGTTAGGGTTAAGTTTAATGTTACGGTTAGGTTTGGGTAAGGTTTAGGGTTAGGGTTGGGGTAAGGGTTAGGGTTAGGGTTAGGCTTAGGGTTAGAGTTAGGGTTAGGTTTAGGGTAAGGGTAAGGGGTAGGGTTAATGTTAGGGTTAAGATTAGGGTTAGGGTTAGCGTTAGGGTAAGGGTAAGGATTAGGGTTAGGGTTAAGGCAAGGGTAAGGGTTAGGTTAGTGTTAGGGTTATGGTTAGGGTAAGGGTTAGGGTTAGGTTTAGTGTAAGGGTAAGCTTTAGGGTTAGGTTTGGTGTTAGGGTAATGGTAAGGGTTACGGTAAGGGTTAGGGTTAGGGTTAGGGTTATGTTTAGGATTAGGGTAAGGGTAAGTATTAGGGTTAGGGTTAGGGTTAGGGGTAGGTTTTGTGTTAGGGTTAGGATGAGGTTAAGTGTTAGGGATAGGGTTAGGGTAAAGGTTAGGGTTAGGGTTAGGATTAGGGTTAGGTTTACGTTTATGGTTAGGGTAAGCGTAAGAGTTAGGGTTAGGGTTAGGGTTAGCGTTAGGGTTAAGGTTAGGGTTAGGGTTAGGGTTACGGTTAGTGTAAGGGTTAGGTTAGGGTTAGGGTAAGGGTTTGGTTTAGGGTTCGGGTTAGGTTTAGACTTAGGTTAGGGTAAGAGTAAGGGGTAGGGATAGGGTTAGGGTTAGGGTTAGGTTAAGGGTTAGGGTTAGGGGTTAGGGTTAGGGTTAGTGTTAGGTTTAGGGTTAGGGTTAGGGTTAGGGTTGGGGTTAGGGTTAGCGTTAGGGTAAGGGTAAGTGTTAGTGTTAGGGTTATTGTTAAGGTAAAAGTAAGGGTAGGGTTAGGGTTAAGGTTAAGTGTAGTGTAAGGGTTAGGGTTAGGTTTAGGGTAAGGGTAAGGTTTAGGGTTAGGGTTAGGTTTTGGGTAAGGGTAAGGGTTAGGTTTAGGGTTAGGATTAAGTTTAGGGTTAGCGTAAGGGTAGGGGTTAGGGTTAGGGTTAGGGTAAGGGTTAAGGATAGGGTTCGGGTTAGGGTAGGGCTTAGGGTAAGTGTTAGGGTTAGGGTTAGGGTTAGGTTTAGGGTTAGGGTTAGAGTAAGGGTTAGTGTAAGGGTTAGGGTTAGGGTAAGAGTTAGGGTTAGGGTTAGGATTAGGGTAGGGGTTAGGGTAAGTGTTAGGGTTAGGGTTAGGGTTATGAAAAGGGTAAGGTTTAGGGTTAGGGTTAGGGTTAGGGGTTAGGGTTAGGGTTAGGGTTAGGGGTTAGGGTTAGTGTTAGTGTTAGGGTTAGGGTAATGGTTAGGGTTCGGGGTTAGTGTTAGTGTTAGGGTTAGGTTAAGTGTTAGGGTTAGGGTTAGGGTTAGGGTTAGAATAAGGGTTAGCGTTAGGGATAGGGTTAGATTTAGGGTAAAGGTCAGTTTTAGTGTTAGTGTTAGGGTTAGGGTTAGGGTAATTTTTAGGGTTAGGTTTAGCGTTGGGGTTAAGGTTAGGGTTAGGATTAGGGTAAGGTTAAGGGTTATTGTTAGGGTTAGGGTTTGGGTAAGCGTTAGGGTTAGGGTTAGGTTTAGGGTTAGGTTTAGGGTAAGGGTAAGGTTTAGGGTTAGGGTTTGGGTTAGGTGTTAGGGTTAGGGTTAGGGTGGGGTTAGGGCCAGGATTATTTTTAGGGTAAGGTTTAGGGTTAGTGTTAGAGTTAGGGTTATGTTTAGGGTTAGGGTTAGTTTAAGTGTAAGGGTAAGGGTTAGGGTTAAGTTCAGGTTTAGGGTTAGGGTTAGTGTTACGGTTAGGGTTAGGGTAAGGGTAAGGGTTAGGGTTAGGATTAGGTTAAGGTTTTGGGTTAGGGTTAGGGTTGGGTTTAGGGTTATGTTTAGGGTTACGGTTAGGGTTAGATTTAGGGTTAGGGTAAGGGTAAGGGTAAGGGTTATGGTTGAGTTTAGGTTTAGGTTTAGGGTTAGTGTTAGGGTTAGGGTTAGGGTAAGGGTTAGGTTTATGGTTAGGGTTAGCATTAGGGTAAGGGTAAGTGTTAGTGTTAGGGTTAGGGTTATGGTTAGCATAAGAGTAAGGTTTAGAGTTAGGGTTAGGTTTAGCTAAGGGTTAGGGTTAGGTTTATGGTTAAGTTTAGCGTTAGGGTAAGGGTAAGTGTTAGGGTTAGGTTTAGGGTTAGGGTTAGGATAAGGGTAAGGGTTAGGGTTAGGGTTAGGTTTAGGGTAAGGGTTAGGGTTAGGTTTAGGGTAAGGGTAAGTTTTAGGGTTAGGGTTTGGGTTAGGGTTAGGTTTAGGGTAAGGGAAAGCGTTAGGGTTAGGTTTAGGGTTATGTTTAGGTTTAGGGTAAGAGTAAGGGTTAGGGTTAGGGTTAGTGTTAAGGTAAGGGTTAGGGTTAGGGTTAGGGTAGGGGTTAGGCTAAGACTAAGTGTTTGGGTTAGGGTTAGGGTTAGGATAAGTTTAATGGTTATGGTTAGGGTTATGGTTAGTGTTAGGGGTTAAGGTTAGGTTCAGGGTTAGGGTTAGGGGTAGGTTTAGGGTTAGGGTTATGGTAAGGGTAAGGTTTAGGGTTAGGGTTAGGGTTAGTGTTAGGTTTAGGGTTAGGGTTAGGGTTACGTTTAGGGTTAGGGTTAGGGCAAGGGTAAGGTTTAGGGTTATAGTTAGGTTTTGGTTTTGGTTTAGGGTTAGGGTAAGGGTAAGGGTTAGGGTTAGGGTTAGTGTTAGTGTTAAGTTTAGGGTTAGGGTAAGGTTAGTGTTTGGGTTAGGGTTACGTTTAGGGTTAGGGTTAGGGTAAGGGTAAGTGTTAGGGTTAGGGTTAGGGTTAGCGAAAGGGTAAGGGTTAGGGTTAGGTTTAGGGTTAGGGTAAGGATTAGGGTTAGCGTTAGGGTAAGGTTAGGGTTAGGGTTAGCATTAAGGTTAGGGTTAGGGTTAGGGTAAGGGAAAGGGTAAGAGTTTGGGTTAGAGTTTGAGTTTGGGTAAGGGTTAGGGTTAGGGTTAGGGGTAAGGTTAGGGTTATGGTTAGGGGAAGGGTAAGGTTTAGGGTTATGATTAGGGCCAGGGTTATTGTAAGAGTAAGGGTTAGGGGTAGTGTTAGTGTTAGGTTTAGGGTTAGGGTTAGGGTGAGGGTTAGGGTAAGGGTAAGGGTTAGGGTTAATGTGAGGGTTAGAGTTAGGATTATGGTTAGGGTTAGGGTCAGGGTAAGGGTTGCGGATAGATTTAGGGTTAGGGTAAGGGTAAGGGAAAGGTTTAGGTTTAGGGTTTGGGTTAGGTTTAGGGTTTGGTTATGTTTAGGGTTAGGGTAAGGATAAGGATTAGGGTTAAGGTTAGGGTTAGGGTTAGTGTTAGGGTTAAGGTTTGGGTTAGGGTTAGGGTAAGGGTAAGTTAAGGTTAGATTTAGGGTTGGGGTTAGAGTAAGGGCATGGGTGAGGGTTAGGGTTAGGGTTAGGTTTAGTGTTAGGCTTAGGGTTAGGGTTAAGTTTGGGTAAGGGTTAGGGTTAGGGTTAGGGTTAGGTTTAGGGTTAAGGTTAAAATAAGGGTAAGGGTTAGGGTTAGGGTTAGGGTTATGTTTAGGGTAAGGTTTAGGGTTAGGTTTAGGGTAAGGGTAAGGGTTAGGGTTAGGGTTAGGGTTAGGGTTAGGTTTAGGTTTAGAGTAAGGGTAAGGGTTAGGGTTATGGTTAGGGTTAGGGTAATGGTTAGGGTTATGGTTAGATTTAGGCTTAGGGTAAGGGTAAGTGTTAGGGTTAGGGTTAGGGTTACTGTTAGGGTTAGGGTAATTGTAAGGGTTAGGTTTAAGGTAGGGTTAGGGTTAGTGTTAGGGTTAGGATAAGGGTAAGGTTTAGGGTTAGGTTTAGGGTTAGGGTTACGGGTTAGGGGTAGGGTTAGGGTTAGTGATAGGTTTAGGGTTAGGGTAAAGGTAATGGTTAGGGTTAGGGTTAGGGTTAGTGTTAGGTTTAGGGTTAGGGGTAGGGCATGGTTAAGGGTTAGGGATAGGGTTAGGGTTAAGGATAGGTTTAGGGTTAGTGTTATGGTTAAAGTTAGCGTTAGGTTTAAGGTTAGGGTAAGGGTTAGGGTTACGGTTAGGGTAAGGGTTAGCTTAGGGTTAGGGTAAGGGTTTGGGTTACGGTTCAGTTTAGGTTTAGATTTAGGTTAGGGTAAGGGAAAGGGTTAGGTTTAAGGTTAGGGTTAGGGTAAGTGTAAGGATAAGGGTTTGAGTAAGGGTAAGTTTAGGGTTAGGGTTAAGGTTAGGGTTAGAGTAAGGGTAAAAGTTTGGGATAGAGTTTGGGTTTGGGTAAGGGTTAGGGTAAGGGTTAGGGTTAGGGTTAGGGTTAAGGTTAGGTTTAGGATTAGGGTTAGCATTAAGGTTAGGGTTAGGATTAGGGTAAGGGTAAGGGTAGGGGTTAGGGTTAGGTTTAGTGTTAGGGTTAGGGTTAGGGTAAGGGTAAGGGTAAGGGTTAGGGTTAAGTTTAGGTATAGGGTTAGGGTTAGTGTTAGGGTTAGGGTTAAGGTAAGGGTAAGGGTTAGGGTTAGGATTAGGGTAAGGGTTTGGGTTAGGGTTAGGGTTATGTTTAGGGTTACGGTTAGGGTTCGGGTTAGGGTAAGGGTAAGGGTTAGAGTTAAGGTTAGGTTTAGGGTTAGGGTTAGTGTTAGGGTTAGGGTTAGGGTAAGGGTTAGGGTTATGGTTAGGGTTAGTGTCAGGGTAAGGGTAAGTGTTAGGGTTAAGGTTAGGGTTAGGGTTAGGATAAGGGTAATGATTAAAGTTAGGGATAGGTTTAGGGTAAGGGTTAGGGTTAGGTTTAGGGTAAGGGTAAGTTTTAGGTTTAGGGTTAGGGTTAGGGTTACGTTTAGGGTAAGGGAAAGGGTTAGAGTTAGGTTTAGCGTAAGATTTAGGTTTAGGGTTAGGGTAATTGTTAGGGTTAGGGTTAGTGTTAAGGTAAGGGTTAGGGTTAGGGTTAGGGCACGGGTGAGGGTAAGATTAAGTGTTATGGTTAGGGTTAGGGTTAGGATAAGTGTAATGGTTAGGATTAGGGTCAGGGGTTAGGGTTAGGGTTAGCTTTAGTTTTAGGGTTATGGTTAGGGTAAGGGTAAGGGTTAGGGTTAGGGTTAGGGTTAGTGTTAGATTTAGTTTTAGGTTTAGAGTTAGGCTTAGGGTTAGGGTTAGGGTAAGGGTAAAGTTTAGGGTTAGGGTTAGGGTTAGGGTTTGGTTTAGGGTTAGGGTTAGGGTAAGGGTAAGGTTTAGGGTTAGGGTTAGTGTTAGGGTTAAAGTTAGGATTAGGGTTAGGGTTAGGGTTTGGGTTAGGGTTAGGTTTAGGGTTAGTGTTAGGGTAAGGGTTAGTGTTAGGGATAGGGTTAGGGTTAGCGAAAGCGTAAGGGTTAGGGTTAGGTTTAGGTTTATGGTAAGGATTAGGGTTAGGGTTAGGGTAAGTTTAGGGTTAGGGTTAGCATTAAGGTTAGGGTTAAGTTTAGGGTAAGGGTAAGGGTAAGAGTTTGGGTTGGAGTTTGGGTTTGGGTAAGGGTCAGGGTAAGGGTTAGGGGTAAGGTTAGGGTTGTGGTTAGGGTAAGGGTAAGGGTTAGGGTTAGGGTTAGGGCCAGGGGTATTGTTAGGGTAATGGTTAGTTTTTGTGTTAGGGTTAGGTTTAGGGTTAGGGTTAGGGTTACGGTTAGGGTAAGGGTAAGGGTTACATTTAAGGTTGGGGTTAGAGTTAGGTTTATGGTTAGGGTTAGGGTCAGGGTAAGGGTTACGGTTAGGTTTAGGGTTAGGGTTAGGGTAAGGGTAAGGGTTAGGTTTATGATTTGGTTTAGGGTTAGGGTTAGGTTTATGGTTACGGTTAGGGTAAGGATAAGGGTTAGGGTTAATGTTTGGTTTAGGGTTAGGGTAAGGGTAAGGGTTAGGTTTAGGGTTAGGGTTAGGGTAAGCGTTAGGGTTAGGGTTAGGGTTAGGTTTAGGGTTAGGGTTAGGGTTAGGGTAAATATTAGGGTTAGTGTTAGGTTTAGGTTTAGGGTTGGGGTTAAGGTAATCGTTAGGGTTAAGTTAAGTGTAATGGTTAGGTTTAGGGTTAGGGTTAGTGTAAAGTTTAGGGTTAGGGTTAGGGTTATGTTTAGGGTTACGGTTAGGGTTAGGGTTTGGGTTAGGGTAAGGGTATGTGTTAGGGTTAGGGTTAAGGTTAGGGTTAGACTTAGCGTTAGGGTAAATTTAAGGGTTACGGTTAGGGGTAGGGTTAAGACAAGGGTAAGGGTTAGGGTTAGGGTTATGGTTAGAGTAAGGATTAGGGTTAGGTTTAGGCTAAGGGTAAGGTTTAGGGTTAGGGTTAGGGTTAGGGTAAGGGTAAGGGTTAGGGTTAGGTTTAGGGTTAGGTTTAGGAGTAGGGTAAGGGTAAGAGTTATGGTTAGGGTTAGGGTTAGGGTTAGGGTAAGGGTTAGGGTTAGGGTTAGGGTTAGGGTAAGTGTTATGGTTAGGGTTAGGATAAGGGTGAGGGTTAGGGTTAGGGTTAGGATTAGGGTTAGGTTTCGGGTTAGGGTTAGGGTTAGTATTAGGTTTAGGGTTAGGGTTAGAGTAAGGGTAAGGGTTAGGGATAGGGTTAGGGTTAGGGTTAAGATTAGGGTTATTGTTAGGGTTAGGTTTAGGTTTACGGTTAGGGTTAGGGTAAGGGAAAGGATTAGGTTTAGGGTTAGGGTTAGGGTTAAGGTTAGGGTTAGAGTTAGGGTAAGGGTTGGGTTAGGGTTAGGGAAAGGTTTAGATTAGGGTTAGGGTTAGGGTTAGAGTTAGGGTTAGGTTTACGGTAAGGGTAAGGGTTAGGGTTAGTGTTACGGTTAAGGTTAGGGTTAGGGTTAGCGTTAGGGTAGGGTTAAGGGTTAGGGTTAGGGTTAAGGTAAGGGTAAGGGTTAGGGTTAGTGTTAGGATTATGGTTAGGGTTAGGGTTAGGGTTAGGTTTAGCGTAAGGGTAAGGTTTAGGTTAGGATTGTGGTTAGGGTTAGGGTTAGGGTTAGGGTAAGGGTAAGGTTTAGGGTTAGGGTTAGGGTTAGGATAAGGGTAAGGGTAAGGGTTAGGGTTAGGGTTAGGTTAGGGTTAGGGTTAGGGTTAGGTTAAAATAAGGGTAAGGGTTAGGGTTAGGGTTAGGGTTATGTTTAGGGTAAGTTTTAGGGTTAGGTTTAGGGTTAGGGTTAGGGTTAGTATTAGGGTTAGGTTAGGGTTAGGGTTAGGGTTAGGGTTAGGGTTAGGTTTAGGGTAAGAGTAAGGTTTAGGGTTAAGGTTAGTGTTAGGGTTAGGTTTAGGGTTAGGGTAAGGGTGAGGTTTAGGGTTTGGTTTAGGGCTAGGGTTAGTCTAAGGGTAAGGGTTACGTTTAGGCTTAGGGTTAGATATAGGATTAGCGTTAGGGCAAGGATAAGGGTTAGAGTTCAGGATAGGTTTAGGTTTAAGGTTAAGGTTAGGGTTAGGGTTAGGGTTAGGGTTAGGATTAGGGTTAGGGTTAGGGTAAGGGTTAGGGTTAGGGTTAGGGTCAGGGTTTGACTTAGTGTTCGGCTAAGGGTAATGGTTAGGCTTAGGGTTAGGGTTAGGGTTAAGGTTGAGGTTAGGATTAGGTTTAAGGTTAGGGTAAGGGTTAGGGTTAGGGTAAGGGTTAGGGTTAGGGTAACGGTAAGGGTTAGGGTTAGTGTTAGGTTTAGGGTTATGTTTGAGGTTAGGGTTAGATTTAGAGGAAGGGTTAGGGTTAGGGTTAGGGTAAGGTTTAGGGTTAGGGTTAGGGTTAGAGTTTGGGTTAGGGTTAGAGTAAGGGTAAGGGTTAGGGTTAGCGTTAGGGATTCGGTTAGAGTTATGGGTTAGGGTAAGTGTTAGGTTTAGGGTTAGGTTTAGGGTAATGATAAGAGTTAGGTGTAGGGATAGGGTTAGGGTTCGGGTTAGGTTAAGGGTTAGATTTAGGGTAAGGGGTAGGGTTAGGGTTATGTTTATGGTTAAGTTTAAGGTTAGGGTTAGGGTTAGGGTAAGGGTAAGGGTTAGGGTTAGGATTAGGGTTACGGTAAGTGTTAGAGTTAGGGTTAGGGTTAGGTTTAGGGTAAGAGTAAGGTTTAGGGTTAAGGTTAGTGTTAGGTTTAGGTTTAGGGTTAGGGTAAGGGTGAGGTTTAGGGTTAGTTTTAGGGCTAGGGTTAGTCTAAGGGTAAGGGTTACGGTTAGGGTTAGGGTTAGATTTAGGGGTAGGGTTAGGGTAAGGATAAGGGTTAGAGTTCAGAATAGGGTTAGGTTTAAGGTTAAGGTTAGGGTTAGGGTTATGGTTAGGGTTAGGGTTAGGATTAGGGTTGGGGTTAAGGTTAGGGTTAGTGTTAGGGTAAGGGTAAATGTAAGGGTAAGGGTTAGGGTTAGGGTTAGGCTCTGTGTTAAGGTTGAGGTTAGGGTTAAAGTTAGGGATACGGTAAGGGTTAGGGTTAGGGTTAGGGTAAGGGTTAGGGTAAGGGTGAGGGTTGGGGTTAGGGTTAGGGTTAGGGTTAAGATTGAGGTGAGGGTTATGGTTAGAGTAAGGGTTAGACTTAGGGTTAGGGTAAGGGTTATTGTTAGGGTTATGGTTAGGTTTAGAGTTAGGGGTAGACTTAGGGTAAGGGTAAGGTTTAGGTTTAGATTTAGGGTTAGGGTAAGGTGTAGGGTTAGGGGTTAGGGTTAGGGTTAGCGTTAGGGGTAGGGTTAGGGTTAGGGTAATTTTTACGGTTAGGGGTAGGGTTAGGATTAGGGTTAGGGTTAGGGTTAGAGTTGGTTTAGAGGTAGGTTTAGGATTAGGGGTAGGGTAGGGTTAGGGTTAGGGTTAGGCTTCTTGTTAGGGCTAAGGCTAGCGTTAGGGTTAGGCTTAGGGGTAGGGGTAGGGGTAGGTTTAGGGTTAGAGTTAGGGTTAGGTTAGGGTAAGGGTTAGGGTTAGGTTTAGGGTTGGGATTAAGGTTAGAGTTAGGGTTAGGGTAGGGGTAAGGATTAGGTTAGGGTTAGAGTTAGGGTTGGGATTAAGTTTAGGGTTAGGGTTAGGGTTAGGGTTAGGATGAGGGTTAGGGTTAGGGGAAGGGTTAGGGTTAGGCTTAGGATTAGGGTTAGGCTTAGTGTTAACGTAAGGATAAGGGTTATGGTTAGGGTTAGGGTTAGGGTTAAGCTTAGTGTTAGAGTAAGGGTAAGGGTTAGGGTTAGGGTTAGGGTTAGGGTAAGGTTTAGGGTTTGGTTTAGTGTTAGGTTTAGGGTTGCGGTTAAGGTTAGGGTTAGGGTTAGGGTAAGGGTAAGTGTTAGGGTTAGGGTTAGGGTTAGGGTAAGTGTTAGGGTTAGGGTTAGGGTTAGGGTTAGGGTTAATGTTGAGGTTAGGGTTAGGGTTAGGGTAAGGGTTAGCGTTAGGGTTAACGTAAGGGTTAGGGTAAGGGTGAGGGTTAGGGTTAGGTTTAGGGTAAGGGTATGGGTTAGGGTTAGGTTTAGGGTTAAGATTGAGTTTAGGGTTAAGGTTAGAGTAAGGGTTAGGTTTAGGGTTAGGGTAAGGGTTAGGGTTAGGGTTATGGTTAGGGTAAGGGTTAGAGTCAGGGTTAGGGTTAGGTGTTAGGGTTAGGGTTAGGGTTAGGGTAAGGGCAAGGGTTAGGGTTAGGGTTAGGTTTAAGATTGAGGTTAGGGTTATCGTTACAGTAAGGTTTAGGGTTAGTTTTAGGGTAAGGGTTAGGGTTAGGGTTAGGGTTAGAGTTAGGGTTAGGGTTAGGGTAAGGGTAAGGGTTAGATTTAGGTTTAGGGTTAGGTTCAGGGTTAGGATTAGGGTTAGGATTAGGGTAAGGGTAAGTGTTAGGGTTAGGGGTAGGGCTAGGGTTAGGGTAATGGTTAGGGTTTGGGTTAGGATTAGGTTTAAGTGTTAGTGTTAGAGTTAGGGTTAGGGTTAGGGTTAGGGTTAGGTTTAGGTTTAGGGTAAGGGTAAGGGTTAGGGTTAGGATTGGGTTAGGGATAGGTTTAGGGTTAGGGTTAGGGTAAGGGTAAGGGTTAGGTTTAGGGTTAGGGTTAGGTTTAGGGTTTGGGGTAGGGTAAGGGGAAGGGTTAGGGTTAGGGTTAGGTTTAAGGTTAGGGTTAGGGCTAGCGTTAGGGTAAAGGTAAGGGTTACGATTAGGGTTAGGGTAAACACAAGGGTAAGGGTTAGGGTTAGGGTTATGGTTAGGGTAAGGATTAGGGTTAGGTTTAGGCTAAGGGTAAGGTTTAGGGTTAAGGTTAGGGTTAGGGTTAGGGTAAGGGTTAGGGTTAGGGTTAGGTTTAGGGTTAGGTTTAGGAGTAGGTTAAGGGTAAGAGTTAGGGTTAGGGTAGGGTAAGGTAAGGGTTGAGGTTAGGGTTAGGTTTAGCGTAGGGTAAGGGTAAGGGTTAGGGTTAGGGTTAAGGTAAGGGTAAGGGATAGGGTTAGTGTTAAGGTTATGGTTAGGGTAAGGGTTAGGGTTAGGTTTAGTGTAAGGGTAAAGTTTATGGTTAGGGGTGGGGTTAGGGTTAGGTTTAGGGTTAGGGTTAGTGTATAGGTTAGGGTTAGTTTTAGGGTTAGGGTTAGGGTTAAGGTAAGGGTAAGGGTAAGGGTTAGGGTTAGTGTTAAGGTTATGGTTAGGGTAAGGGTTAGGGTTAGGTTTAGTGTAACGGTAAGGTTTATGGTTAGGGTTGGGTTAGGGTTAGGGTTAGGGTTAGGGTTATGGTTAGTGTATAAGTTACAGTTAGTTTTAGGGTTAGGGTTAGGGTAAGGTTAAGGGTTAGGGTTAGAGTTAGGGTTAAGGTAAGGGTTAGCGTTAGGTTTAGGGTTAGGGTTAGGGTTAGGTTTAGGGTTAGGGTTAGGGTAAGGGTAAGGTTTAGGGATAGGATTAGGGTTAGGGTTAAGGTAAGGGTTAGGGTTAGGGTTAGGTCTAGCGTTAAGATTAGGGTTTGGATTAGGATAAGGGTAAGGGTTAGGGTTAGGGTTAGGGTTACGGTTAGAGTTATGGGTTAGGGTAAGTGTTAGGTTTAGAGTTAGGGTTAGGGTAATGATAAGAGTTAGGTGTAGGGATAATGTTAGGGTTTGGGTTAGGTTTAGGGTTAGAGTTAGGGTAAGGGGTAGGGTTAGGGTTATGTTTATGTTTAAGGTTAAGGTTAGGGTTAGGGTTAGGGTAAGGGTAATGGTTAGGGTTAGGATTAGGGTTAGGGTAATTGTTAGAGTTACGGTTAGGGTTAGGTTTAGGGTAAGAGTAAGGTTTAGAGTTAAGGTTAGTGTTAGGGTTAGGTTTAGGGTTAGGGTAAGGGTGAGGTTTAGGGTTTGGTTTAGGGCTAGGGTTAGTCTAAGGGTAAGGGTTACGTTTAGGGTTAGGGTTAGATTTAGGGTTAGGGTTAGGGTAAGGATAAGGGTTAGAGTTCAGGATAGGGTTAGGTTTAAGGTTAAGGTTAGGGTTAGGGTTAGGGTTAGGGTTAGGATTAGGGTTAGGGTTAGGGTAAGGGTTAGGGTTAGGGTTAGGGTTAGGGTTAGGGTCAGGGTGACTTAGTGTTAGGCTAAGGGTAATGGTTATGGTTAAGTTTGAGGTTAGGATTAGGTTTAGGGTTAGAGTAAGTGTTAGGGTAAGAGTAAGGGTTAGGGTTAGGGTAACGGTAAGGGTTAGGGTTAGTGTTAGGTTTAGGATTATGGTTGAGTTTAGGGTTAGATTTAGAGGAAGGGTTAGGGTTAGGGTTAGGGTAAGGGTTAGGGTTAGGGTTAGAGTTTGGGTTAGGGTTAGAGTAAGGGTAAGGGTTAGGGGTAGGGTTAGGGTTACGGTTAGAGTTATGGGTTAGGGTAAGTGTTTGGTTTAGGGTTAGGGTTAGGGTACTGATAAGAGTTAGGTGTAGGGATAGGGTTAGGGTTCGGGTTAGGTTAAGGGTTAGATTTAGGGTAAGGGGTAGGGTTAGGGTTATGTTTATGGTTAAGGTTAGGGTTAGGGTTAGGGTTAGGGTAAGGGTTAGGGTTAGGATTAGGGTTTGGGTAAGTGTTAGAGTTAGGGTTAGGGTTAGGTTTAGGGTAAGACTAAGGTTTAGGTTTAAGGTTAGGTTTAGGGTTAGGGTAAGGGTGAGGTTTAGGGTTAGCTTTAGGGCTAGGGTTAGTCTAAGGGTAAGGGTTACGTTTAGGGTTATGGTTAGATTTAGGGTTATGGTTAGGGTAAGGATATGGGTTAGAGTTCAGGATAGGGTTAGGTTTAAGGTTAAGGTTAGGGTTAGGGTTATGGTTAGGGTTAGGGTTAGGATTAGGGTTGGGGTTAAGGTTAGGGTTAGTGTTAGCGTAAGGGTAAATGTAAGGGTAAGGGTTAGGGTTAGGGTTAGGCTCTGAGTTAAGGTTGAGGTTAGGGTTAAGGTTAGGGATAGGGTAAGGGTTAAGGTTAGGGTTAGGGTAAGGTTTAGGGTAAGGGTGAGCGTTAGGGTTAGGGTTAGGGTTACGGTTAAGATTGAGGTTAGGGTTATGGTTAGAGTAAGGGTTAGACTTAGGGTTAGGGTAAGGGTTATTGTTAGGGTTAGGGTTAGGGTTAGAGTTAGGGTTAGGGTTAGGGTAAGGGTAAGGGTTAGGTTTAGATTTAGGGTTAGGGTAAGGTGTAGGGTTAGGGGTTAGGGTTAGGGTTAGCGTTAGGGGTAGGGTTAGGGTTAGGGTAATTTTTACGGTTAGGGGTAGGGTTAGGATTAGGGTTAGGGTTAGGGTTAGAGTTAGGTTTAGAGGTAGGTTTAGGATTAGTGGTAGGGTAGGGTTAGGGTTAGGGTTAGGGTTCTTGTTAGGGCTAAGGCTAGCTTTAGGGTTAGAGTTAGGGGTAGGGGTAGGGGTAGGTTTAGGGTTAGAGTTAGGGTTAGGTTAGGGTAAGGGTTAGGGTTAGGGTTAGGTTTAGGTTTGGGATTAAGGTTAGGGGTAGGGTTAGGGTAAGGGTAAGGATTAGGTTAGGGTTATAGTTAGGGTTGGGATTAAGGTTAGGGTTAGGGTTAGGTTTAGGGTTAGGATGAGGGTTAGGGTTAGGGGAAGGGTTAGGTTTAGGGTTAGGATTAGGGTTAGGCTTAGTGTTAACGTAAGGATAAGGGTTATGGTTAGGGTTAGGGTTAAGCTTAGTGTTAGAGTAAGGGTAAGGGTTAAGGTTAGGGTTAGGGTTAGGGTAAGGTTTAGGGTTTGGTTTAGTGTTAGGTTTAGGGTTGCGGTTAAGGTTAGGGTTAGGGTTAGGGTAAGGGTAAGGGTTAGGGTTAGGGTTAGGGTTAGGGTTAGGATAAGTGTTAGGGTTAGGGTTAGGGTTAGGGTTAGGGTTAGCGTAAGGGTAAGGGTAAGGTAAGGGTTAGGGTTAGGGTTAGGGTTAATGTTGAGGTTAGGGTTAGGGTTAGGGTAAGGTTTAGCGTTAGGGTTAACGTAAGGGTTAGGGAAAGGGTGAGGGTTAGGGTTAGGTTTAGGGTAAGGGTATGGGTTAGGGTTAGGGTTAGGTTTAGGGTTAAGATTGAGTTTAGGGTTAGGGTTAGAGTAAGGGTTAGGTTTAGGGTTAGGGTAAGGGTTATGGTTAGGGTTATGGTTAGGGTAAGGATTAGAGTCAGGGTTAGGTTTAGGTGTTATGGTTAGGGTTAGGGTTAAGGTAAGGGTAAGGGTTAGGGTTAGGGTTAGGTTTAAGATTGAGGTTAGGGTTATCGTTACAGTAAGTTTTAGGGTTAGGTTTAGGGTAAGGGTTAGGGTTAGGGTTAGGGTTAGAGTTAGGGTTAGGGTTAGGGTAAGGGTAAGGGTTAGATTTAGGGTTAGGGTTAGGGTTAGAGTTAGGTTTAGAGGTAGGTTTAGGATTAGGGGTAGGGTAGGGTTAGGGTTAGGGGTAGCATTTTGGGTAGGGTTAGGGATAGGGTTAGGGTTAGGGTTAGGGTTAGGTTTCTTGTTAGGGCTAAGGCTAGCGTTAGGGTTAGGGTTAGGGGTAGGGGTAGGGGTAGGGGCAGGTTTAGGGTTAGAGTTAGGGTTAGGTTAGGGTAAGGGTTAGGGTTAGGGTTAGGTTTAGGGTTGGGATTAAGGTTAGGGTTAGGGTTAGGGTAAGAGTAAGGGTTAGGTTAGGGTTAGAGTTAGGGTTAGGGGTAAGGTTAGGGTTAGGTTTAGGTTTAGGGTTAGGATTAGGGTTAGGGTTAGGGTAAGGGTTAGGGTTAGGGTTAGGGTTAGGGTTAGGCTTAGTGTGAAAGTAAGGGTAAGGGTTAGGGTTAGGGTTAAGCTTAGTGTTAGAGTAAGGGTAAGGGTTAGGTTTTGGGTTAGGGTTAGAATAAGGTTTAGGGTTAGGGTTAGTGTTAGGTTTAGGGTTGCGGTTAAGGTTAGGGTTAGGGTTAGGGTAAGGGTAAGTGTTAGGTTTAGGGTTAGGGTTAAGGTAAGTGTTCGGGTTAGGGTTAGGGTTAGGGTTAGGGTAAGGGTAAGGGTAAGGGTTAGGGTAAGGGTTAGGGTTACGGTTAGGCTTAGGGTTAAAGTTGAGGTTAAGGTTAGGGTTAGGGTTAGGGTAAGGGTTAGCGTTAGGGTTAACGTAAGGGTTAGGGTAAGGTGAGGGTTAGGGTTAGGGTTAGGGTATGGGTATGGTTTAGGGTTAGGTTTAGGGTTAAGATTGAGTTTAGGGTTAGGGTTAGAGTAAGGGTTAGGGTTAGGGTTAGGGTTAGGGTAAGGGTTAGAGTTAGGATTAGGGTTAGGTGTTAGGGTTAGTGTTAGGGTTAGGGTTAAGGCAAGGGTAAGTGTTAGGGTTAGGGTTAGGTTTAGTTTTAGGGTTAGCGTTAGGGTAAGTTTAAGGGTTAGTGTTAGAGTTAGGGTTAAGGTTAGGGTTAGTTTTAGGGTTATGGTTAGGTTTAGGGTTAGGGTTAGCGTTAGGGTTAGGGTAAGGTTAAGATTTGGGTTAGGGTTAAGGTTAGGGTTAGGGTTAGGGTTAGCGTTAGGATTAGTGTTAGGGTTAGGGTAAGGGTTAGGGTTAGGGTTAGGTTTAGGTTTAGGGTTGGGTTACGGTTAGGGTTAGGGTTAGGGTTAGGGTAAGGGTTAGGGTTAGGCTTAGGGTTAGCGTTAAGATTAGGGTTAGGATTAGGGTAAGGGTAAGGGTTAGGGTTAGGGTTAGGGTTAGGTTTACGTTTAGATTTATGGGTTAGAGTAAGTGTTAGGTTTTGGGTTAGGGTTAGGGTAAGGATAAGAGTTAGGTGTAGGGATAATGTTAGGGTTCGGGTTAGGTTTAGGGTTAGAGTTAGGGAACGGGGTAGGATTAGGGTTATGGTTATGGTTAAGGTTAGGGTTAGGGTTAGGTTTGGGGAAAGGGTAAGGTTTAGGGGTAAGGTTAGTGTTAGGGTTAGGTTTAGGGTAAGGGTAAGGTTTAGGGTTATGTTTAGGGCTAGGGTTAGTCTAAGGGTAAGGGTTACGTTTAGGGTTAGGGTTAGATTTAGGGTTAGGTTTAGGTTAAGGATAAGGGTTAGAGTTCAGGTTAGGGTTAGTTTTAGGGTTAAGGTTAGGGTGAGGGTAAGGGTAAGGGTTAGCCTTAGGTTTAGGGTTAGTGTTAGGGTAAAGGTAAGGGTTAGGGTTAGGGTTAGGGTTATAATTAGGGTTAGGGTTAGGGTAAGGGTTAGGGTTAGGGTTAGGGTTAGGGTCAGGGTTAGAGTTAGTGTTAGGGTAAGGTTAAGGGTTAGGTTTAGGGTTAGGGTTAGGGTTAAGGTTGAGGTTAGGATTAGGTTTAGGGTTAGGGTAACAGTTAAGGTTAGGGTAAAGGTTAGGGTTAGGGTAACGGTAAGGGTTAGGGTTAGGGTTAGGGTTAGGGTTGAGGTTAGGGTTAGAGTTAGAGGAAGGGTTAGGGTTAGGGTTAGGGTAAGGTTAGGGTTAGGGTTAGGGTTAGGGTTTGGGTTAGGGTTAGAGTAACGGTAAGGTTTAGGGTTAGGGTTAGGGTTAGGGTAAGGGTTAGGGTTAGAGTAACGGTAAGGTTTAGGGTTAGGGTTAGGGTTAGGGTAAGGGTTAGGGTTAGGGTTAGGGTTAGAGTTAGGATTATGATTAGGGTTAGGGTCACGGTAAGGTTTACGGATATGTTTAGGGTTAGGGTTAGGGTAAGAGTATGGTTTATGTTTAGGGTCATGGTTAGGTTTAGGGTTAGGATTATGGTTAGGGTTAGGGTAAGGATAAGGTTTAGGGTTAAGGTTAGGGTTAGGGTTATGGTTAGGGTTAGGGTTAAGGTTAGGTTTAGGATTAGGGTAAGGGTAAGGGTAAGGGTTAGGGTTAGGTTTAGGTTTAGGGTTAGAGTTAGGGTAAGGGTAAGTGTTAGGTTTAGGATTAGGGTTAGGTTTAGGGTAAGGGTTAGGGTTAGGGTTAGGTTTAGGGTTAGGTTTAGGGTAAGGGTTAGGGTTAAGGTAAGGGTAAGGGTTAGGGTTAGGGTTAGGGTTAGGGTACGGGTTAGGGTTATGGTTAGAGTAAAAGTTATGTTTAGGGTTACGGTTAGGGTTAGTGTTAGGTTTAGGGTAACATCATGTGGTAGGGTTTGGGTTAGGGTTAAGGTCAGGGTTAGGGTTAGCGTTAGGGTAAGTATAAGGGTTAGGTTTAGGGTTAGGGTTAAGGTAAGGGTAAGGGTTAGGGTTAGGGGTAGGGTTATGGTTAGGGTAAGGTATAGGGTTAGGTTTACGGTAAGGGTAAGGTTTAGGTTTAGGGTTAGGTTTACGGTTAGGGTTAGGGTAAGGTAAGGGTTAGGGATAGCGTTAGGGTTAGGGTTGGTGATAGGTTTAGGGTTAGGATTAGGGTAAGGTTCGGGTTAGGTTAGGGTTAGGGTTAAGATTAGGGTTAGGGTTAGAGATAGGGTTAGGGTTAGGGTTAGGGTTAGGGTTAGGGTAAGGGTTAGGGTTAGTGTTAGGGTAAGGGTTAGGTTAGAGTTAGGGTTAGGTTTAGAGTTAGGGTTAGATTTAGGGTAAGGCTAAGGGTTAGTGTTAGAGTTAGGGTTAAGGTTAGGGTTAGGGTTAGCGTTAGGGTAATGGTAAGGTTAGGGTCAGGGTTAAGTTAAAGGTAAGGGTTAGGGTTAGGTTTATGGTTAGGGTTAGGGTTAGGGTTAGGTTTAGTGTAAGGGTAAGGTTTAGGGTTAGTTTGGGGGTAAGGGTTTGGTTTAGGGTTAGGGTAAGCGTAAGGTTTAGGGTTAGGGTTATTGTTACGTTTAGGATTAGGGTAAGGGTTAGATTTAGGCTTAGGTTAAGGGTTAGGGTTATGGTTATGGTTAGGGTTAGGGTTAGGGTAAGGGTAAGTGTTAGATTTAGGGTTAGGGTTAGGGTTAGGATAAGGGTAAGTTTTAGGGTTAGGGTTAGGGTTATGTTTAGGGTAAGGGTAAGTTTTAGGGTTAGGGTTAGGGTAAGGGTTAGGTTTAGGGTAAGGGAAAGGGTTACGGTTAGGGTTAGGGTTAGTGTTTGGATAAGGGTAAGGGTTAGGGTTAGAGTTAGGGTTAGGGTGAAGGTTAGGCTTAGGGATAGGGTTAGGGTGAGGGTAAGGGTAAGGGTTAGGATTAGGGTTAATGTTAGGGTTAAGGTTAGGGTTAGGGTTATGGTTAGGGTAAGGTTTAGGGTTAGTGTTAGGGTAAGGGTTAGGTTAGGGTTAGGGTTAGGGTTAGAGTTTGGGTTAGATTTAGGGTAAGGGTAAGGGTTAGTGTTAGAGTTAGTGTTAAGGTTAGGGTTAGGGTTAGCGTTAGGGTAAGGGTAAAGGTTAGGGTCAGGGTTAAGTTAAGGGTAAGGGTTAGGGTTAGTGTTAGGTTTATGGTTAGGTTTAGGGTTAGGGTTAGGTTTAGTGTAAGTGTAAGGTTTAGGGTTAGCTTGGGGGTAAGGGTTAGGTTTAGGGTTAGGGTAAGGGTAAGGTTTATGGTTAGGGTTTCTGTTACGTTTGGGATTAGGGTAAGGGTTATATTTAGGCTTAGGTTAAGGGTTAGGGTTATGGTTATGGTTATGGTTAGGGTTAGGGTAAGGGTAAGTGTTAGATTTAGGGTTAGGGTTAGGGTTAGGGTTAGGATAAGGGTAAGGGTTAGGGTTAGGGTTAGGGTAAGGGTTAGGGTTAGGTTTAGGGTAAGGGTAAGTTTTAGGGTTAGGGTTAGGGTAAGCGTTAGGTTTAGGGCAAGGGAAAGGGTTACGGTTAGGGTTAGGGTTAGGTTTAGGTTTAGGGTAAGGGTAAGTGTTAGGGATTAGGTTAGGGTTAGGGTAAGGGTTAGGGTTAGGGTTACGGTAGGGGTTAGGGGAAGAATAAGTGTTAGGGTTAGGGTTAGGGTTAGGATAAGTGTAAGGGTTAGGGTTAGGGTTAGGGTTAGGGGTTAGGGTTAGGGTTAGGTTTAGGGTTAGGTTTGGGGTTAGGGTTACGTAAGGGTAAGGGTTAAGATTAGGGTTAGGGTTAGTGTTAGTTTTAGGGTTGGGGATAGGGTTAGGTTTAGGGTTAGGGTTAGGGTAAGGGTAAGGTTTAGGGTTAGGGTTAGGGTTAGGTTTAGGGTTAGGGTTGGGGTAAGGGTTAGGGTTAGGGTTAGTGTTAGGGTTATGGTTAGGGTTAGGGTTAGGGTTAGGGTAAGAGTTTGGGTTAGAGTTTGGGTTTGGGTAAGGGTTATGGTTAGGGTTAGGGTAAGGTTTAGGGTTAGGGTTAGGGTTATGTTTAAGGTTACATTTAGGGTTAGGGTTTGGGTTAGGGTAAGGGTATGTGTTAGGATTAGGGTTAGGGTTAAGTTTAGGGTTAGGGTTAGCGTTAGGGTAAAGGTAAGGGTTACGGTTAGGGTTAGGGTTAAGACAAGGGTAAGGGTTAGGGTTAGGGTTTTGGTTATGGTAAGGATTAGGGTTAGGTTTAGGCTAAGGGTAAGGTTTAGGGTTAAGGTTAGGGTTAGGGTTAGGGTAAGGGTAAGGGTTAGGGTTAGGTTTAGGGTTAGGTTTAGGAGTAGGGTAAGGGTAAGAGTTCGGGTTAGGCTTAGGGTTAGGGTTAGGGTAAGGGTTAGGGTTAGGGTTAGGGTAAGTGTTAGGGTTAGGGTTAGGTTTAGGGTTAGTGTTAGGATAAGGGTGACGGTTAGGGTTAGGGTTAGGATTAGGTTTAGGGTTCAGGTTAGGGTTAGTGTTAGTGTTAGGTTTAGGGTTAGGGTTAGAGTAAGGTAAGGGTGAGGGATAGGGTTAGGGTTAGGGTTAAGGTTAGGGTTAGTGTTAGGGTTAGGGTTAGGTTTAGGGTTAGGGTTAGGGTAAGGGAAAGGATTAGGGTTAGGGTTAGGGTTAGGGTTAAGGTTACGGTTAGGGTTATGGTTAGGGAAAGGTTTACATTAGGGTTAAGGTTAGGGTTAGAGTTAGGGTTAGGTTTAGTGTAAGGGTAAGGGTTAGGGTTAGAGTTTCGGTTAAGGTTAGGGTTAGGATTAGCGTTAGGGTAAGGGTAAGGATTAGGGTTAGGGTTAATATAAGGGTAAGGTTAGGGTTAGTGTTAGGATTATGGTTAGGGTTAGGGTTAGGGTTAGGTTTAGCGTAAGGGTAAGGTTTAGGTTAGGATTCTGGTTAGGCTTAGGGATAGGGTTATGCTAAGGGTAAGGTTTAGGGTTAGGGTTAGGGTTAGGATAAGGGTAAGGGTTAGGGTTAGGGTTAGGGTTAGGTTTAGGATAAGGGTAAGTTTTAGGGTTAGGGTTAGGGTTAGGGTTAGGGTAAGGGAAACGGTTAGGGTTAGGGTTAGGGTTAGGGTTAGGTTTAGGGTAAGTGTAAGTGTTAGGGTTAGGGTTAGGGTTAGGGTTAGGGTAAGGGTTAGGGTTAGGGTTATGGTTAGGGTAGGGGTTAGGGTAAGGGTAAGTTTTAGGGTTAGGGTTAGGGTTAGGAAAACTGTAAGGGTTAGGGTTAGAGTAGGGTTAGTGTTAGGGGTTAGGGTTAGGGTTAGGGTTAGAGTTAGGTTTGGGGTTAGGGTTACGTAAGGGTTAGGGTTAGGGTTAGTGTTAGGTGTAGGGTTTGAGTTAGAGTTAGGTTTAAGGTTAGGGTTAGGGTAAGGGTAAGGTTTAGGATTAGGGTTAGGGTTAGGTTTAGGAATAGGTTAGGGTAAGGGTAAGGCTTAGGTTTAGGTTTAGTGTTAGGTTTAAGTTTAGGGTTAGGGTAAGGGTAAGTGTTTGGGTTAGAGTTTGGGTTTGGGTAAGGGTTAAGGTTAGGGTTAGGATTAAGGTTAGGGGTAGGGTTAGGGTAAGGGTAAGGGTTAGGGTTAGGAAGAGGGTTATTGTTAAGGTAATGGTTAGGTTTAGTGTTAGGGTTAGGTTTAGGTTTAGGGTTAGGGTTATTGTTAGGGTTAGGTTAAGGGTAAGGTTTAGGGTTAAGGTTAGGATTACATTTACGATTATGGTTAGAGTTAGGGTCAGGGTAAGGGATACGGTTATATTTAGGTTTAGGGTTTTGGTAAGGGTAAGGGTTAGGTTTAGGGTTAGGGTTAGGTTTAGGTTAGGGTTATGGTTAGGGTTAGGGTAAGGATAAGTTTTACGGTTAAGGTTCGGGTTAGGGCTAGGGTTATGGTTAGGATAGGGGTAAGGGTTAGGGTTAAGGTTAGGTTTAGGGATAGGGTTAGGGAAAGGGTAAGGGTTAGGGATAGAGTTAGGATAGGGGTAAGGGTTAGGGTTAAGGTTAGGTTTAGGGTTAGGGTTCGGATAAGGGTAAGGGTTAGGGATAGGGTTAGGGTTAGGATTAAGGTTAGGGTTAGGGTTAGGGTTAGGGTAAGAGAAAGGGTTAGGGTTAGGGTTAGGGTAACGGTTACTTTTAGGGTTAGGGTTAGAATTAGGGTTAGATTTAGTGTAAGTGTAAGGGGTAGGGTTAGTGTTAGGGTTGAGGTTAGGTTTAGGGTTAGCGTTAGGGTAAGGGAAAGGGTTAGGTTTAGGGTTAAGTTAAGGGTAAGGGTAAGGGTAAGGGTAAGGTTTAGGGTTAGTGTTAAGGTTATTTTTAGGGTAAGAGTTAGGGTTAGGTTTAGTGTAAGGGTAAGGTTTATGTTTAGGGTTGGGGTTAGGGTTAGGGTTTGGGTTAGGTTAAGGGTAAGTGTTACGGTTAGGGTTAGGGTTATGCTTAGGATTAGGGTAAGGGTAAGGGTGAGGGTTAGGTTTAGAGTTAGGGTTAGGGCAATGTTTAGGGTTGTAGTTACGGGTAGGGTTAGGGTAAGGTTAAGTGTTAGGGTTAGGGTTAGGGTTAGGGTTAGGATAAGGGTAAGGGTTAGGGTTAGGGTTAGGGTTAGGTTTCGGGTTACAGGTTAGGTTTAGCGTTACGGTTAGGGTTACGTTTAGGGTTAGAGAAAAGGTAATGGTTAGGTTTGGGGTTAGGGTTAGTGTTAGGTTTAGGGTTAGGGTTAGGGTAAGGGTAAGGGTTAGGGATAGGGTTAAGGTTAGTGTTAGGGTTTAGGGTTAGGTTTAGGGTTAGGGTTAGGGTAAGGGTAAGGGTTAGTGTTAGGGTTAGGGTTAGCCTTAGGGTTAAGTTTAGGGTTAGTGTTAGAATTAGGTTAGGGTAAGGGTTAGGTTTGGGTTAGGGTAAGGGTTAGGGTTAGGGTTCAGGTTATGTTAAGGGTTAGGGTTAGGGGTTAGGTTAGGGTTAGGGTTAGGTTTAGGGTTTGGGTTAGGGTAAGGGCAAGGGTTAGGGTTAAGTTTAGGATTAGGGTTAGGGTTAGGGTAAGGGTAAGGGTTAGGTTTAGGGTTAGGGTTATGGTTAGGCTTAGGGTTTGGGTCAGGGTAAGGGCAAGGGTTAGGGTTATGGTTAAGTTTCGGGTTAGGTTTAGGGTTAGGGTTAGGTTTAGGTTTAGGGTTAGGTTTAGGTTTATGGTTTGGGTAAGGGCAAGGGTTAGCATTACGGTTAGGGTTACGGTTAGGGTTAGGGTTAGGGTCAGGGTTAGGCTTAGGGTAAGGGTTAGGGTTAGGTTATGGTAAGGGTTGGGGTTAGGTTTAGGGTTAGGTTAGGGTTAAGGGTAGGGTTAGCGTTAGGGTTAGATTTAGGGTTAGGGTTAGAGTTATTGTTAAGGCTAAGAGTAGCGTTACGGTTAGGGTTAGGGTTATGGTTAGGGTTAGGGTTAGGGTTAGGCTAGGGGTAGGGGTAGCGGTAGGGTTAGGGTTAGAGTTAGGGTTAGGGTTACGTTTAGGGGTAGTGTTAGTTTTAGGGTTAGGGTTAGGGTTAGGGGAAGGGTTAGGGTTAGGTTTAGGGTTAGGGTTAAGGTTACGGTTAGGGGTAGGTTTAGGGTTAGGGTAGGGTTAGGGTTAGGGTTAGGGTTAGGGGTAGGGGAAGGGTTAGGGATAGGGTTAGGGTTAGCGTTAGGGGTAGGGGTAGGGTTAGGGTTATTTTTACGGTTAGGGGTAGGGTTAGGGTTACTGTAAGTGTTAGGGTTAGAGTTAGGTTTAGAGGTAGCTTTAGGATTAGGAGTAGGGTAGGGTTAGGGTTAGGGGTAGCGTTTTGTGTAGGGTTAGAGTTAGGGTTAGGTTTAGGGTTAGGGTTAGGGTTCTTGTTAGGGCTAAGGCTAGCGTTAGGGTTAGGGGTAGGGGTAGGGGTAGGGGTAGGGGTAAGTTTAGGGTTAGAGTTAGGGTTAGGTTAGGGTAAGGGTTAGGGTTAGGGTTAGGTTTAGGGTTGGGATTAAGGTAAGGGTAAGGGTTAGGTTAGGGTTAGAGTTAGGGTTAGGGTTAAGGTTAGGGTTAGGGTTAGGTTCAGGGATAGGATTAGGGTTAGGGTAAGGGTTAGGGTTAGGGTTAGGGTTAGGCTTAGGCTTAGTGTTAGAGTAAGGGTAAGGGTTAGGGTTAGGGTTAGGGTTAGGGTAAGTTTTAGGGTTAAGGTTAGTGTTAGGTTTAAGGTTGTGGTTAAGGTTAGGGTTAGGGTTAAGGTAAGGGTAAGTGTTAGGGTTAGGGTTAGGGTTAGGGTTAGGGTAAGGGTAAGGGTAAGGGTAAGGGTTAGGGTTTCGGATAGGCTTACGGTTAAGGTTGAGGTTTGGGTTAGGGTTAGGGTTAGGATAAGGGTTAGGGTTAGGGTTAGGATAAGGGTTAGGGTTATTGTAAAGGTATGGGTTAGGGTTAGGTTTAGGGTAAGGGTTAGGGTTAGGGTTAGGATAAGGGTTAGGGTTAGGGTAAGGGTATGGGTTAGGGTTAGGTTTAGGGTTAAGATTGAGTTTAGGGTTAGGGTTAGAGTAAAGCTTACTGTTAGTGTTAGGGTAAGGGTTAGGGTTAGGGTTATGGTTAGAGTAAGGGTTGGAGTTAGGGTTAGGTTAAGGGTTAGGGTTAGGGTTAGGGTTAGGGTTAGAGTTAGGGTTAGGGTTAGGGTAACGGTAAGGGTTAGGTTTAGATTTAGGGTTAGGGTAAGGTGTAGGGTTAGGGGTTAGGGTTAGGTTCAGGGTTAGGGTTAGGGTTAGGGTTAGGTTAGGGTTAGGATAAGGGTTAGGGTTAGGGTAAGGGTAAGTGTTAGGGTTAGGGTTAGGGCTAGGGTTAGGGTAAGGGTTAGGGTTAGGGTTAGGGTTAGGTTTAGGTGTGAGTGTTAGGGTTAGGGTTAGGGTTAGGGTTAGGTTTAGGGTTAGGGTAAGGTAAGGGTTAGGGTTAGGTTTGGGTTAGGGATAGGTTTAGGGTTAGGGTTAGAGTAAGGGTAAGGGTTAGGGTTAGGGTTAGTGATAGGGTTAGGTTTAAGGTTTGGGTTAGAGTAAGGGCAAGGGTTAGGGTTAGGGTTAATGTTAGGTTTAGGCTTAGGGTTAGGGTTAGGTTAAGGGTTAGGGGTAGGGGTAGGGTTAGGGATAGGGTTAGGGTTAGCGTTAGGGGTAGGGTTAGGGTTAGGGTAATTTTTACGGTTAGGGGTAGGGTTAGGATTAGGGTTAGGTTTAGGTTTAGAGTTAGGTTTAGAGGTAGGTTTAGGATTAGGGGTAGGGTTGGGTTAGGGTTAGGGGTAGCATTTTGGGTAGGGTTAGGGTTAGGGTTAGGGTTAGGGTTCTTGTTAGGGCTAAGGCTAGCGTTAGGGTTAGGTTTAGTGGTAGGGGTAGGGGTAGGTTTATGGTTAGAGTTAGGGTTAGGTTAGGGTTAGGGTTTGGTTTAGGTTTAGGGTTAGGTTTATGGTTAGGGTTAGGGTAAGCGTTAGGGTTAGGGTTAGGGTTAGGGTAAGGGAAAGGGTTAGGGCTAGGGTTAGAATTAGGTTTAGGGTTCGGGTTAGGGTTAGGGTTATGTTTAGGGTTACGGTTAGGGTTAGGGTTTGGGTTAGGGTAAGGGTATGTGTTAGGGTTAGGGTTAGGGTTAAGATTAGGGTTAGGGTTATGGTTAGGGTAAGGATTAGGGTTAGGTTTAGGCTAAGGGTAAGGTTTAGGGATAGGGTTAGGGTTAAGGTTAGGGTAAGGGTAAGGGTTAGGTTTAGGGTTAGGTTTAGGAGTAGGGTAAGGGTAAGAGTTAGGGTTAGGTTTAGGGTTAGGGTAAGGGTTAGGGTTAGGGTTAGGGTAAGTGTTAGAGTTAGGGTTAGGGTTAGGATAAGGGTAAGGGTTAGGGCTAGGGTTAGAATTAGGGTTAGGGTTCGGGTTAGGGTTAGGGTTAGTGTTAGGTTTAGGGTTAGGTTTAGAGTAAGGGTAAGGGTTAGGGATAGGGTTAGGGTTAGGGTTAAGATTAGGGTTAGTGTTAGGGTTAGGGTTAGGTTTAGGGTTAGGGTTAGGGTAAGGGAAAAGATTAGGGTTAGGGTTAGGGTTAAGGTTAGGGTTAGGTTTATGTTAAAGGTTAGGGATAGGTTTAGGGAAAGGTTTAGATTAGGGTTAGGGTTAGGGTTAGAGTTAGGGTTAGGTTTACAGTAAGGGTAAGGGTTAGGGTTAGAGTTACGGTTAAGGTTAGGGTTAGGGTTAGCGTTAGGGTAAGGGTAAGGGTTAGGGTTATGGTTAAGGTAAGGGTAAGGGTTAGGGTTAGTGTTAGGATTATGGTTAGGGTTAGGTTTAGGGTTAGGTTTAGCGTAAGGGTAAGGTTTAGGTGAGGATTGTGGTTAGGGTTAGGGTTAGGGTTAGGGTTAGGTTTAGGGTAAGGGTTAGGGTTAGGTTTAGGATAAGGGTAAGTTTTAGGGTTAGGGTTAGGGTTAGGGTTAGGGTTAGGGTAAGGGAAAGGGTTAGGGTTAGGGTTAGGTTTAGGTTTAGGGTAAATGTAAGGATTAGGGTTAGGGTTAGGGTTAGGGTAAGGGTTAGGGTTAGGGTTATGGTTAGGGTAAAGGTTAGCGTAAGGGTAAGTGTTAGGGTTAGGGTTAGGGTTAGGAAAAGTTTAAGGGTTAGGGTTAGGGTAGGGTTAGCGTTAGGGGTTAGGGTTAGGGTTAGGGTTAGAGTTAGGTTTGGGGTAAGGGTTACGTAAGTGTAAGGATTAGGGTTAGGGTTAGTGTTAGGTGTAGGGTTTGGGTTAGAGTTAGGTTTAGGGTTAGTGTTAGGGTAAGGTTAAGGTTTAGGGTTAGGGTTAGGGATAGGTTTAGGGTTAGGGTTAGGGTAAGGGTAAGGGTTAGGGTTAGGTTTAGTGTTAGGGTTAAGGTTAGGGATAGGGTAAGGGTAAGAGTTTGGGTTAGCGTTTGGGTTTGGGTAAGGGTTAGGATTAGGGTTAGGGTTAGGGTTAGGAACAGGGTTATTGTTAGGGTAAGGGTTAGGGTTAGTGTTAGGGTTGGGTTTAGGGTTAGGGTTAGGGTTAGGGTTAGGTTAAGTGTAAGGGTTAGGGTTAAGGTTAGGGTTACTTTTAGGATTATGGTTAGAGTTTGGGTCAGGGTAAGGTTTACGGTTAGATTTAGGTTTAGGGTTAGGGTAAGGGTAAGGGTTAGGTTTTGGGTTAGGGTTAGGTTTAGTTAGGGTTATGGTTAGGGTTAGGGTAAGGATAAGTTTTACGGTTAAGTTTCGGGGTATGGTTAGGGTTATGGTTAGGGTTAAGGTTAGGTTTAGGGTTAGGGTAAGGGTAAGGGTTAGGGTTAGGTTTAGGGTTACGGTTAGGATAAGGGTAAGGGTTAGGGTTAAGGTTAGGTTTAGGTTAGGGTTAGTGTAAGGGTAAGGGTTAGCGATAGGGTTAGGGTTAGGGTTAAGGTTAGGGTTAGGGTTAGGGTTAGGGTTAGGGTAAGGGAAAGGGTTAGGGTTAGGGTTAGGGTTAGGTTTAAGTTTATGGTTAGGGTTAGGGTTAGGGTAAGGGTAAGGGTAAGGGTTAGGTTTAGGGTAACTGTTAGGGTTAGGGATTGGGTTAGGGTTAGGGTTAGGGTTAAGTTTAGGGTTAGGGTTAGGGTTAGGGTAAGGGTTAGTGTTACGGTTAGGGTAACGGTTAGGTTTAGGGTTAGGGTTAGGGTAAGGGTTAGGGTTAGGTTTAGGGTAACGGTTAGGGTTAGCGTTAGGGTAAGGGTAAGGGTTAGGGTTAGGGTTAGTGTTAAGGTTATGTTTAGGGTAAGGGTTAGGGTAAGGTTTAGTGTAAGGGTAAGGTTTATGGTTAGGGTTGGGGTTAGGGTTAGGGTTAGGATTAGGTTAAGGGTAAGTGTTAGGGTTAGGGTTATGCTTAGGATTAGGGTAAGTGTAAGGGTGAGGGTTAGGGTTAGAGTTAGGGTTTAGGGTTGTAGTTACGGGTAGGGTTAGGGTAAGGTTAAGTGTTAGGGTTAGGGTTAGGGTTAGGATAAGGGTAAGGGTTAGGGTTAGGGTTAGGGTTAGGTTTAGGGTTACAGGTTAGGTTTAGGGTTATGGTTACGGTTAGGTTTAGAGTTAGGGAAAAGGAAATGGTTAGGGTTGGGGTTAGGGTTAGGGTTAGGTTTAGTGTTAGGGTTAGGGTAAGGGTAAGGTTTAGGGATAGGGTTAGGGATATTGTTAAGGTTAGTGTTACGGTTAGGGTTAGGTTTAGGGTTATGGTTAGGGTAAGGGTAAGGGTTAGTGTTAGGGTTAGGGTTAGCCTTAGGGTTAAGGTTAGGGTTAGGGTTAGGATTAGGTTAGGGTTAGGGTTAGGGTTAGGGTTAGGGTTATGGTTAGGCTTAGGGTTTGCGTTAGGGTAAGGGCAAGGGTTAGGGTTATGGTTAATGGTAGGGTTAGTTTTAGGGTTAGGGTTAGGTTTAGGTTTAGGGTTAGGTTTAGGTTTAGGGTTTGGGTAAAGGGAAGGGTTAGGGTTATGGTTAGGGTTACGGTTAAGGTTAGGGTCAGGGTTAGGCTTAGGGTAAGGGTTAGGATTAGATTATGGTAAGGGTTGGGGTTAGGGTTAGGTTAAGGATGAGGGTTAGGGTTAAGGTTAGGGTTACATTTAGGATTATTGTTAGAGTTAGGGTCAGGGTAAGGGTTACGGTTAGATTTAGGTTTAGGGTTAGGTAAGGGTAAGGGTTAGGTTTAGGGTTTTGGTTAGGTTTAGGTTAGGGTTATGGTTAGGGTTAGGGTAAGGATAAGTTTTACGGTTAAGGTTAGGGTTAGGGTTAGGGTTATGGTTAGGGTTAAGGTTAGGTTTAGGGTTAGGGTAAGGGTAAGGGTTAGGGTTAGGTTTACGGTTACGGTTAGGATAAGGCTAAGGGTTAGGGTTAAGGTTAGGTTTAGGGTTAGGGTTAGGGTAAGGGTAAGGGTTAGATATAGGGTTAGGGTTAGGGTTAAGTTTAGGGTTAGGGTTAGGGTTAGGGTTAGGGATAGGTTTAAGGTTAGGGTTAGGGTAAGGGAAAGTGTTAGGGTTAGGGTTCGGGTTAGGGTTAAGTTTAGGGTTAGGTTAGGGTTAGGGTAAGGGTTAGGGTTAGGGTTAGGGTAACGGTTAGGGTTAGGGTTAGGGTTAGGTTTAGGGTTAGAGTTAGGGTTAGGTTTAGGTTATGGGTAAGGGGTAGGATTAGTGTTAGGGTTGAGGTTAGGTTTAGGGTTAGTGTTAGGATAAGGGTAAGGGTTAGGGTTAGGGCTAAGGTAAGGGTAAGGTTAAGGGTAAGGGTTAGGGTTAGTGTTAAGGTTATGGTTAGGGTAAGGGTTAGGGTTAGATTTAGTGTAAGGGTAAGGTTTATGGTTAGGGTTGGGGTTAGGGTTATGGTAAGTGTTAGGGTAAGGGTTAGGGTTAGGTTTAGGTTTAGTGTTGGGGTTAAATTTAGGGTTAGGTTTACCGTAACGTTAAGGGTTAGGGTTAGGGTTAGGGTAAGTGTTAGGGTTAGGGTCAAGGTTAGAGTTAGGGTTAGGGTTAGGGTTAGGGTTAGGGTTAGAGTTATGTTTAGGCTTAGGGTTAGGGTTAAGCTTTGGGTTAGGGTTAGGTTTATGGTAAGGGTAAGGGTTAGGGTTTGGTTTAGGGTAAGGGTAAGGTTTAGGGTTAGGATTAGGGTTAGGGTTAGGGTAAGAGTAAGGGTTAGGGTTCGGTTAGAGTTAAGGTTAGGTTTAGGATTATGGTAAGGGTAAGGGTTAGGGTTAGGGTTAGGGTTACGGTTATGGTAAGGGTTAAGGTTAGGGTTAGGTTTAGGGTTAGGGTAAGGGTAAGTGTTAGGGTTAGGGTTAGTTTAGGGTTAGTGATAGGATAAGGGTAAGGGTTAGTGTTAGGGTTATGGTTAGGGTTAGGGTTCGGGGTTAGGTTACAGTTATGGTTAGGGTTAGAGTTATTTTTAGGGTTAGGGTTAGGGTAAGGGTAAGGGTTAGGTTTAGGGTTACAGTTAGTGTGAGGTTTAGGTTTAGGGTTATGGTGAGGGTAAGGGTTAGGGATAGGGTTAGGGTTAGGTTTAAGGTTAGGGGTAGGTTTAGGTTTAGGTTTAGGGTAAGGGTAAGTGTTAGGGTTAGGTTAGGGTTAAAGTTAGGATAAGGGTTAGGGAAAGGGTTAGGGTTAGGGTTAGAGTAAGGGTTAGGTTTAGGTTTAGAGTTATGGTGAGGGTAAGGTTTAGGGATAGGGTTAGGGTTAGGGTTAAGGTTTGGGTTAGGGTTAGTGTTTGGGTAAGGTTGAGTGTTAGGGTTAGGGTTATGGTATGGGTAAGGGTTAGGGTTACTGTTAGGGTTATGGTTAGGGTAAGGGTTAGGGTTAGGTTTGGGATTAGGGTTAGGGTTAGGGTTAGGTTATGGTAAGGGTAAGGTTTAGTGTTAGGGTTATTTTTATATTTAGTATTAGGTTAAGGGTAAGGGTCAGGGTTAGAGTTAGGGTTAGGGTAAGTTTTAGGGTTATGGAAATGGTTAGGGTTAGGGTAAGGGTAAGTGTAAGGGTTAGGGTAAGTGTAAGTGTTAGGGTTAGGGTTAGGGTTATGGTTAGGATAAGGGTAAGGGTTAGGGTTAGGGTTAGGTTTAGGGTAAGGGTTAGGGTTAGGTTTAGGGTAAGGGTAAGTTTTAGGGTTAGGGTTAGGGTTAGGGTTATGTTTAGGATACGGGAAAGGGTTAGGGTTAGGGTTAGGGTTAGGTTTAGGTTTAGGGTAAGGGTAAGGGTTAGGGTTAGGTTTAGGGTTAGGGTAAGGGTTAGGGTTAGGGTAGGGGTTAGGGTAATTGTTAGAGTTAGGGTTAGTGTTAGGTTTAGGGTTAGGGTTAGGGAAAGGATAAGGATTAGGGTTAAGTTTTGGTTTAGGGTTAGGTTAGGGTAAGGGTAAGGGTTAGGGTTAGGTTTAGAGTTTGGGTTAAGGTTAGGTTTAGGGTTAGGTTTAGGGTTTGGGTTAGGGTTAGGATTAGGGTTAGGGTTAGGGTAAGGGTAAATGTTAGGGTTAGGGTTAGGTTTAGCGAAAGGGTAAGGGTTAGGGTTAAGTTTAGGGTTAGGTTAAGGATTAGGGTTAGGGTTAGAAAGGTTAGGTTTAGGGTTAGCATTAAAGTTAGGGTTAGGGTTAGGGTAAGTGTAAGAGTTTGGGTTAGGTTTAGGGTTCGGGCCAGGGTTATTGTTAGGGTAAGGGTTAGGGTTAGGGTAAGGTTAAGGGTAAGGTTTAGGGCTAGGGTTAGGTTTAGGGTTAGGGTTAGGGTTATGTTTAGGGTAAGGGTTAGGGTTAGGTTAGCGTTAGGGTAAGGGTGAGGGTTAGGGTTAAGGTTAGGGTTAGGGTTAGGGTAATTGTTAGAGTTAGGGTTAGTGTTAGCGTTAGGTTTAGGGTTGGGGTTAAGGTTAGGGTTAGGGTAAGGGTGAGGGTTAGGTTAGCGTTAGGGTAAGGGTGAGGATTAGGGTTAGGGTAAGGGTTAGGTTTAGGGTTAGGGTAAGGGTAAGTGTTAGGGTTAGGGTTAGGGTTAGGGTTAGGGTTATGTTTAGGGTTACGGTTAGGGTTAGTGTTTGGGTTAGGGTAAGGGTATGTGTTAGGGTTAGGGTTAGGGTTAAGGTTAGGGTTAGGGTTAGGGTTAGCGTTAGGGTAAGGGTAAGGTTTAGGGTTAGGGTTAAGATAAGGGTAAGGGTTAGGGTTAGGGTTATGTTTAGGGTAAGGTTTAGGGTTAGGTTTAGGGTAAGGGTAAGGTTGAGGGTTAGGGTTAGGGTTAGGGTTAGGGTAAGGAAAGGGTTAGGGTTAGGGATAGGATTAGGGTAAGGGTAAGGGTTAAGGTTAGGGTTAGGGTTAGGGTAAGGGTTAGGGTTAGGGTTAGGTTTAGGGTTAGGGTAAGGTTAAGTGTTAGGGTTAGGGTTAGGGTTAGTGTTAGGATAAGGGTAAGGCTTAGGGTTAGAGTTAGGGTTAGGTTTAAGGTTAGGCTTAGGGTTAGGGTTAGGGTTAGATTAGGGTAATGGTTAGGGTTAGGGTTAGGGTTAGGGTTAGGGTTAGGTTAGGGTTAGGGTTATGGTTTGGGTAAGGGTTAGGGTTAATGTTAGGGTAAGGGTTAGGTTAGGGTTATGGTTAGGTTTAGAGTTAGGATTAGATTTAGGGTAAGGGTAAGGTTTATTGTTAGATTTAGGGTTAAGGTTAGAGTTAGGGTTAGCGTTAGGGTAAGGTTAAGGGTTAGGGTCAGGGATAAGTTAAGGGTAAGGGTTAGTGTTAGTGTTAGGTTGATGGTTAGGTTTAGGGTTAGGGTTAGGTTTAGTGTAACGCTAGGTTTATGGTTAGGTTTATGGTTAGGGTAAGGGTAAGGTTTAGGGTTAGGGTTATTGTTACGTTTAGGATTAGGGTAAGGGTTAGAGTTAGGCTTAGGTTAAGGGTTAGGGTTATGGTTAGGGTTAGGGTTAGGGTAAGGGTAAGTGTTAGAGTTAGGGTTAGGATTAGGTTTAGGATAAGGGTAAGGGTTAGGGTTAGGGTTAGGGTAAGGGTTAGGGTTAGGGTTAGGGTAAGGGTAAGTTTTAGGGTTAGGGTTAGGGTAAGGGTTAGGTTTAGTGTAAGAGAAAGGTTTACGGTTAGGGTTAGGGTTAGGTTTAGGTTTAGGGTAAGGGAAAGTGTTAGGGTTAGGGTTAGGGTTAGGATTAGGTTAAGGGTTAGGGTTAGGGTTAGGGTTAGGGTTAGGGTTAGGTTTAGTGTTGGGGTTAAATTTAGGGTTAGGTTTACCGTAACGTTAAGGGTTAGGGTTAGGGTAAGTGTTAGGGTTAGGGTCAAGGTTAGAGTTAGGGTTAGGGTTAGGGTTAGGGTTAGGGTTAGAGTTATGTTTAGGCTTAGGGTTAGGGTTAAGCTTTGGGTTAGGGTTAGGTTTATGGTAAGGGTAAGGGTTAGGGTTTGGTTTAGGGTAAGGGTAAGGTTTAGGGTTAGGATTAGGGTTAGGGTTAGGGTAAGAGTAAGGGTTAGGGTTCGGTTAGAGTTAAGGTTAGGTTTAGGATTATGGTAAGGGTAAGGGTTAGGGTTAGGGTTAGGGTTACGGTTATGGTAAGGGTTAAGGTTAGGGTTAGGTTTAGGGTTAGGGTAAGGGTAAGTGTTAGGGTTAGGGTTAGTTTAGGGTTAGTGATAGGATAAGGGTAAGGGTTAGTGTTAGGGTTATGGTTAGGGTTAGGGTTCGGGGTTAGGTTACAGTTATGGTTAGGGTTAGAGTTATTTTTAGGGTTAGGGTTAGGGTAAGGGTAAGGGTTAGGTTTAGGGTTACAGTTAGTGTGAGGTTTAGGTTTAGGGTTATGGTGAGGGTAAGGGTTAGGGATAGGGTTAGGGTTAGGTTTAAGGTTAGGGGTAGGTTTAGGTTTAGGTTTAGGGTAAGGGTAAGTGTTAGGGTTAGGTTAGGGTTAAAGTTAGGATAAGGGTTAGGGAAAGGGTTAGGGTTAGGGTTAGAGTAAGGGTTAGGTTTAGGTTTAGAGTTATGGTGAGGGTAAGGTTTAGGGATAGGGTTAGGGTTAGGGTTAAGGTTTGGGTTAGGGTTAGTGTTTGGGTAAGGTTGAGTGTTAGGGTTAGGGTTATGGTATGGGTAAGGGTTAGGGTTACTGTTAGGGTTATGGTTAGGGTAAGGGTTAGGGTTAGGTTTGGGATTAGGGTTAGGGTTAGGGTTAGGTTATGGTAAGGGTAAGGTTTAGTGTTAGGGTTATTTTTATATTTAGTATTAGGTTAAGGGTAAGGGTCAGGGTTAGAGTTAGGGTTAGGGTAAGTTTTAGGGTTATGGAAATGGTTAGGGTTAGGGTAAGGGTAAGTGTAAGGGTTAGGGTAAGTGTAAGTGTTAGGGTTAGGGTTAGGGTTATGGTTAGGATAAGGGTAAGGGTTAGGGTTAGGGTTAGGTTTAGGGTAAGGGTTAGGGTTAGGTTTAGGGTAAGGGTAAGTTTTAGGGTTAGGGTTAGGGTTAGGGTTATGTTTAGGATACGGGAAAGGGTTAGGGTTAGGGTTAGGGTTAGGTTTAGGTTTAGGGTAAGGGTAAGGGTTAGGGTTAGGTTTAGGGTTAGGGTAAGGGTTAGGGTTAGGGTAGGGGTTAGGGTAATTGTTAGAGTTAGGGTTAGTGTTAGGTTTAGGGTTAGGGTTAGGGAAAGGATAAGGATTAGGGTTAAGTTTTGGTTTAGGGTTAGGTTAGGGTAAGGGTAAGGGTTAGGGTTAGGTTTAGAGTTTGGGTTAAGGTTAGGTTTAGGGTTAGGTTTAGGGTTTGGGTTAGGGTTAGGATTAGGGTTAGGGTTAGGGTAAGGGTAAATGTTAGGGTTAGGGTTAGGTTTAGCGAAAGGGTAAGGGTTAGGGTTAAGTTTAGGGTTAGGTTAAGGATTAGGGTTAGGGTTAGAAAGGTTAGGTTTAGGGTTAGCATTAAAGTTAGGGTTAGGGTTAGGGTAAGTGTAAGAGTTTGGGTTAGGTTTAGGGTTCGGGCCAGGGTTATTGTTAGGGTAAGGGTTAGGGTTAGGGTAAGGTTAAGGGTAAGGTTTAGGGCTAGGGTTAGGTTTAGGGTTAGGGTTAGGGTTATGTTTAGGGTAAGGGTTAGGGTTAGGTTAGCGTTAGGGTAAGGGTGAGGGTTAGGGTTAAGGTTAGGGTTAGGGTTAGGGTAATTGTTAGAGTTAGGGTTAGTGTTAGCGTTAGGTTTAGGGTTGGGGTTAAGGGTAGGGTTAGGGTAAGGGTGAGGGTTAGGTTAGCGTTAGGGTAAGGGTGAGGATTAGGGTTAGGGTAAGGGTTAGGTTTAGGGTTAGGGTAAGGGTAAGTGTTAGGGTTAGGGTTAGCGTTAGGGTAAGGGTAAGGTTTAGGGTTAGGGTTAAGATAAGGGTAAGGGTTAGGGTTAGGGTTATGTTTAGGGTAAGGTTTAGGGTTAGGTTTAGGGTAAGGGTAAGGTTGAGGGTTAGGGTTAGGGTTAGGGTTAGGGTAAGGAAAGGGTTAGGGTTAGGGTTAGGGATAGGATTAGGGTAAGGGTAAGGGTTAAGGTTAGGGTTAGGGTTAGGGTAAGGGTTAGGGTTAGGGTTAGGTTTAGGGTTAGGGTAAGGTTAAGTGTTAGGGTTAGGGTTAGGGTTAGTGTTAGGATAAGGGTAAGGCTTAGGGTTAGAGTTAGGGTTAGGTTTAAGGTTAGGCTTAGGGTTAGGGTTAGGGTTAGATTAGGGTAATGGTTAGGGTTAGGGTTAGGGTTAGGGTTAGGGTTAGGTTAGGGTTAGGGTTATGGTTTGGGTAAGGGTTAGGGTTAATGTTAGGGTAAGGGTTAGGTTAGGGTTATGGTTAGGTTTAGAGTTAGGATTAGATTTAGGGTAAGGGTAAGGTTTATTGTTAGATTTAGGGTTAAGGTTAGAGTTAGGGTTAGCGTTAGGGTAAGGTTAAGGGTTAGGGTCAGGGATAAGTTAAGGGTAAGGGTTAGTGTTAGTGTTAGGTTGATGGTTAGGTTTAGGGTTAGGGTTAGGTTTAGTGTAACGCTAGGTTTATGGTTAGGTTTATGGTTAGGGTAAGGGTAAGGTTTAGGGTTAGGGTTATTGTTACGTTTAGGATTAGGGTAAGGGTTAGAGTTAGGCTTAGGTTAAGGGTTAGGGTTATGGTTAGGGTTAGGGTTAGGGTAAGGGTAAGTGTTAGAGTTAGGGTTAGGATTAGGTTTAGGATAAGGGTAAGGGTTAGGGTTAGGGTTAGGGTAAGGGTTAGGGTTAGGGTTAGGGTAAGGGTAAGTTTTAGGGTTAGGGTTAGGGTAAGGGTTAGGTTTAGTGTAAGAGAAAGGTTTACGGTTAGGGTTAGGGTTAGGTTTAGGTTTAGGGTAAGGGAAAGTGTTAGGGTTAGGGTTAGGGTTAGGATTAGGTTAAGGGTTAGGGTTAGGGTAGGGATTAGGTTAAGAATAAGTGTTAGGGTTAGGGATAGGGTTAGGATAAGTGTAAGGGTTACGGTTAGGGTTAGGGTTAGGGGTTAGGGTTAGGGTTAGGGTTAGAGTTAGGTTTGGGGTTAGGGTTACATAAGGGTAAAGGTTAGGGTTAGGGTTAGTGTTAGGTTTAGGGTTGGGGTTAGGGTTAGGTTTAGGGTTAGGGTTAGGGTAAGGGTAAGGTTTAGGGTTAGAGTTAGGGTTAGGTTTAGGGTTAGGGTTGGGGTAAGGGTTAGTGTTAGGGTTAGTGTTAGGGTTAAGGTTAGGGTTAGGGTAAGGGTAAGGGTTAGGGGTAGGGTTAGGGCCAGGGTTATTGTTAGGGTAAGGGTTAGGTTTAGCTTTAGGGTTAGGTTTAGGGTTAGGTTTAGGATTAGGGTTATGGTAAGAGTCAGGGTTAAATTTAGGGTTAGAGTTAGTATTATGGTTAGGGTTATGGTCAGGGTAAGGGTTGCAGTTAGGTTTAGGGTTAGGGTTAGGGTAAGTGTAAGGGTTAGGTTTAGGTTTAGGGTTAGGGTTATGGTTAGGGTTAGGGTAAGTATAAGGGTTAGGGTTAAAGTTAGGGTTAGGTATAGGGTTAGGGTTAGGGTTAAGGTTAGGGTTAGGGTTAGGGTTAGGGTTAAGTTTATGTTTAGGGTTAGGGTAAGTGTAAGGGATATTGTTAGGGTTAGGGTTAAGGTTAGGGTTAGGGTTAGGGTTAGGGTAAGGGTTAGGGTTAGGTATAGGATTAGGGTAGGGGTTAGGTTAGGGTTAGGGTTAGGGTTAGAGTTAGGGTTAGGTTTACGGTAAGGTAAGGGTTATGGTTAGAGTTAGGGTTAAGGTTAGGTTTAGGGTTAGCGTTAGGGTAAGGGTAAGGGTTAGTGTTAGGATTAAGGTAAGGGTAAGGGTTAGGGTTAGTGTTAGGGTTATCTTTAGGGTTAGGGTTAGAGTTAGGTTTAGTGTAAGGATAAGGTTTAGATTTAGGATTGGGGATAGGTTTAGGGTTAGGGTTAGGGTAAGAGTAAGGTTTAGGGTTAGGTTTACTGTTACGTTTAGGATTAGGGTAAGGGTTAGGGTTAGAGTTAGTGTTAGGGTAAGGGATAGGGTTATGGTTAGGGTTAGGGTAAGGGTAAGTGTTAGGGTTATGGTTAGTGTTAGGGTTAGGGTTAGTATAACGTTAGGGATAGGGTTAGGGTTAGTTTTATGTTTAGGGTAAGGGTTAGGGTTAGGTTTAGGATAAGGGTAAGTTTTAGGGTTAGGGTCAGGTTTAGGTTTAGAGTAAGGGAAAGGGTTAGGGTTGGGGTTAAGGTTAGGGTTTGGGTTAGGGTTAGGGTTAGGTTTAAGGTTAGGTTTAGGGTTTGGGTAAGGGTAAGAGTTAGGGTTAGGTTTAGGGTTACGTTTAGGGTAAGGAAGGGTTAGGGTTAAGGTTAGGTTTAGGGTTAGGGTTAGGGTAATGGTAAGGGTTAGAGATAGGGTTAGGGTTAGGGTTAAGGTTAGGGTTAGGTTTAGGGTTAGCGATAGGTTTAGGGTTAGGGTTAGGGTAAGTGTAAGGGTTAGGGTTAGGATACGGTTCGGGTCAAGTTTAGGGTTAGGGTTAGGGTTAGGGTAAGCGTTAGGGTTAGGGTTAGGGTTAGGGTAACGGTTAGGGTTAGGATTAGGGTTAGGGTTAGGGTTAGAGTTAGGGATAGGTTTAGGGTAAGGGTAAGGGGTAGGGTTAGGGTTAAGGTAAGGGTAAGTGTAAGGGTTAGGGTTAGTGTTATGGTTATGGTTAGGGTAAGGGTTAGTGTTAGGTTTAGAGTAATGGTAAGGTTTATGGTTAGGGTTGGGGTTAGGGTTAGGGTTAGGGTAAGGGTAAGTGTTAGGGTTAGGGTTAGGGTTTTATTTAGGATTAGGGTAAGGGTAAGGGTTAGGGTTAGAGTTAGGGTTAGGGCAAGGTTTAGGGTTTTAGTTACGGTTAGGGTTAGGGTAAGGGTAAGTGTTAGGGTTAGGGTTAGGGTTAGGGTTAGGATAAGGGTAAGGGTTAGGGTTAGGGTTAGCGTTAGAGTTAGGGATACAGGTTACTGTAAGGGTTTGGGTTAGGGTCAGGTTTAGGGTTAGGGTAAAGGTAATGGTTAGGGTTAGGCTTAGGGTTAGTGTTAGGTTTAGGGTTAGGGTTAGGGTAAGGGTAAGGGTTAGGGATAGGGTTAGGGTTAAGGTTATGGTTAGGGATAGGGTTATGGTTAGGTTTACGGTTATGTTTAGTGTAACGGTAAGGGTTAGGGTTAGGGTTACAGTTACGGTTAGCGTTAGGGTTAAGGTTAGGGTTAGGGTTACGGTTACGTTTAGGGTAAGGGTTAGCTTAGGGTTAGGGTAAGGGTTAGGGTTAGGGTTCAGGTTATGTTTAGATTTAGGTTAGGGTAAGGGAAAGGGTTAGGGTAGGGTTAGGGTTTAGTTAAGGGTTAGGTTTAGGGGTTAGGGTTAGGGTTAGGTTTAGGGTTAGGGTTAGGGTAATGGTTAGGGTTAGACTAAGGGTAAGTGTTGGGGTTAGGGTTAGCGTTAGCCTTAGGGTTACGGTGAGGGTAAAGGGTAAAGATTAGTGTTAGGGTTAGGGTTAGGTTTAGGGTTGGATTTAAGTTTAGGGTTACGGTTAGGGTAAGGGTAAGGGTTAGAGTTAGGGTTAGGATTAGGGTTAGGTTTAGGGTTAGGGTAAGAGTAAGGGTAAGGGTTAGGGTTAGTGTTAGGGTTAGGGTAAGGGTTAGGGTTAGGTTTAGCGTTGGGGTTAAGGTTAGGGTTAGGGTAAGGGTAAGGGTAAGTGTTAGGGTTAGGGTTAGGGTTAGTTGTTAGGGTTAGGGTTAGGGTTAGCTTTAGGTTTAGGTTTAGGGTAAGGGTAAGTTTAGGGTTGGGGTTAGGGTTAGGGTTAGGTTTAGTGTAAGGGAAAGTGTTAGGCTTAGGGTTAGGTTTAGGTTTAGGATAAGGTTAAGGGTGAGGGTTAGGGTTAAGGTTAGGGTAAGGATTAGGGTTAGGGTTAGGGTAGGGGTTAGGGTAATGGTAAGTGTTAGGGTTAGGGTTAGGTTTAGGATAAGTGTAAGGGTTAGGGTTAGGTTTAGAGTTACGGTTAGGGGTTAGGATTAGGGTTAGGGTTAGGGTTAGTGTTAGGGTTAGTTTTGTGCTTAGGGTTACGTAAGGATAACCATTAGGTTTAGGTTTAGGGTTAGGGTTAGTGTTAGGTTTAGGGTTGGGGTTAGGGGTAGGTTTAGGGTTAGAGTAAGGGTAAGGGTAAGGTTTAGGGTTAGGGTTAGGGTTAGGTTTAGGGTTAGGTTTAGGGTAAGGCTAAGGGTAAGGATAAGCGTTAGGGTAATGGTAAGTTTAGGGTTAGGGTTAAGGTTAGGGTTAGGGTATGGGTAAGAGTTTGGGTTAGAGTTTGGTTTTCGGTAAGGGTTAGGGTTAGGGTTAGGGTTAAGGTTATGGTTAGGATTAGGGTTAGCGTTAAGGTTAGGGTTAGGATTAGGGTAAGGGTAAGGTTAGGGGTTAGTGTTAGGTTTAGGGTTAGGGTGAGGGCAAGGGTAAGAATAAGGGTAAGGGTCAGGGTTAAGTTTAGTTTTAGGGTTAGGGTTAGTGTTAGGTTTAGGGTTAGGGTTAGGGTAAGGGTAAGGGTTAGGGATAGGGTTAGGGTTAAGGTTATGGTTAGGGATAGGGTTATGGTTAGGTTTACGGTTATGTTTAGTGTAACGGTAAGGGTTAGGGTTAGGGTTACAGTTACGGTTAGCGTTAGGGTTAAGGTTAGGGTTAGGGTTACGGTTACGGTTAGGGTAAGGGTTAGCTTAGGGTTAGAGTAAGGGTTAGGGTTAGGGTTCAGGTTAGGTTTAGATTTAGGTTAGGGTAAGGGAAAGGGTTAGGGTAGGGTTAGGGTTTAGTTAAGGGTTAGGTTTAGGGGTTAGGGTTAGGGTTAGGTTTAGGGTTAGGGTTAGGGTAATGGTTAGGGTTAGACTAAGGGTAAGTGTTGGGGTTAGGGTTAGCGTTAGCCTTAGGGTTACGGTGAGGGTAAAGGGTAAAGATTAGTGTTAGGGTTAGGGTTAGGTTTAGGGTTGGATTTAAGTTTAGGGTTACGGTTAGGGTAAGGGTAAGGGTTAGGGTTAGTGTTAGGATTAGCGTTAGGGTAAGGGTAAGTGTTAGGGTTAGTGTTAGGGTTAAGGTAAGGGTAAGGGTTAGGGTTAGGGTTAAGGTAAAGTTTAGGGTAAGGGTTAGGGTTAGGTTTAGGGTAAGGGTAAGGTTTAGGGTTAGGGTTAGGCTTAGGGTAAGGGTAAGGGTTAGGGTTAGTGTTAGGATTACTGTTAGGTTTAGGGTTAGGGTAAGGTAAGGGTTAGAGTTAGGGTTAGGATTAGGGTTAGGTTTAGGGTTAGGGTAAGAGTAAGGGTAAGGGTAAGGGTTAGGGTTAGTGTTAGGGTTAGGGTAAGCGTTAGGGTTAGGTTTAGCGTTGGGGTTAAGGTTAGGGTTAGGGTAAGGGTAAGGGTAAGGGTTAGGGTTAGGGTTAGGGTTAGGTGTTAGGGTTAGGGTTAGGGTTAGCTTTAGGTTTAGGTTTAGGGTAAGGGTAAGTTTAGGGTTGGGGTTAGGGTTAGGGTTAGGTTTAGTGTAAGGGAAAGTGTTAGGCTTAGGGTTAGGTTTAGGTTTAGGATAAGGTTAAGGGTCAGGGTTAGGGTTAAAGTTAGGGTAAGGATTAGGGTTAGGGTTAGGGTAGGGGTTAGGGTAATGGTAAGTGTTAGGGTTCGGGTTAGGTTTAGGATAAGTGTAAGGGTTAGGGTTAGGTTTAGAGTTACGGTTAGGGGTTAGGATTAGGGTTAGGGTTAGGGTTAGTGTTAGGGTTAGTTTTGTGCTTAGGGTTACATAAGGATAACCATTAGGTTTAGGTTTAGGGTTAGGGTTAGTGTTAGGTTTAGGGTTGGGGTTAGTGGTAGGTTTAGGGTTAGAGTAAGGGTAAGGGTAAGGTTTAGGGTTAGGGTTAGGGTTAGGTTTAGGGTTAGGTTTAGGGTAAGGCTAAGGGTAAGGATAAGCGTTAGGGTAAGGGTAAGTTTAGGGTTAGGGTTAAGGTTAGGGTTAGGGTATGGGTAAGAGTTTGGGTTAGAGTTTGGTTTTCGGTAAGGGTTAGGGTTAGGGTTAGGGTTAAGGTTATGGTTAGGATTAGGGTTAGCGTTAAGGTTAGGGTTAGGATTAGGGTAAGGGTAAGGTTAGGGGTTAGTGTTAGGTTTAGGGTTAGGGTGAGGGCAAGGGTAAGAATAAGGGTAAGGGTCAGGGTTAAGTTTAGTTTTAGGGTTAGGGTTAGTGTTAGGGTTAGGGTTAAGGTAAGGGTAAAGGTTAGGGTTAGGATTAGGGTAAGGGTTTGGGTTAGGATTAGGGTTATGTTTAGGGTTACGGTTAGTGTTAGGGTTAGGGTAAGGGTAAATGTAAGGGTTAGGGTTAAGGTTAGGTTTAGGGTTAGGGTTAGTGTTAGGGTTAGGGTTAGGGTAAGGGTTAGGGTTATGGTTAGGGTCGGCGTTAGGGTAAGGGTAAGTGTTAGGGTTAAGGTTAGGTTTAGGGTTAGGATAAGGGTATGGGTTATTGTTAGGGTTAGGTTTAGGGTAAGGGTTAGGGTTAGGTTTAGGGTAAGGGTAAGTTTTAGGTTTAGGGTTAGGGTAGGGTTTAGGTTTAGGGTAAGGAAAAGGGTTAGAGTTAGGGTTAGCATAAGATTTAGGTTTAGGGTAAGGGTAATTGTTAGGGTTAGGGTTAGGGTTAAGGTAAGGGTTAGGGTTAGGGTTAGGGCAGGGGTTAGGTTAAGATTAAGTGTTAGGGTTAGGGTAGGGTTAGGATAAGTAATTGTTAGGATTAGGGTTAGGGGTTAGGGTTAGGGTTAGCTTTAGTTTTAGGGTTAGGGTTAAGGTAAGGGTAAGGGTTAGGGTTAGGTATAGGGTTAGTGTTAGGTTTAGGTTTAGGTTTAGAGTTAGGCTTAGGGTTAGGGTTAGGGTAAGGGTAAGGTTTAGGGTTAGGGTTTGGTTTAGGGTTAGGGTTAGGGTAAGGGTAAGTTTTAGGGTTAGGGTTAGTGTTAGGGTTAAGGTTAGGCTTAGGGTTAGGGTTTGGGTTAGGGTTAGGTTTAGGGTTAGGGTTATGGTACGGGTAAGTGTTAGGTTTAGGGTTAGCAAAAGGGTAAGGGTTAGGGTTAGGTTTAGGGTTATGGTAAGGATTAGGGTTAGGGTAAGGTTAGGGTTAGGGTTAGCATTAAGGTTAGGGTTAAGGTTAGGGTAAGGGTAAGGGTAAGAGTTTGGGTTAGAGTTTGGGTTTGGGTAAGGGTTAGGGTTAGGGTTAGGGTTAGGGCCAGGGGTATTGATAGGGTAAGGGTTAGGGTTAGTGTTAGGGTTAGGTTTAGGGTTAGGTTTAGGGTTACGGTTAGGGTTAGGGTAAGGGTTACATTTAAGGTTAGGGTTAGAGTTAGGATTATGGTTAGGGTTAGGATCAGGGTAAGGGTTACGGTTAGGTTTAGGGTTTGGGTTAGGGTAAGGGTAAGGGTAAGGGTTAGGTTTATGGTTTGGTTTAGGTTTAGGGTTAGGTTTATGGTTAGGGTTAGGGTAAGGATAAGGGTTAGGGTTAAGGTTTGGTTTAGGGTTAGGGTAAGGGTAAGGTTAAGGGTTAGGGTAAGGTTTAGGTTTAGGGTTAGAGTAAGGGTAAGCGTAAGGTTTAGGGTTAGGGTTAGGGTTAGGTTTAGCGTTAGGATTAGTGTAAGTGTTAGGTTTAGGGTTAGGGTTAGGTTAGGTTTAGGGTTAGGGTTAGGGTTAGGGTAAATATTAGGGTTAGTGTTAGGTTTAGGTTTAGGGTTGGGGTTAAGGTTATCGTTTAAGGTTTAAGGTAAGGGTAATGGTTAGGGTTAGGGTTAGGGTTAGGTTTAGGTTTAGGGTTAGGGTTATGTTTAGGGTTACGGTTAGGGTTAGGGTTTGGGTTAGGGTAAGGGTATGTGTTAGGGTTAGGGTTAGGGTTAAGGTTAGGGTTAGGGTTAGCGTTAGGGTAAAGTTAAGGATTACGGTTAGGGTTAGGGTTAAGACAAGGGTAAGGGTTAGTGTTAGGGTTATGGTTAGGGTAAGGATTAGGATTAGGTTTAGGCTAAGGGTAAGGTTTAGGGTTAGGGTTAGGGTTAGGGTAAGGGTAACGGTTAGGGTTAGGTTTAGGGTTAGGTTTAGGAGTAGGGTAAAGGTAAGAGTTAGGGTAAGGTTAGGGTTAGGGTTAGGGTAAGGGTTAGGGTTAGCGTTAGTGTTAGGTTTAGGGTTAGGGTTAGAGTAAGGGTAAGGGTTAGTGATAGGGTTAGGGTTAGGGTTAAGGTTAGGGTTAGTGTTAGGGTTAGGGTTAGTTTTAGGGTTAGGGTTAGGGTAAGGGAAAGGCTTAGGGTTAGGCTTAGGGTTAAGGTTAGGGTTAGGGTTAGGGTAAGGGTTAGGGTTAGGGTTAGGGAAAGGTTTAGATTAGGGTTAGGGTTAGGGATAGAGTTAGGGTTAGGTTTACGGTAAGGGTAAGGGTTAGGGTTAGAGTTACGGTTAAGGTTAGGTTTAGGGTTAGCATTAGGGTAAGGGTTAGGGTTAGGGTTAGGGTTAGGGTTAGTTTTAGGGTTAGGGTTAGGGTTAGGGTAATGGTTAGGGTTAGGCTAGGGGTAAGTGTTAGGGTTAGGGTTAGGGTTAGGGTTAGTGTTAGGGTTAGGGTTAGGTTTAGGGTTGGGATTAAGGTTAGGGTTACGGGTAGGTAAGGGTAAGGGTTAGGGTTAGGGTTAGGGTTAGCGTTAGGGTAAGGGTAAGTGTTAGGGTTAGGGTTAGGGTTAAGGTTAGAGTAAGGGTTAGGGTTAGGGAAAGGTTAGGTTTAGGGTAAGGATTATAGATATGGTTAGGGTTACGGTTAGAGAAAGGGTAAGGGTTACGGTTAGGTTTAGGGTTAGGGTATGGATTAGGGTTAGGGTTAGGGTTAGGCTAAGGGTTAGGGTTAGGGTCAGGGTTTCGGTTAGGGTTTGGGTTAGGGTTAGGTTTAGGGTTAGTGTTAGGTTTAGGGTTAGGGTTAGAGTAAGGGTAAGGGTTAGGTATAGGGTTAGGTTTAGGGTTAAGGGTAGGGTTAGGGTTAGGGTTAGGGTTAGGTTTATGATTAGGGTTAGGGTAAGTGTAAGGGTTAGAGTTATGGTTAAGGTTAGGGTTAGGGTTAGGGTTAGAGTAAGGGTTAGGGTTAGGTATAGGGTTAGGGTAGGGGTTAGGTTAGGGTTAGTGTTAGAGTTAGAGTTCGGGTTAGGTTTACGGTAAGGTAAGGGTTATGGTTAGAGTTAGGGTTAAGGTTAGGGTTAGGGTTAGGGTTAATGTTAGAGTTATGGTTAGGGTTAGGGTTAGGGTAAGGGTAAGGGTAAGGGTTAGAGATAGGGTTATTGTTAGGGTTAAGGTTAGGGTTAGGGTTAGGGTTAGTGATAGGTTTAGGGTTAGGGTTAGGGTAAGAGTAAGGGTTAGGGTTACGTTTAGGGTTAAGTTTAGGGTTAGGGTTAGGGTTAGGGTAATGGTTAGGGTTAGGGTAACGGTTAGGTTTAGGGTTAGGATTAGGGTTAGGGTTAAGGTTAGAGTTAGGGTTAGATTTAGAGTAAGGGTAAGGGGTAGGGTTAGTGTTAGGGTTGAGGTTAGGGTTAGGGTTAGGGTTAGCGTTAGGGTAAGGGTAAGGGTTAGGGTTAGGGTTAAGGTAAGGGTATGTGTAAGGGTTAGGGTTAGTGTTAGGTTTATGGTTAGGGTAAGGGTTAGGGTTAGGTTTAGGGTAAGGGTAAGGATTATGGTTAGGGTTGGGGTTACGGTTAGTGTTAGGGTAAGGGTAAGTTTTAGGGTTAGGGTTAGGGTTATGTTTAGGATTACGGTAAGGGTAAGGGTTAGGGTTAGGGTTAGAGTTAGGGTTAGGCAAGGTTTAGTGTTGTAGTTACGGTTAGGGTTAGGGTAAGGGTAAGTGTTAGGGTTAGGGTTAGGGTTAGGGTTAGGATAAGGGTAAGGGTTAGGGTTAGGGTTAGCGTTAGGGTTAGGGTTACAGGTTACTGTTAGTGTTAGGGTTAGGGTCAGGTTTAGGGTTAGGGTAAAGGTAATGGTTAGGGTTAGGGTTAGGGTTAGTGTTAGGTTTAGGGTTAGGGTAAGTGTAAGGCTTAGGGAGAGTGTTAAGTTTAGGGTTAGGGTTAGGGTTAGGGTTAGGTTTAGGGTTATGGTTAGGGTAAGGGTAAGGTTTAGGGTTAGGGTTAGGGTTAGCCTTAGGTTTAAGGTTAGGGTTAGGGTTAGGGTTAGGGTTCTGGTTAGGTTTAGAGTTAGGTTAGGGTAAGAATAAGGGTTAGGTTTAGGGTTAGGCTTTAGGTTAGGGTTAGGTATAGGGTTAGGGTTAGGATCAGGGTAATGATTAGGGTTAGGCGAAGGGTAAGTGTTAGGGTTAGGGTTAGCGTTCGGGTTAGTGTTAGGGTAAGGGTAAGTGTAAAGGTTAGTGTTAGGGTTACACTTAGGTTTAGGGTTGGGGTTAAGGTTAGCGTTACGGTTAGCATAAGGGTAAAGGTTAGGGTTAGGGTTAGGGTTAGGGTTAGCGTTAGGGTAAGGGTAAGTGTTAGGGTTAGGGTTAGGTTTAAGGTAAGAGTAAGGGTTAGGGTTAGGGTTACGGTTAGGTTTAGGGTAAGGGTTATGGATAGGGTTAGGGTTAGCGAAAGGGTAAGGGTTAGGGTTAGGTTTAGGCTTATGGTTAGAGTTAGGGTTAACGTTAGGGGTAGGGTTAGTGTTAGGGTTATGGTTAGGGTTAGGGTTAGGGTTAGGTTTAGTGTAAGGGTAAGGTTTAGAGTTAGGATTGTGGTTAGGTTTAGAGTTAGGGTTACGGTAAGAGTAAGGTTTAGGGTTATGTTTACTGTTACGTTTAGGATTAGGGTAAGGGTTAGGGTTAGAGTTAGGGTTAGGGTAAGGGTTAGGGTTATGGTTAGGGTTAGGGTTAGGGTAAGTGTAAGTGTTAGGGTTTGGATTAGTGTTAGGATTAGGGTTAGGATAAGGGTATGTGTTAGGGTTAAGGTTAGAGTTAGGTTTAGGGTAAGGGTTATGGTTAGTTTTAGGATAAGGGTAAGTTTTAGGGTTAGTGTTAGTGTTAGGTTTAGTGTAAGGGAAAGGTTTAGGGTTAGGGTTAGCGTTAGGTTTAGGTTTAGGGTAAGTGTAAGGGTTAGGGTTAGGAGTAGGGTTAGGGTAAGGGTTAGGTTTAAGGTTAGGGTTAGTTTTAGGATAAGTGTAACAGTTAGGGTTAGGGTTAAGGTTAGTGTTAGGGGCTGGGTTAGGGTTAGGGTTAGGGTTAGGTTTGCGGTTAGGGTTACGTAAGGGTAAGGGTTAGGGTTAGGTTTAGTGTTAGGGTTAGTGTTAGGTGTAGGGTTGTGGTTAGGGTTGGGTTTAGGGTTAGGGTTAAGGTAAGGGTAAGGGTTAGGGTTAGGGTTAGTGTTAGGGTTAAGGTTAGGGTTAGGGTAAGGGTAAGAGTTTGTGTTAGAGTTTGGGTTTGGGTAAGGGTTAGGGGTAAGTTTAGGGTTAGGGTTAGGGTAAGGGTAAGGGTTAGGGTTAGAGTTAGAGCCAGGGTTATTGTTAGGGTAAGGGTTAGGGTTAGTGTTAGGGTTAGGTTTAGGGTTAGGGTTAGGGTTAGTTTTAGGGTAAGAGTAAGGATTAGGGTTAAGTTTCTGGTTAGAGCTATGATTATGGTTAGAGTTAGGGTCAGGGTAAGGGGTACGGTTAGTTTTAGGTTTAGGGTTAGGGTAAGGGTAAGGGTTAGGTTTAGGATTAGGGTTAGGTTTAGGGTTAAGGTTATGGTTATGGTTAGGGTAAGGATAAGGGTTAGGGTTAAGTTTAGGTTTAGGGTTAGGGATAGGGTTAGGGTAAAGGTTAGGTTTAGGGTTATGGTAAGGATAAGGGTTAGGGTTAGGTTTAGGGTTACAGTTAGGGCAAGGGTAAGGGCTAGGTTACGGTTAGGTTTAGGGTTAGGATTAGGGTAAGGGTAAGGTTTAGGGATAGGGTTAGGGTTAGGGTTAAGGTTACGGTTAGCGTTAGGGTAAGATTTAGGGTTAGGGTTAGGGTAACGGTTACGGTTAGGGTTAGGGTTAGGTTTGAGTTAGGATTAGGTTTAGGGTAAGGGTAAGCGGTAGGGTTAGTGTTAGGGTTAAGGTTCTGGTTAGGGTTAGCGTTAGGGTAAGGGTAAGGGTTAGGGTTAGGGTTAAGGTAAGGGTAATGGTTAGGGTTAGTGTTAGGGTTAGGTTTAGGGTAAGGGTAAGGGTAAGGTTTAGGGTTAGGGTTGGGGTTGAGGTTAGGTTTAGAGTTAGGGTTAGGGTTAGGGTAAGGGTAAGGGTTATGGTTAGGATTAGGGTTAGTTTTAGGTTTAGGGTTAGGGTTAGGGGAAGGGTTAGGGTTAGGGTTAAGGTCAGGATTAGGCTTAGTGTTAGGGTAAGGTAAGGGTTAGGTTTAGGGTTAGGGTTAGGGTTAAGGTTGAGGTTAGGATTAGGGTTAGGGTTAGGGTAAGGGTTAGGTTTAGGGTTAGGGTTAGGGTTAAGGTTGAGGTTAGGATTAGGGTTAGGGTTAGGGTAAGGGTTAGGTTTAGGGTTAGGGTTAGGGTTAAGGTTGAGGTTAGGATTAGGGTTAGGGTTAGGGTAAGGGTTAGGGTTAGGGTAAGGGTTAGGATTAGGGTTAGTTTTAGGGTAAGGGTAAGGGTTAGGGTTAGGGTTAGGGTTATGGTTGAGGTTAGGGTTAGAGTTAGAGGAAGGGTTAGGGTAAGGGTTAGGATTAAGGTTAGGGTTAGAGTTAGGGTTAGGGTTAGAGTAAGGGTAAGCTTAGGGTTAGGGTTAGGGTAAGGGTAAGGATTAAGGGTTAGGGTTAATATTAGGGTTAGGTTAAGGGTTAGGGTTAGGGTAAGGGTTAGGGTTTGGATAAGGCTTAGGGTTAGAGTAAGGGTAAGAGTTAGGGTTAGGGTTAGGGTTAGGGTAAGGTTAAGGGTTAGGGTAGGGTTAGGGTTAGGTTTAGGGTTGGGGTTAAGGTTAGGGTTAGGGTTATGGTAAGGGTAAGTGTAAGGGTTAGGGTTAGGGTGAGGGTTATGTTAAGGGTAAGGGTAAGAGTTTAGGGTTAGGCTCTGGGTTAATTTTGAGGTTAGGGTTAAGGTTAGGGTTAGGGTAAGGGTTAGGGTTAGGGTTAGGGTAAAGGTTGGGGTAAGGGTGAGCGTTAGAGTTTGGGTTTGGGTAAGGGTAAGGGTTATGGTTAGGGTTAGGGTTAAGATTGACGTTAGGGTTAGGGTTAGAGTAAGGGTTAGGGTTAGGGTTGGGGTTAGGGTTAGGGTTAGGGTTAAGGTTAGAGTTAGCGTTAGGGTTAGGGTTAAGGTTAGAGTTAGGGTTAGGGTTAGGGTTAGGGTAAGGGTTATGGTTAGGGTTAGAGTTAGGGTTAAGGTTAGGGTTAGGGTGAGGGTATGGCTAAGTATTAGCGTTAGGTTTAGAGTTAGGATTAGCGTAAGGGTTAGGGTTAGGGTTAGAGTTAGGGTAAGGGTAAGGGTTAGGGTTAGGATTAGGGTTAGGGTTAGGGTTAGGGTAAGGGTAAGGGTTAGGTTTAGGTTTAGGGTTAGGGTTAGGGTTAGGGATGGGTTGGGTTAGGGTTAGGGTTTGGGTAAGGAAAAGAGTTAGGGTTAGGGTAGGGTTAAGGTTAGGGTTAGGGTTTGGGTAAGGGTTAGGGTTAGGGTTAGGGTTAGGGTAAGGGGAAGGTTTAGGGTTAGGATTAGGTTTAGGGTTGGGGTTAAGGTGAGGTTTAGGGTTAGGGTAAGTGTAAGGGTTACGTTTGGTTTTGGGTAAGGGTTAGGGTTAGGGTTAGGGTTAGGGTAAGCCTTAGGTTAGGGTTAGGGTTAGGGTTAGAGATAGGGTTAGGTTTAAGGTAAGGTAAGGGTTATGGTTAGAGTTAGGGTTAAGGTTAGGGTTAGGGTTAGCGTTAGGGTAAGGGTAAGGGTTAGGGTTAGGGTTAAGGTAAGGTTAAGGGTTAGGGTTAGTGTTAGGGTTATGGTCAGGGTTAGGGTTAGGGTTAGGTTTAGTGTAAGGGTAAGGTTGAGAGTTAGGTTTGGGGTTATGTTTAGGGTTAGGGTTAGGGTAAGAGTAAGGTTTAGGGTTAGGGTTAGGGTTAGGCTTATGGTTAGAGTTAGGGTTAACGTTAGGGGTAGGGTTAGTGTTAGGGTTATGGTTAGGGTTAGGGTTAGGGTTAGGTTTAGTGTAAGGGTAAGGTTTAGAGTTAGGATTGTGGTTAGGTTTAGAGTTAGGGTTACGGTAAGAGTAAGGTTTAGGGTTATGTTTACTGTTACGTTTAGGATTAGGGTAAGGGTTAGGGTTAGAGTTAGGGTTAGGGTAAGGGTTATGGTTATGGTTAGGGTTAGGGTTAGGGTAAGTGTAAGTGTTAGGGTTAGGATTAGTGTTAGGATTAGGGTTAGGATAAGGGTATGTGTTAGGGTTAAGGTTAGAGTTAGGTTTAGGGTAAGGGTTATGGTTAGTCTTAGGATAAGGGTAAGTTTTAGGGTTAGTGTTAGTGTTAGGTTTAGTGTAAGGGAAAGGTTTAGGGTTAGGGTTAGCGTTAGGTTTAGGTTTAGGGTAAGTGTAAGGGTTAGGGTTAGGAGTAGGGTTAGGGTAAGGGTTAGGTTTAAGGTTAGGGTTAGTTTTAGGATAAGTGTAACAGTTAGGGTTAGGGTTAAGGTTAGTGTTAGGGGCTGGGTTAGGGTTAGGGTTAGGGTTAGGTTTGGGGTTAGGGTTACGTAAGGGTAAGGGTTAGGGTTAGGTTTAGTGTTAGGGTTAGTGTTAGGTGTAGGGTTGTGGTTAGGGTTGGGTTTAGGGTTAGGGTTAAGGTAAGGGTAAGGGTTAGGGTTAGGGTTAGTGTTAGGGTTAAGGTTAGGGTTAGGGTAAGGGTAAGAGTTTGTGTTAGAGTTTGGGTTTGGGTAAGGGTTAGGGGTAAGTTTAGGGTTAGGGTTAGGGTAAGGGTAAGGGTTAGGGTTAGAGTTAGAGCCAGGGTTATTTTTAGGGTAAGGGTTAGGGTTAGTGTTAGGGTTAGGTTTAGGGTTAGGGTTAGGGTTAGTTTTAGGGTAAGAGTAAGGATTAGGGTTAAGTTTCTGGTTAGAGCTATGATTATGGTTAGAGTTAGGGTCAGGGTAAGGGGTACGGTTAGTTTTAGGTTTAGGGTTAGGGTAAGGGTAAGGGTTAGGTTTAGGATTAGGGTTAGGTTTAGGGTTAGGGTTATGGTTATGGTTAGGGTAAGGATAAGGGTTAGGGTTAAGTTTAGGGTTAGGGTTAGGGATAGGGTTAGGGTTAAGGTTAGGTTTAGGGTTATGGTAAGGATAAGGGTTAGGGTTATGTTTAGGGTTACAGTTAGGGCAAGGGTAAGGGCTAGGTTAAGGTTAGGTTTAGGGTTAGGATTAGGGTAAGGGTAAGGTTTAGGGATAGGGTTAGGGTTAGGGTTAAGGTTACGGTTAGCGTTAGGGTAAGATTTAGGGTTAGGGTTAGGGTAACGGTTACGGTTAGGGTTAGGGTTAGGTTTGAGTTACGATTAGGTTTAGGGTAAGGGTAAGCGGTAGGGTTAGTGTTAGGGTTAAGGTTCTGGTTAGGGTTAGCGTTAGGGTAAGGGTAAGGGTTAGGGTTAGGGTTAAGGTAAGGGTAATGGTTAGGGTTAGTGTTAGGGTTAGGTTTAGGGTAAGGGTAAGGGTAAGGTTTAGGGTTAGGGTTGGGGTTGAGGTTAGGTTTAGAGTTAGGGTTAGGGTTAGGGTAAGGGTAAGGGTTATGGTTAGGATTAGGGTTAGTTTTAGGTTTAGGGTTAGGGTTAGGGGAAGGGTTAGGTTTAGGGTTAAGGTCAGGATTAGGCTTAGTGTTAGGGTAAGGTAAGGGTTAGGTTTAGGGTTAGGGTTAGGGTTAAGGTTGAGGTTAGGATTAGGGTTAGGGTTAGGGTAAGGGTTAGGTTTAGGGTTAGGGTTAGGGTTAAGGTTGAGGTTAGGATTAGGGTTAGGGTTAGGGTAAGGGTTAGGGTTAGGGTAAGGGTTAGGATTAGGGTTAGTTTTAGGGTAAGGGTAAGGGTTAGGGTTATGGTTAGGGTTATGGTTGAGGTTAGGGTTAGAGTTAGAGGAAGGGTTAGGGTTAGGGTTAGGGTAAGGGTTAGGATTAGGGTTAGGGTTAGAGTTAGGGTTAGGGTTAGAGTAAGGGTAAGCTTAGGGTTAGGGTTAGGGTAAGGGTAAGGATTAAGGGTTAGGGTTAATATTAGGGTTAGGTTAAGGGTTAGGGTTAGGGTAAGGGTTAGGGTTTGGATAAGGCTTAGGGTTAGAGTAAGGGTAAGAGTTAGGGTTAGGGTTAGGGTTAGGGTAAGGTTAAGGGTTAGGGTAGGGTTAGGGTTAGGTTTAGGGTTGGGGTTAAGGTTAGGGTTAGGGTTATGGTAAGGGTAAGTGTAAGGGTTAGGGTTAGGGTGAGGGTTATGTTAAGGGTAAGGGTAAGAGTTTAGGGTTAGGCTCTGGGTTAATTTTGAGGTTAGGGTTAAGGTTAGGGTTAGGGTAAGGGTTAGGGTTAGGGTTAGGGTAAAGGTTGGGGTAAGGGTGAGCGTTAGAGTTTGGGTTTGGGTAAGGGTAAGGGTTATGGTTAGGGTTAGGGTTAAGATTGACGTTAGGGTTAGGGTTAGAGTAAGGGTTAGGGTTAGGGTTGGGGTTAGGGTTAGGGTTAGGGTTAAGGTTAGAGTTAGCGTTAGGGTTAGGGTTAAGGTTAGAGTTAGGGTTAGGGTTAGGGTTAGGGTAAGGTTAGGGTTAGGGTTAGAGTTAGGGTTAAGGTTAGGGTTAGGGTGAGGGTATGGCTAAGTATTAGCGTTAGGTTTAGAGTTAGGATTAGCGTAAGGGTTAGGGTTAGGGTTAGAGTTAGGGTAAGGGTAAGGGTTAGGGTTAGGATTAGGGTTAGGGTTAGGGTTAGGGTAAGGGTAAGGGTTAGGTTTAGGTTTAGGGTTAGGGTTAGGGTTAGGGATGGGTTGGGTTAGGGTTAGGGTTTGGGTAAGGAAAAGAGTTAGGGTTAGGGTAGGGTTAAGGTTAGGGTTAGGGTTTGGGTAAGGGTTAGGGTTAGGGTTAGGGTTAGGGTAAGGGGAAGGTTTAGGGTTAGGATTAGGTTTAGGGTTGGGGTTAAGGTGAGGTTTAGGGTTAGGGTAAGTGTAAGGGTTACGTTTGGTTTTGGGTAAGGGTTAGGGTTAGGGTTAGGGTTAGGGTAAGCCTTAGGTTAGGGTTAGGGTTAGGGTTAGAGATAGGGTTAGGTTTAAGGTAAGGTAAGGGTTATGGTTAGAGTTAGGGTTTAGGTTAGGGTTAGGGTTAGCGTTAGGGTAAGGGTAAGGGTTAGGGTTAGGGTTAAGGTAAGGTTAAGGGTTAGGGTTAGTGTTAGGGTTATGGTCAGGGTTAGGGTTAGGGTTAGGTTTAGTGTAAGGGTAAGGTTGAGAGTTAGGTTTGGGGTTATGTTTAGGGTTAGGGTTAGGGTAAGAGTAAGGTTTAGGGTTAGGGTTAGGGTTAGGGTTAGGCTTATGGTTAGAGTTAGGGTTAACGTTAGGGGTAGGGATAGTGTTAGGGTTATGGTTAGGGTTAGGGTTAGGGTTAGGTTTAGTGTAAGGGTAAGGTTTAGAGTTAGGATTGTGGTTAGGTTTAGAGTTAGGGTTACGGTAAGAGTAAGGTTTAGGGTTATGTTTACTGTTACGTTTAGGATTAGGGTAAGGGTTAGGGTTAGAGTTAGGGTTAGGGTAAGGGTTATGGTTATGGTTAGGGTTAGGGTTAGGGTAAGTGTAAGTGTTAGGGTTAGGATTAGTGTTAGGATTAGGGTTAGGATAAGGGTATGTGTTAGGGTTAAGGTTAGAGTTAGGTTTAGGGTAAGGGTTATGGTTAGTCTTAGGATAAGGGTAAGTTTTAGGGTTAGTGTTAGTGTTAGGTTTAGTGTAAGGGAAAGGTTTAGGGTTAGGGTTAGCGTTAGGTTTAGGTTTAGGGTAAGTGTAAGGGTTAGGGTTAGGAGTAGGGTTAGGGTAAGGGTTAGGTTTAAGGTTAGGGTTAGTTTTAGGATAAGTGTAACAGTTAGGGTTAGGGTTAAGGTTAGTGTTAGGGGCTGGGTTAGGGTTAGGGTTAGGATTAGGTTTGGGGTTAGGGTTACGTAAGGGTAAGGGTTAGGGTTAGGTTTAGTGTTAGGGTTAGTGTTAGGTGTAGGGTTGTGGTTAGGGTTGGGTTTAGGGTTAGGGTTAAGGTAAGGGTAAGGGTTAGGGTTAGGGTTAGTGTTAGGGTTAAGGTTAGGGTTAGGGTAAGGGTAAGAGTTTGTGTTAGAGTTTGGGTTTGGGTAAGGGTTAGGGGTAAGTTTAGGGTTAGGGTTAGGGTAAGGGTAAGGGTTAGGGTTAGAGTTAGAGCCAGGGTTATTGTTAGGGTAAGGGTTAGGGTTAGTGTTAGGGTTAGGTTTAGGGTTAGGGTTAGGGTTAGTTTTAGGGTAAGAGTAAGGATTAGGGTTAAGTTTCTGGTTAGAGCTATGATTATGGTTAGAGTTAGGGTCAGGGTAAGGGGTACGGTTAGTTTTAGGTTTAGGGTTAGGGTAAGGGTAAGGGTTAGGTTTAGGATTAGGGTTAGGTTTAGGGTTAGGGTTATGGTTATGGTTAGGGTAAGGATAAGGGTTAGGGTTAAGTTTAGGGTTAGGGTTAGGGATAGGGTTAGGGTTAAGGTTAGGTTTAGGGTTATGGTAAGGATAAGGGTTAGGGTTATGTTTAGGGTTACAGTTAGGGCAAGGGTAAGGGCTAGGTTAAGGTTAGGTTTAGGGTTAGGATTAGGGTAAGGGTAAGGTTTAGGGATAGGGTTAGGGTTAGGGTTAAGGTTACGGTTAGCGTTAGGGTAAGATTTAGGGTTAGGGTTAGGGTAACGGTTACGGTTAGGGTTAGGGTTAGGTTTGAGTTAGGATTAGGTTTAGGGTAAGGGTAAGCGGTAGGGTTAGTGTTAGGGTTAAGGTTCTGGTTAGGGTTAGCGTTAGGGTAAGGGTAAGGGTTAGGGTTAGGGTTAAGGTAAGGGTAATGGTTAGGGTTAGTGTTAGGGTTAGGTTTAGGGTAAGGGTAAGGTTTAGGGTTAGGGTTGGGGTTGAGGTTAGGTTTAGAGTTAGGGTTAGGGTTAGGGTAAGGGTAAGGGTTATGGTTAGGATTAGGGTTAGTTTTAGGTTTAGGGTTAGGGTTAGGGGAAGGGTTAGGTTTAGGGTTAAGGTCAGGATTAGGCTTAGTGTTAGGGTAAGGTAAGGGTTAGGTTTAGGGTTAGGGTTAGGGTTAAGGTTGAGGTTAGGATTAGGGTTAGGGTTAGGGTAAGGGTTAGGTTTAGGGTTAGGGTTAGGGTTAAGGTTGAGGTTAGGATTAGGGTTAGGGTTAGGGTAAGGGTTAGGGTTAGGGTAAGGGTTAGGATTAGGGTTAGTTTTAGGGTAAGGGTAAGGGTTAGGGTTATGGTTAGGGTTATGGTTGAGGTTAGGGTTAGAGTTAGAGGAAGGGTTAGGGTTAGGGTTAGGGTAAGGGTTAGGATTAGGGTTAGGGTTAGAGTTAGGGTTAGGGTTAGAGTAAGGGTAAGCTTAGGGTTAGGGTTAGGGTAAGGGTAAGGATTAAGGGTTAGGGTTAATATTAGGGTTAGGTTAAGGGTTAGGGTTAGGGTAAGGGTTAGGGTTTGGATAAGGCTTAGGGTTAGAGTAAGGGTAAGAGTTAGGGTTAGGGTTAGGGTTAGGGTAAGGTTAAGGGTTAGGGTAGGGTTAGGGTTAGGTTTAGGGTTGGGGTTAAGGTTAGGGTTAGGGTTATGGTAAGGGTAAGTGTAAGGGTTAGGGTTAGGGTGAGGGTTATGTTAAGGGTAAGGGTAAGAGTTTAGGGTTAGGCTCTGGGTTAATTTTGAGGTTAGGGTTAAGGTTAGGGTTAGGGTAAGGGTTAGGGTTAGGGTTAGGGTAAAGGTTGGGGTAAGGGTGAGCGTTAGAGTTTGGGTTTCGGTAAGGGTAAGGGTTATGGTTAGGGTTAGGGTTAAGATTGACGTTAGGGTTAGGGTTAGAGTAAGGGTTAGGGTTAGGGTTGGGGTTAGGGTTAGGGTTAGGGTTAAGGTTAGAGTTAGCGTTAGGGTTAGGGTTAAGGTTAGAGTTAGGGTTAGGGTTAGGGTTAGGGTAAGGGTTAGGGTTAGGGTTAGAGTTAGGGTTAAGGTTAGGGTTAGGGTGAGGGTATGGCTAAGTATTAGCGTTAGGTTTAGAGTTAGGATTAGCGTAAGGGTTAGGGTTAGGGTTAGAGTTAGGGTAAGGGTAAGGGTTAGGGTTAGGATTAGGGTTAGGGTTAGGGTTAGGGTAAGGGTAAGGGTTAGGTTTAGGTTTAGGGTTAGGGTTAGGGTTAGGGATGGGTTGGGTTAGGGTTAGGGTTTGGGTAAGGAAAAGAGTTAGGGTTAGGGTAGGGTTAAGGTTAGGGTTAGGGTTTGGGTAAGGGTTAGGGTTAGGGTTAGGGTAAGGGGAAGGTTTAGGGTTAGGATTAGGTTTAGGGTTGGGGTTAAGGTGAGGTTTAGGGTTAGGGTAAGTGTAAGGGTTACGTTTGGTTTTGGGTAAGGGTTAGGGTTAGGGTTAGGGTTAGGATAAGCCTTAGGTTAGGGTTAGGGTTAGGGTTAGAGATAGGGTTAGGTTTAAGGTAAGGTAAGGGTTATGGTTAGAGTTAGGGTTAAGGTTAGGGTTAGGGTTAGCGTTAGGGTAAGGGTAAGGGTTAGGGTTAGGGTTAAGGTAAGGTTAAGGGTTAGGGTTAGTGTTAGGGTTATGGTCAGGGTTAGGGTTAGGGTTAGGTTTAGTGTAAGGGTAAGGTTGAGAGTTAGGTTTGGGGTTATGTTTAGGGTTAGGGTTAGGGTAAGAGTAAGGTTTAGGGTTAGGGTTAGGGTTAGGGTTAGGCTTATGGTTAGAGTTAGGGTTAACGTTAGGGGTAGGGTTAGTGTTAGGGTTATGGTTAGGGTTAGGGTTAGGGTTAGGTTTAGTGTAAGGGTAAGGTTTAGAGTTAGGATTGTGGTTAGGTTTAGAGTTAGGGTTACGGTAAGAGTAAGGTTTAGGGTTATGTTTACTGTTACGTTTAGGATTAGGGTAAGGGTTAGGGTTAGAGTTAGGGTTAGGGTAAGGGTTAGGGTTATGGTTAGGGTTAGGGTTAGGGTAAGTGTAAGTGTTAGGGTTAGGATTAGTGTTAGGATTAGGGTTAGGATAAGGGTATGTGTTAGGGTTAAGGTTAGAGTTAGGTTTAGGGTAAGGGTTATGGTTAGTCTTAGGATAAGGGTAAGTTTTAGGGTTAGTGTTAGTGTTAGGTTTAGTGTAAGGGAAAGGTTTAGGGTTAGGGTTAGCGTTAGGTTTAGGTTTAGGGTAAGTGTAAGGGTTAGGGTTAGGAGTAGGGTTAGGGTAAGGGTTAGGTTTAAGGTTAGGGTTAGTTTTAGGATAAGTGTAACAGTTAGGGTTAGGGTTAAGGTTAGTGTTAGGGGCTGGGTTAGGGTTAGGGTTAGGGTTAGGTTTGGGGTTAGGGTTACGTAAGGGTAAGGGTTAGGGTTAGGTTTAGTGTTAGGGTTAGTGTTAGGTGTAGGGTTGTGGTTAGGGTTGGGTTTAGGGTTAGGGTTAAGGTAAGGGTAAGGGTTAGGGTTAGGGTTAGTGTTAGGGTTAAGGTTAGGGTTAGGGTAAGGGTAAGAGTTTGTGTTAGAGTTTGGGTTTGGGTAAGGGTTAGGGGTAAGTTTAGGGTTAGGGTTAGGGTAAGGGTAAGGGTTAGGGTTAGAGTTAGAGCCAGGGTTATTGTTAGGGTAAGGGTTAGGGTTAGTGTTAGGGTTAGGTTTAGGGTTAGGGTTAGGGTTAGTTTTAGGGTAAGAGTAAGGATTAGGGTTAAGTTTCTGGTTAGAGCTATGATTATGGTTAGAGTTAGGGTCAGGGTAAGGGGTACGGTTAGTTTTAGGTTTAGGGTTAGGGTAAGGGTAAGGGTTAGGTTTAGGATTAGGGTTAGGTTTAGGGTTAGGGTTATGGTTATGGTTAGGGTAAGGATAAGGGTTAGGGTTAAGTTTAGGGTTAGGGTTAGGGATAGGGTTAGGGTTAAGGTTAGGTTTAGGGTTATGGTAAGGATAAGGGTTAGGGTTATGTTTAGGGTTACAGTTAGGGCAAGGGTAAGGGCTAGGTTAAGGTTAGGTTTAGGGTTAGGATTAGGGTAAGGGTAAGGTTTAGGGATAGGGTTAGGGTTAGGGTTAAGGTTACGGTTAGTGTTAGGGTAAGATTTAGGGTTAGGGTTAGGGTAACGGTTACGGTTAGGGTTAGGGTTAGGTTTGAGTTACGATTAGGTTTAGGGTAAGGGTAAGCGGTAGGGTTAGTGTTAGGGTTAAGGTTCTGGTTAGGGTTAGCGTTAGGGTAAGGGTAAGGGTTAGGGTTAGGGTTAAGGTAAGGGTAATGGTTAGGGTTAGTGTTAGGGTTAGGTTTAGGGTAAGGGTAAGGGTAAGGTTTAGGGCTAGGGTTGGGGTTGAGGTTAGGTTTAGAGTTAGGGTTAGGGTTAGGGTAAGGGTAAGGGTTATGGTTAGGATTAGGGTTAGTTTTAGGTTTAGGGTTAGGGTTAGGGGAAGGGTTAGGGTTAGGGTTAAGGTCAGGATTAGGCTTAGTGTTAGGGTAAGGTAAGGGTTAGGTTTAGGGTTAGGGTTAGGGTTAAGGTTGAGGTTAGGATTAGGGTTAGGGTTAGGGTAAGGGTTAGGTTTAGGGTTAGGGTTAGGGTTAAGGTTGAGGTTAGGATTAGGGTTAGGGTTAGGGTAAGGGTTAGGGTTAGGGTAAGGGTTAGGATTAGGGTTAGTTTTAGGGTAAGGGTAAGGGTTAGGGTTATGGTTAGGGTTATGGTTGAGGTTAGGGTTAGAGTTAGAGGAAGGGTTAGGGTTAGGGTTAGGGTAAGGGTTAGGATTAGGGTTAGGGTTAGAGTTAGGGTTAGGGTTAGAGTAAGGGTAAGCTTAGGGTTAGGGTTAGGGTAAGGGTAAGGATTAAGGGTTAGGGTTAATATTAGGGTTAGGTTAAGGGTTAGGGTTAGGGTAAGGGTTAGGGTTTGGATAAGGCTTAGGGTTAGAGTAAGGGTAAGAGTTAGGGTTAGGGTTAGGGTTAGGGTAAGGTTAAGGGTTAGGGTAGGGTTAGGGTTAGGTTTAGGGTTGGGGTTAAGGTTAGGGTTAGGGTTATGGTAAGGGTAAGTGTAAGGGTTAGGGTTAGGGTGAGGGTTATGTTAAGGGTAAGGGTAAGAGTTTAGGGTTAGGCTCTGGGTTAATTTTGAGGTTAGGGTTAAGGTTAGGGTTAGGGTAAGGGTTAGGGTTAGGGTTAGGGTAAAGGTTGGGGTAAGGGTGAGCGTTAGAGTTTGGGTTTGGGTAAAGGTAAGGGTTATGGTTAGGGTTAGGGTTAAGATTGACGTTAGGGTTAGGGTTAGAGTAAGGGTTAGGGTTAGGGTTGGGGTTAGGGTTAGGGTTAGGGTTAAGGTTAGAGTTAGCGTTAGGGTTAGGGTTAAGGTTAGAGTTAGGGTTAGGGTTAGGGTTAGGGTAAGGGTTAGGGTTAGGGTTAGAGTTAGGGTTAAGGTTAGGGTTAGGGTGAGGGTATGGCTAAGTATTAGCGTTAGGTTTAGAGTTAGGATTAGCGTAAGGGTTAGGGTTAGGGTTAGAGTTAGGGTAAGGGTAAGGGTTAGGGTTAGGATTAGGGTTAGGGTTAGGGTTAGGGTAAGGTAAGGGTTAGGTTTAGGTTTAGGGTTAGGGTTAGGGTTAGGGATGGGTTGGGTTAGGGTTAGGGTTTGGGTAAGGAAAAGAGTTAGGGTTAGGGTAGGGTTAAGGTTAGGGTTAGGGTTTGGGTAAGGGTTAGGGTTAGGGTTAGGGTTAGGGTAAGGGGAAGGTTTAGGGTTAGGATTAGGTTTAGGGTTGGGGTTAAGGTGAGGTTTAGGGTTAGGGTAAGTGTAAGGGTTACGTTTGGTTTTGGGTAAGGGTTAGGGTTAGGGTTAGGGTTAGGATAAGCCTTAGGTTAGGGTTAGGGTTAGGGTTAGGGTTAGAGATAGGGTTAGGTTTAAGGTAAGGTAAGGGTTATGGTTAGAGTTAGGGTTAAGGTTAGGGTTAGGGTTAGCGTTAGGGTAAGGGTAAGGGTTAGGGTTAGGGTTAAGGTAAGGTTAAGGGTTAGGGTTAGTGTTAGGGTTATGGTCAGGGTTAGGGTTAGGGTTAGGTTTAGTGTAAGGGTAAGGTTGAGAGTTAGGTTTGGGGTTATGTTTAGGGTTAGGGTTAGGGTAAGAGTAAGGTTTAGGGTTAGGGTTAGGGTTAGGGTTAGGCTTATGGTTAGAGTTAGGGTTAACGTTAGGGGTAGGGTTAGTGTTAGGGTTATGGTTAGGGTTAGGGTTAGGGTTAGGTTTAGTGTAAGGGTAAGGTTTAGAGTTAGGATTGTGGTTAGGTTTAGAGTTAGGGTTACGGTAAGAGTAAGGTTTAGGGTTATGTTTACTGTTACGTTTAGGATTAGGGTAAGGGTTAGGGTTAGAGTTAGGGTTAGGGTAAGGGTTAGGGTTATGGTTAGGGTTAGGGTTAGGGTAAGTGTAAGTGTTAGGGTTAGGATTAGTGTTAGGATTAGGGTTAGGATAAGGGTATGTGTTAGGGTTAAGGTTAGAGTTAGGTTTAGGGTAAGGGTTATGGTTAGTCTTAGGATAAGGGTAAGTTTTAGGGTTAGTGTTAGTGTTAGGTTTAGTGTAAGGGAAAGGTTTAGGGTTAGGGTTAGCGTTAGGTTTAGGTTTAGGGTAAGTGTAAGGGTTAGGGTTAGGAGTAGGGTTAGGGTAAGGGTTAGGTTTAAGGTTAGGGTTAGTTTTAGGATAAGTGTAACAGTTAGGGTTAGGGTTAAGGTTAGTGTTAGGGGCTGGGTTAGGGTTAGGGTTAGGATTAGGTTTGGGGTTAGGGTTACGTAAGGGTAAGGGTTAGGGTTAGGTTTAGTGTTAGGGTTAGTGTTAGGTGTAGGGTTGTGGTTAGGGTTGGGTTTAGGGTTAGGGTTAAGGTAAGGGTAAGGGTTAGGGTTAGGGTTAGTGTTAGGGTTAAGGTTAGGGTTAGGGTAAGGGTAAGAGTTTGTGTTAGAGTTTGGGTTTGGGTAAGGGTTAGGGGTAAGTTTAGGGTTAGGGTTAGGGTAAGGGTAAGGGTTAGGGTTAGAGTTAGAGCCAGGGTTATTGTTAGGGTAAGGGTTAGGGTTAGTGTTAGGGTTAGGTTTAGGTTTAGGGTTAGGGTTAGTTTTAGGGTAAGAGTAAGGATTAGGGTTAAGTTTCTGGTTAGAGCTATGATTATGGTTAGAGTTAGGGTCAGGGTAAGGGGTACGGTTAGTTTTAGGTTTAGGGTTAGGGTAAGGGTAAGGGTTAGGTTTAGGATTAGGGTTAGGTTTAGGGTTAGGGTTATGGTTATGGTTAGGGTAAGGATAAGGGTTAGGGTTAAGTTTAGGGTTAGGGTTAGGGATAGGGTTAGGGTTAAGGTTAGGTTTAGGGTTATGGTAAGGATAAGGGTTAGGGTTAGGTTTAGGGTTACAGTTAGGGCAAGGGTAAGGGCTAGGTTACGGTTAGGTTTAGGGTTAGGATTAGGGTAAGGGTAAGGTTTAGGGATAGGGTTAGGGTTAGGGTTAAGGTTACGGTTAGCGTTAGGGTAAGATTTAGGGTTAGGGTTAGGGTAACGGTTACGGTTAGGGTTAGGGTTAGGTTTGAGTTACGATTAGGTTTAGGGTAAGGGTAAGCGGTAGGGTTAGTGTTAGGGTTAAGGTTCTGGTTAGGGTTAGCGTTAGGGTAAGGGTAAGGGTTAGGGTTAGGGTTAAGGTAAGGGTAATGGTTAGGGTTAGTGTTAGGGTTAGGTTTAGGGTAAGGGTAAGGGTAAGGTTTAGGGTTAGGGTTGGGGTTGAGGTTAGGTTTAGAGTTAGGGTTAGGGTTAGGGTAAGGGTAAGGGTTATGGTTAGGATTAGGGTTAGTTTTAGGTTTAGGGTTAGGGTTAGGGGAAGGGTTAGGGTTAGGGTTAAGGTCAGGATTAGGCTTAGTGTTAGGGTAAGGTAAGGGTTAGGTTTAGGGTTAGGGTTAGGGTTAAGGTTGAGGTTAGGATTAGGGTTAGGGTTAGGGTAAGGGTTAGGTTTAGGGTTAGGGTTAGGGTTAAGGTTGAGGTTAGGATTAGGGTTAGGGTTAGGGTAAGGGTTAGGGTTAGGGTAAGGGTTAGGATTAGGGTTAGTTTTAGGGTAAGGGTAAGGGTTAGGGTTATGGTTAGGGTTATGGTTGAGGTTAGGGTTAGAGTTAGAGGAAGGGTTAGGGTTAGGGTTAGGGTAAGGGTTAGGATTAGGGTTAGGGTTAGAGTTAGGGTTAGGGTTAGAGTAAGGGTAAGCTTAGGGTTAGGGTTAGGGTAAGGGTAAGGATTAAGGGTTAGGGTTAATATTAGGGTTAGGTTAAGGGTTAGGGTTAGGGTAAGGGTTAGGGTTTGGATAAGGCTTAGGGTTAGAGTAAGGGTAAGAGTTAGGGTTAGGGTTAGGGTTAGGGTAAGGTTAAGGGTTAGGGTAGGGTTAGGGTTAGGGTAAAGGTTGGGGTAAGGGTGAGCGTTAGAGTTTGGGTTTGGGTAAGGGTAAGGGTTATGGTTAGGGTTAGGGTTAAGATTGACGTTAGGGTTAGGGTTAGAGTAAGGGTTAGGGTTAGGGTTGGGGTTAGGGTTAGGGTTAGGGTTAAGGTTAGAGTTAGCGTTAGGGTTAGGGTTAAGGTTAGAGTTAGGGTTAGGGTTAGGGTTAGGGTAAGGGTTAGGGTTAGGGTTAGAGTTAGGGTTAAGGTTAGGGTTAGGGTGAGGGTATGGCTAAGTATTAGCGTTAGGTTTAGAGTTAGGATTAGCGTAAGGGTTAGGGTTAGGGTTAGAGTTAGGGTAAGGGTAAGGGTTAGGGTTAGGATTAGGGTTAGGGTTAGGGTTAGGGTAAGGGTAAGGGTTAGGTTTAGGTTTAGGGTTAGGGTTAGGGTTAGGGATGGGTTGGGTTAGGGTTAGGGTTTGGGTAAGGAAAAGAGTTAGGGTTAGGGTAGGGTTAAGGTTAGGGTTAGGGTTTGGGTAAGGGTTAGGGTTAGGGTTAGGGTTAGGGTAAGGGGAAGGTTTAGGGTTAGGATTAGGTTTAGGGTTGGGGTTAAGGTGAGGTTTAGGGTTAGGGTAAGTGTAAGGGTTACGTTTGGTTTTGGGTAAGGGTTAGGGTTAGGGTTAGGGTTAGGATAAGCCTTAGGTTAGGGTTAGGGTTAGGGTTAGAGATAGGGTTAGGTTTAAGGTAAGGTAAGGGTTATGGTTAGAGTTAGGGTTAAGGTTAGGGTTAGGGTTAGCGTTAGGGTAAGGGTAAGGGTTAGGGTTAGGGTTAAGGTAAGGTTAAGGGTTAGGGTTAGTGTTAGGGTTATGGTCAGGGTTAGGGTTAGGGTTAGGTTTAGTGTAAGGGTAAGGTTGAGAGTTAGGTTTGGGGTTATGTTTAGGGTTAGGGTTAGGGTAAGAGTAAGGTTTAGGGTTAGGGTTAGGGTTAGGGTTAGGCTTATGGTTAGAGTTAGGGTTAACGTTAGGGGTAGGGTTAGTGTTAGGGTTATGGTTAGGGTTAGGGTTAGGGTTAGGTTTAGTGTAAGGGTAAGGTTTAGAGTTAGGATTGTGGTTAGGTTTAGAGTTAGGGTTACGGTAAGAGTAAGGTTTAGGGTTATGTTTACTGTTACGTTTAGGATTAGGGTAAGGGTTAGGGTTAGAGTTAGGGTTAGGGTAAGGGTTAGGGTTATGGTTAGGGTTAGGGTTAGGGTAAGTGTAAGTGTTAGGGTTAGGATTAGGGTTAGGATAAGGGTATGTGTTAGGGTTAAGGTTAGAGTTAGGTTTAGGGTAAGGGTTATGGTTAGTCTTAGGATAAGGGTAAGTTTTAGGGTTAGTGTTAGTGTTAGGTTTAGTGTAAGGGAAAGGTTTAGGGTTAGGGTTAGCGTTAGGTTTAGGTTTAGGGTAAGTGTAAGGGTTAGGGTTAGGAGTAGGGTTAGGGTAAGGGTTAGGTTTAAGGTTAGGGTTAGTTTTAGGATAAGTGTAACAGTTAGGGTTAGGGTTAAGGTTAGTGTTAGGGGCTGGGTTAGGGTTAGGGTTAGGATTAGGTTTGGGGTTAGGGTTACGTAAGGGTAAGGGTTAGGGTTAGGTTTAGTGTTAGGGTTAGTGTTAGGTGTAGGGTTGTGGTTAGGGTTGGGTTTAGGGTTAGGGTTAAGGTAAGGGTAAGGGTTAGGGTTAGGGTTAGTGTTAGGGTTAAGGTTAGGGTTAGGGTAAGGGTAAGAGTTTGTGTTAGAGTTTGGGTTTGGGTAAGGGTTAGGGGTAAGTTTAGGGTTAGGGTTAGGGTAAGGGTAAGGGTTAGGGTTAGAGTTAGAGCCAGGGTTATTGTTAGGGTAAGGGTTAGGGTTAGTGTTAGGGTTAGGTTTAGGGTTAGGGTTAGGGTTAGTTTTAGGGTAAGAGTAAGGATTAGGGTTAAGTTTCTGGTTAGAGCTATGATTATGGTTAGAGTTAGGGTCAGGGTAAGGGGTACGGTTAGTTTTAGGTTTAGGGTTAGGGTAAGGGTAAGGGTTAGGTTTAGGATTAGGGTTAGGTTTAGGGTTAGGGTTATGGTTATGGTTAGGGTAAGGATAAGGGTTAGGGTTAAGTTTAGGGTTAGGGTTAGGGATAGGGTTAGGGTTAAGTTTAGGTTTAGGGTTATGGTAAGGATAAGGGTTAGGGTTAGGTTTAGGGTTACAGTTAGGGCAAGGGTAAGGGCTAGGTTATGGTTAGGTTTAGGGTTAGGATTAGGGTAAGGGTAAGGTTTAGGGATAGGGTTAGGGTTAGGGTTAAGGTTACGGTTAGCGTTAGGGTAAGATTTAGGGTTAGGGTTAGGGTAACGGTTACGGTTAGGGTTAGGGTTAGGTTTGAGTTACGATTAGGTTTAGGGTAAGGGTAAGCGGTAGGGTTAGTGTTAGGGTTAAGGTTCTGGTTAGGGTTAGCGTTAGGGTAAGGGTAAGGGTTAGGGTTAGGGTTAAGGTAAGGGTAATGGTTAGGGTTAGTGTTAGGGTTAGGTTTAGGGTAAGGGTAAGGGTAAGGTTTAGGGTTAGGGTTGGGGTTGAGGTTAGGTTTAGAGTTAGGGTTAGGGTTAGGGTAAGGGTAAGGGTTATGGTTAGGATTAGGGTTAGTTTTAGGTTTAGGGTTAGGGTTAGGGGAAGGGTTAGGGTTAGGGTTAAGGTCAGGATTAGGCTTAGTGTTAGGGTAAGGTAAGGGTTAGGTTTAGGGTTAGGGTTAGGGTTAAGGTTGAGGTTAGGATTAGGGTTAGGGTTAGGGTAAGGGTTAGGTTTAGGGTTAGGGTTAGGGTTAAGGTTGAGGTTAGGATTAGGGTTAGGGTTAGGGTAAGGGTTAGGGTTAGGGTAAGGGTTAGGATTAGGGTTAGTTTTAGGGTAAGGGTAAGGGTTAGGGTTATGGTTAGGGTTATGGTTGAGGTTAGGGTTAGAGTTAGAGGAAGGGTTAGGGTTAGGGTTAGGGTAAGGGTTAGGATTAGGGTTAGGGTTAGAGTTAGGGTTAGGGTTAGAGTAAGGGTAAGCTTAGGGTTAGGGTTAGGGTAAGGGTAAGGATTAAGGGTTAGGGTTAATATTAGGGTTAGGTTAAGGGTTAGGGTTAGGGTAAGGGTTAGGGTTTGGATAAGGCTTAGGGTTAGAGTAAGGGTAAGAGTTAGGGTTAGGGTTAGGGTTAGGGTAAGGTTAAGGGTTAGGGTAGGGTTAGGGTTAGGTTTAGGGTTGGGGTTAAGGTTAGGGTTAGGGTTATGGTAAGGGTAAGTGTAAGGGTTAGGGTTAGGGTGAGGGTTATGTTAAGGGTAAGGGTAAGAGTTTAGGGTTAGGCTCTGGGTTAATTTTGAGGTTAGGGTTAAGGTTAGGGTTAGGGTAAGGGTTAGGGTTAGGGTTAGGGTAAAGGTTGGGGTAAGGGTGAGCGTTAGAGTTTGGGTTTGGGTAAGGGTAAGGGTTATGGTTAGGGTTAGGGTTAAGATTGACGTTAGGGTTAGGGTTAGAGTAAGGGTTAGGGTTAGGGTTGGGGTTAGGGTTAGGGTTAGGGTTAAGGTTAGAGTTAGCGTTAGGGTTAGGGTTAAGGTTAGAGTTAGGGTTAGGGTTAGGGTTAGGGTAAGGGTTAGGGTTAGGGTTAGAGTTAGGGTTAAGGTTAGGGTGAGGGTGAGGGTATGGCTAAGTATTAGCGTTAGGTTTAGAGTTAGGATTAGCGTAAGGGTTAGGGTTAGGGTTAGAGTTAGGGTAAGGGTAAGGGTTAGGGTTAGGATTAGGGTTAGGGTTAGGGTTAGGGTAAGGGTAAGGGTTAGGTTTAGGTTTAGGGTTAGGGTTAGGGTTAGGGATGGGTTGGGTTAGGGTTAGGGTTTGGGTAAGGAAAAGAGTTAGGGTTAGGGTAGGGTTAAGGTTAGGGTTAGGGTTTGGGTAAGGGTTAGGGTTAGGGTTAGGGTTAGGGTAAGGGGAAGGTTTAGGGTTAGGATTAGGTTTAGGGTTGGGGTTAAGGTGAGGTTTAGGGTTAGGGTAAGTGTAAGGGTTACGTTTGGTTTTGGGTAAGGGTTAGGGTTAGGGTTAGGGTTAGGATAAGCCTTAGGTTAGGGTTAGGGTTAGGGTTAGAGATAGGGTTAGGTTTAAGGTAAGGTAAGGGTTATGGTTAGAGTTAGGGTTAAGGTTAGGGTTAGGGTTAGCGTTAGGGTAAGGGTAAGGGTTAGGGTTAGGGTTAAGGTAAGGTTAAGGGTTAGGGTTAGTGTTAGGGTTATGGTCAGGGTTAGGGTTAGGGTTAGGTTTAGTGTAAGGGTAAGGTTGAGAGTTAGGTTTGGGGTTATGTTTAGGGTTAGGGTTAGGGTAAGAGTAAGGTTTAGGGTTAGGGTTAGGGTTAGGGTTAGGCTTATGGTTAGAGTTAGGGTTAACGTTAGGGGTAGGGTTAGTGTTAGGGTTATGGTTAGGGTTAGGGTTAGGGTTAGGTTTAGTGTAAGGGTAAGGTTTAGAGTTAGGATTGTGGTTAGGTTTAGAGTTAGGGTTACGGTAAGAGTAAGGTTTAGGGTTATGTTTACTGTTACGTTTAGGATTAGGGTAAGGGTTAGGGTTAGAGTTAGGGTTAGGGTAAGGGTTAGGGTTATGGTTAGGGTTAGGGTTAGGGTAAGTGTAAGTGTTAGGGTTAGGATTAGTGTTAGGATTAGGGTTAGGATAAGGGTATGTGTTAGGGTTAAGGTTAGAGTTAGGTTTAGGGTAAGGGTTATGGTTAGTCTTAGGATAAGGGTAAGTTTTAGGGTTAATGTTAGTGTTAGGTTTAGTGTAAGGGAAAGGTTTAGGGTTAGGGTTAGCGTTAGGTTTAGGTTTAGGGTAAGTGTAAGGGTTAGGGTTAGGAGTAGGGTTAGGGTAAGGGTTAGGTTTAAGGTTAGGGTTAGTTTTAGGATAAGTGTAACAGTTAGGGTTAGGGTTAAGGTTAGTGTTAGGGGCTGGGTTAGGGTTAGGGTTAGGATTAGGTTTGGGGTTAGGGTTACGTAAGGGTAAGGGTTAGGGTTAGGTTTAGTGTTAGGGTTAGTGTTAGGTGTAGGGTTGTGGTTAGGGTTGGGTTTAGGGTTAGGGTTAAGGTAAGGGTAAGGGTTAGGGTTAGGGTTAGTGTTAGGGTTAAGGTTAGGGTTAGGGTAAGGGTAAGAGTTTGTGTTAGAGTTTGGGTTTGGGTAAGGGTTAGGGGTAAGTTTAGGGTTAGGGTTAGGGTAAGGGTAAGGGTTAGGGTTAGAGTTAGAGCCAGGGTTATTGTTAGGGTAAGGGTTAGGGTTAGTGTTAGGGTTAGGTTTAGGGTTAGGGTTAGGGTTAGTTTTAGGGTAAGAGTAAGGATTAGGGTTAAGTTTCTGGTTAGAGCTATGATTATGGTTAGAGTTAGGGTCAGGGTAAGGGGTACGGTTAGTTTTAGGTTTAGGGTTAGGGTAAGGGTAAGGGTTAGGTTTAGGATTAGGGTTAGGTTTAGGGTTAGGGTTATGGTTATGGTTAGGGTAAGGATAAGGGTTAGGGTTAAGTTTAGGGTTAGGGTTAGGGATAGGGTTAGGGTTAAGGTTAGGTTTAGGGTTATGGTAAGGATAAGGGTTAGAGTTAGGTTTAGGGTTACAGTTAGGGCAAGGGTAAGGGCTAGGTTACGGTTAGGTTTAGGGTTAGGATTAGGGTAAGGGTAAGGTTTAGGGATAGGGTTAGGGTTAGGGTTAAGGTTACGGTTAGCGTTAGGGTAAGATTTAGGGTTAGGGTTAGGGTAACGGTTACGGTTAGGGTTAGGGTTAGGTTTGAGTTACGATTAGGTTTAGGGTAAGGGTAAGCGGTAGGGTTAGTGTTAGGGTTAAGGTTCTGGTTAGGGTTAGCGTTAGGGTAAGGGTAAGGGTTAGGGTTAGGGTTAAGGTAAGGGTAATGGTTAGGGTTAGTGTTAGGGTTAGGTTTAGGGTAAGGGTAAGGTTTAGGGTTAGGATTGGGGTTAGGGGAAGGGTTAGGGTTAGGGTTAAGGTCAGGATTAGGCTTAGTGTTAGGGTAAGGTAAGGGTTAGGTTTAGGGTTAGGGTTAGGGTTAAGGTTGAGGTTAGGATTAGGGTTAGGGTTAGGGTAAGGGTTAGGTTTAGGGTTAGGGTTAGGGTTAAGGTTGAGGTTAGGATTAGGGTTAGGGTTAGGGTAAGGGTTAGGGTTAGGGTAAGGGTTAGGATTAGGGTTAGTTTTAGGGTAAGGGTAAGGGTTAGGGTTATGTTTAGGGTTATGGTTGAGGTTAGGGTTAGAGTTAGAGGAAGGGTTAGGGTTAGGGTTAGGGTAAGGGTTAGGATTAGGGTTAGGGTTAGAGTTAGGGTTAGGGTTACAGTAAGGGTAAGCTTAGGGTTAGGGTTAGGGTAAGGGTAAGGATTAAGGGTTAGGGTTAATATTAGGGTTAGGTTAAGGGTTAGGGTTAGGGTAAGGGTTAGGGTTTGGATAAGGCTTAGGGTTAGAGTAAGGGTAAGAGTTAGGGTTAGGGTTAGGGTTAGGGTAAGGTTAAGGGTTAGGGTAGGGTTAGGGTTAGGTTTAGGGTTGGGGTTAAGGTTAGGGTTAGGGTTATGGTAAGGGTAAGTGTAAGGGTTAGGGTTAGGGTGAGGGTTATGTTAAGGGTAAGGGTAAGAGTTTAGGGTTAGGCTCTGGGTTAATTTTGAGGTTAGGGTTAAGGTTAGGGTTAGGGTAAGGGTTAGGGTTAGGGTTAGGGTAAAGGTTGGGGTAAGGGTGAGCGTTAGAGTTTGGGTTTGGGTAAGGGTAAGGGTTATGGTTAGGGTTAGGGTTAAGATTGACGTTAGGGTTAGGGTTAGAGTAAGGGTTAGGGTTAGGGTTGGGGTTAGGGTTAGGGTTAGGGTTAAGGTTAGAGTTAGCGTTAGGGTTAGGGTTAAGGTTAGAGTTAGGGTTAGGGTTAGGGTTAGGGTAAGGGTTAGGGTTAGGGTTAGAGTTAGGGTTAAGGTTAGGGTTAGGGTGAGGGTATGGCTAAGTATTAGCGTTAGGTTTAGAGTTAGGATTAGCGTAAGGGTTAGGGTTAGGGTTAGAGTTAGGGTAAGGGTAAGGGTTAGGGTTAGGATTAGGGTTAGGGTTAGGGTTAGGGTAAGGGTAAGGGTTAGGTTTAGGTTTAGGGTTAGGGTTAGGGTTAGGGATGGGTTGGGTTAGGGTTAGGGTTTGGGTAAGGAAAAGAGTTAGGGTTAGGGTAGGGTTAAGGTTAGGGTTAGGGTTTGGGTAAGGGTTAGGGTTAGGGTTAGGGTTAGGGTAAGGGGAAGGTTTAGGGTTAGGATTAGGTTTAGGGTTGGGGTTAAGGTGAGGTTTAGGGTTAGGGTAAGTGTAAGGGTTACGTTTGGTTTTGGGTAAGGGTTAGGGTTAGGGTTAGGGTTAGGATAAGCCTTAGGTTAGGGTTAGGGTTAGGGTTAGAGATAGGGTTAGGTTTAAGGTAAGGTAAGGGTTATGGTTAGAGTTAGGGTTAAGGTTAGGGTTAGGGTTAGCGTTAGGGTAAGGGTAAGGGTTAGGGTTAGGGTTAAGGTAAGGTTAAGGGTTAGGGTTAGTGTTAGGGTTATGGTCAGGGTTAGGGTTAGGGTTAGGTTTAGTGTAAGGGTAAGGTTGAGAGTTAGGTTTGGGGTTATGTTTAGGGTTAGGGTTAGGGTAAGAGTAAGGTTTAGGGTTAGGGTTAGGGTTAGGGTTAGGCTTATGGTTAGAGTTAGGGTTAACGTTAGGGGTAGGGTTAGTGTTAGGGTTATGGTTAGGGTTAGGGTTAGGGTTAGGTTTAGTGTAAGGGTAAGGTTTAGAGTTAGGATTGTGGTTAGGTTTAGAGTTAGGGTTACGGTAAGAGTAAGGTTTAGGGTTATGTTTACTGTTACGTTTAGGATTAGGGTAAGGGTTAGGGTTAGGGTTAAGGTTAGAGTTAGGGTTAGGGTTAGGGTTAGGGTAAGGGTTAGGGTTAGGGTTAGAGTTAGGGTTAAGGTTAGGGTTAGGGTGAGGGTATGGCTAAGTATTAGCGTTAGGTTTAGAGTTAGGATTAGCGTAAGGGTTAGGGTTAGGGTTAGAGTTAGGGTAAGGGTAAGGGTTAGGGTTAGGATTAGGGTTAGGGTTAGGGTTAGGGTAAGGGTAAGGGTTAGGTTTAGGTTTAGGGTTAGGGTTAGGGTTAGGGATGGGTTGGGTTAGGGTTAGGGTTTGGGTAAGGAAAAGAGTTAGGGTTAGGGTAGGGTTAAGGTTAGGGTTAGGGTGAGGGTAAGGGTAAGGGTTAGCGTTAGGTTTAGAGTTAGGGTTTGGGTAAGGGTTAGGGTTAGGGTTAGGGTTAGGGTAAGGGGAAGGTTTAGGGTTAGGATTAGGTTTAGGGTTGGGGTTAAGGTGAGGTTTAGGGTTAGGGTAAGTGTAAGGGTTACGTTTGGTTTTGGGTAAGGGTTAGGGTTAGGGTTAGGGTTAGGGTAAGCCTTAGGTTAGGGTTAGGGTTAGGGTTAGAGATAGGGTTAGGTTTAAGGTAAGGTAAGGGTTATGGTTAGAGTTAGGGTTAATTTTAGGGTTAGGGTTAGCGTTAGGGTAAGGGTAAGGGTTAGGGTTAGGGTTAAGGTAAGGTTAAGGGTTAGGGTTAGTGTTAGGGTTATGGTCAGGGTTAGGGTTAGGGTTAGGTTTAGTGTAAGGGTAAGGTTGAGAGTTAGGTTTGGGGTTATGTTTAGGGTTAGGGTTAGGGTAAGAGTAAGGTTTAGGGTTAGGTTTACTGTTGCGTTTAGGATTAGGGCAAGGGTTAGGGTTAGAGTTAGGGTTAGGGTAAGGGTTAGGGTTATTCTTAGGGTTAGCGTTGGAGTAAGGTTAAGTGTTACGTTTAGGGTTAGTGTTAGGGTTAGGGTTAGGATAAGGGTAAGGGTTAGGGTTAATGTTAGGGTTAGGGTCAGGATTAGGCTTAGTGTTAGGTTAAGAGTTAGGGTTAGGTTTAGGGTTAGGGTTAGGGTTAAGATTGAGGTTAGGATTAGGGTTAGGGTTAGGGTAAGGGTTAGGGTTAGGGTAAGGGTTAGGATTATGGTTAGAGTTAGGGTTAGGGTAAGTGTAAGTGTTAAGGTAAGGGTAAGGGTTAGGGTTAGGTTTAGGGTTAGGGTTATGTTTGAAGTTAGGGTTAGAGTTAGAGGAGGGGTTAGGGTTAGGGTTAGGGTAAGGGTTAGGGTTAGGGTTAGGGTTAGAGTTAGGGTTAGGGTTAGAGTAAGGGTAAGGTTAGGGTTAGGGTTAGGGTAAGTGTTAGGGTTTAGGGTTAATGTTTGGGATAGGTTAAGGGTTAGGGTTAGGGTTAGGGTTAGGGTTTGGATAAGGCTTAGGGTTAGGGTATGGGTAAGTGTTAGGGTTAGGGTTAGGGTTAGGTTAAGGGTTAAGTTTAGGGTTAGGGTTAGGCTTAGGTTTGGGGTTAAGGTTAGGGTTAGGGTTAGGGTAAGTGTAAGTGTAAGGGTTAGGGTTAGGGTTAGGGTAACTGTTAGGGTTAGGGTTAGGGCGAGTGTTATGGTAACGTTAAGGGTAAGGGTTTAGGGTTAGGCTCTGGGTTAAGGTTGAGGTTAGGTTAAGGTTAGGGTTAGGGTAAGGGTTAGGGTTAGGGTTAGGGTAAGGGTTAGGGTAAGGGTGAGGGTAGGGTTTGGGTTTGGGTAAGGGTAAGGGTTAGGGTTAGGGTTAGGGTTAGGGTCAGGATTAGGCTTAGTGTTAGGTTAAGAGTAAGGGTTAGGTTTAGGGTTAGGGTTAGGTTTAAGATTGAAGTTAGGATTAGGGTTAGGGTTAGGGTAAGGGTTAGGGTTAGGGTAAGGGTTAGGATTAGGGTTAGAGTTAGGGTTAGGTGTAGGTGTTAGGGTTAGGGTTAGGGTTAGGGTTAGGTTTAGGGTTAGGGTTAGGGTTAGGGTTAATTTTAGGGTTAGGGTTAGGGTAAGTGTAAGGGTTAGGGTTACGGTTAGGGTTAGGGTTAAGGTTAGGGTTAGGGATATGGTTAGGTTTAGGGTTAGTTTTAGTGTTAGGGTTAGGGTAAGTGTAAGGGTTAGGTTTAGGGTTAGGGTTATGGTAAGGGTTAGGGTTAGGGTTAGGGTTAGGTTTAGGTTTAGGGTTAGGGTTAGGGTGATGATAAGCGTTAGTGTTAGGGTTAGGGTTAGGGTAAGGGTTAGGGTTAGGATTAGGTTTAGGTGTTAGTGTTCGGGTTAGGGTTCTGGTTAGGTTTAGGGTTAGGGTTAGGGTAAGGGTTAGGGTTAGGGTTAGGGTTAGTTTTAGTGTTAGGTTTAGGGTAAGGGTAAGGGTTAGTGTTAGGGTTAGGGTAAGGGTTAAGGTAAGGTTTAGGGTTAGGGTTAGGTTTAGGTTTAGGGTTAGGGTTAGGGTAAGGGTAGCGGTTAGTGTTAGGGTTAGGGTTAGGGTTAGGTTAGGGTTAGGGTTAGGGTTAGGGTAAGGATTAGGGTAAGGGTGAGGGTTAGGGTTAGGGTTAGGGTAAGGGTTAGGGTTAGGGTTAGGGTTAAGATTGAGTTTAGGTTTAGTGTTACAGTAAGGGTTAGGGTTAGGCTTGGGGTAAAGGTTAGGGTTAGGGTTAGGGTTAGGTTTAGAGTTAGCATTAGGGTAAGGGTTAGGGTTAGGGGTTAGGGTTAGTGTTAGGGTTAGGTTAAGGGTTAGGTTTAGGGTTAGGGCTAGGATAAGGATTAGGGTTATGGTAAGGGTAAGTGTTAGGGTTAGGGTTAGGGTAAGGGTTAGGGTAGGGTTAGGTTTAGGTGTTAGGGTTAGGGTTAGGTTTATGGTTAGGTTTAGGGTTAGGGTTAGGGTTAGGGTTAATTTTAGGTTTAGGGTTAGGGTAAGTGTAAGGGTTAGGGTTACGGTTAGGGTTAGTGTTAAGGTTAGGGTTAGGGATAGGGTTAGGGTTAGGGTTAGTTTTAGTGTTAGGGTTAGGGTAAGGGTAAGGGTTAGGTTTAGGGTCAGGATTAGGCTTAGTGTTCAGGTAAGGGTAAGGGTTAGGTTTAGGTTTAGGGGTAGGGTTAAGATTGAGGTTAGATTTGGGTTAGGGTTAGGGTAAGGGTTAAGATTAGGGTTAGAGTTAGGGTAAGGTTAAGGGTTAGGGTTAGGTTTAGGGTTAGGGTTAGGGTTATGTTTGAGGTTAGAGTTAGAGTTAGAGGAAGGGTTAGCATTAGGGTTAGGGTAAGGTTTAGGGTTAGGGTTAGAGTGAGGGTATGGGTTAGATTAAGAGTAAGGTTAGGATTAGGGTTAGGGTTAGGGTTAGGGGTTAGGGTTAGTGTTAGGTTTGGTTAAGGGTTAGGGTTAGGGTAAGGTTTAGTGTTAGGGTTAGGGTTATGTTTATGGTTACGGTTAGTGTTAGGGTTTGGGATAGGGTAAGGGTATGTGTTAGTGTTAGGGTTAGAGTTAAGGTTAGGGTTAGGGTTAGCGTTAGGGTAAAGGTAAGGGTTACGGTTAGGGTTAGGGTTAAGACAAGGGTAAGGGTTAGGGTTAGGGTTATTGTTAGGGTAAGGATCGGGGTTAGGTTTAGGCTAAGGGTAAGGTTTAGGGTTAGGGTTAGGGTTAGGGTAAGGGTAAGTGTTAGGGTTAGGTTTAGGGTTAGGTTTAGGAGTAGGGTAAGGGTAAGAGTTAGGGTTAGGGTTAGGGTTAGGGTTAGGGTAAGGTTTAGGGTTAGGGTTAGGGTTAGGGTAAGTGTTATGGTTAGGGTTAGGGTTAGGATAAGGGTAAGGGTTAGGGTTAGGGTTAGGATTAGGTTTAGGGTTCGGATTAGGGTTAGGGTTAGTGTGAGGTTTAGGGTTAGGATTAGAGTAAGGGTAAGTGTTAGGGATAGGGTTAGGGTTAGGTTTAGGGTTAAGGTTAGGGTTAGTGTTAGGGTTAGGGTTAGGTTTAGGGTTAGGTTTAGGGTTAGGGTTAGGGTAAGTGTTAGGGTTAGGGTTAGGGAAAGGTTTAGATTAGGGTTAGGGATAGGGTTAGATTTAGGGTTAGGTTTACAGTAAGGGTAAGGGTTAGGGTTAGAGTAACGGTGAAGGTTAGGGTTAGGGTTAGGATTGTGGTTAGGGTTAGGGTTAGGGTTAGGGTAAGGGTAAGGTTTAGGGTTAGGGTTTGGGTTAGGGATAGGATAAATGTTAGGGTTAGGGTTAGGATTGTGGTTAGGGTTAGGGTTAGGGTTAGGGTAAGGGTAAGGTTTAGGGTTAGGATAAGGGTAAGGGTTAGGGTTAGGGTAAGGGTTAGGTTTAGGGTAAGGGTTAGGGTTAGGTTTAGGATAAGGGTAAGTTTTAGGGTTAGAGTTAGGGTTAGGGTTAGGGTAAGGGAAAGGGTTAGGTTTAGGGTTAGGGTTAGGTTTAAGTTTAGGGTAAGGGTAAGGGTTAGGGTTAGGGTTAGGGTTAGGGTTAGGATAAGGGTTAGGGTTAGGGTTATGGTTAGGGTAGGGGTAGGGTAAGAGTAAGTGTTAGGGTTAGGGTGAGGGTTAGGATAAGTGTAAGGGTTAGGGTTAGTGTAGGGTTAGTGTTAGGGGTAAGGGTTAGGGTTAGGGTTAGAGTTAGGTTTGGGGTTAGGGTTACGTAAGGGTAAGGGTTAGGGTTACGGTTAGTGTTAGGTGTAGGGTTTGGGTTACAGTTAGGTTTAGGGTTAGGGTTAGGGTAAGGGTAAGGTTTAGGGTTAGGATTACGGTTAGGTTTAGGGTTAGGGTTAGGGTAAGGGTAAGGGTTAGGGTTAGGTTTAGTGTTAGGTTTAAGGTGAGGGTTATGGTAAGGGTAAGATTTTGGGTTAGAGTTTGGGTTTGGGTAACGGTTCTGTTTAGGGTTAGGGGTAAGGTTAGGGGTAGGGTTAGGGTAAGGGTAAGGGTTAGGGTTAGGAAGAGGGTTATTGTTAGGGTAAGGGTTAGGGTTATTGTTAGGGTTAGGTTTAGGGTTAGGGTTAGGGTTAGGGTTAGGGTTATGTTAAGGGTAAGGGTTAGGGTTAAGGTTAGGGTTACATTTAGGATTATGGTTAGAATTAGGGTCAGAGTAAGGGTTACGGTTAGATTTAGGTTTAGGGTTAGTGTAAGGGTAAGGGTTAGGTTTAGGGTTAGGGTTAGGGTTAGGTTTAGGTTAGGGTTATGGTTAGGGTTAGGGTAAGGATAAGTTTTACGGTTAAGGTTCGGGTTAGGGTTAGGGTTATGTTATGGTTAAGGTTAGGTTTAGGGTTAGGGTTAGGGTTAGCGTTAGGGTAAGGGTAAGGGTAAGGGTTAGGGATAAGGTAAGGGTAAGGGTTAGGGTTAGTGTTAGGGTTATGGTCAGGATTAGGGTTAGGGTTAGGTTTAGTGTAAGGGTAAGGTTTAGAGTTAGGTTTGGGGTTAGGTTTAGGGTTAGGGTTAGGGTAAGAGTAAGGTTTAGGGTTAGGTTTAATGTTACGTTTAGGATTAGGGTAAGGGTTAGGGTTAGAGTTAGGGTTAGGGTAAGGGTTAGGGTTATGGTTAGGGTTAGCGTTTGGGTAAGGTTAAGTGTTAGGTTTAGGGTTAGGGTTAGGGTTAGGGTTAGGATAAGGGTAAGGGTTAGGGTTAGGGTTAGGGTTAGGTTCAGGTTTAGGCTTAGTGTTAGGTTAAGAGTAAGGGTTGGGTTTAGGGTTAGGGTTCGGGTTTGGGTTAGGTTTAGGTTTGGGGTTAAGGTTAGGGTTAGGTTTAGGGTAAGGGTAAATGTAAGGGTTAGGGTTAGGGTTAGGGTAACTGTTAGGGTTAGGGTTAGGGCGAGGGTTATGGTAACGGTAAGGGTAAGGGTTTAGGGTTAGGCTCTGGTTTAAGTTTGAGGTTAGGTTAAGGTTAGGGTTAGGGTAAGGGTTAGGGTTAGGGTTAGGGTAAGGGTTAGGGTAAGTGTGAGGGTTAGGGTTTGGGTTTGGGTAAGGGTAAGGGTTATGGTTAGTGTTAGGGTTAAGATTGAGTTTAGGGTTAGGGTTAGAGTAAGGATTCGTGTGAGGGTTGGGGTAAGGGTTAGGGTTATGGTTAGAGTTAGGGTTAGGGTTAGGGTAAGGGTAAGGGTTAGGGTTAGGGTTAGGGTTAGGGTAAGGGTTAGGGTTAGGGGTTAGGGTTAGTGTTAGGGTTAGGTTACCAGTTAGGTTTAGGTTTAGGGCTAGGATAATGGTTAGGGTTAGGGTGAGGATAAGTGTTAGTGTTAGGGTTAGGGTTAGGGTAAGGGTTAGGGTTAGGGTTAGGTTTAGGTGTTAGGGTTCGGGTTCGGGTTCGGGTTCTGGTTAGGTTTAGGGTTAGGGTTAGGGTAAGGGTCAGGGTTAGGGTTAGGGTTAGTTTTAGTGTTAGGGTTAGGGTAAGGGTAAGGGTTTGGGTTAGGGTTAGGGTAAGGGTTAAGGTAAGGTTTAGGGTGAGGATAAGTGTTAGTGTTAGGGTTAGGGTTAGGGTAAGGGTTAGTGTTAGGGTTAGGGCTAGGGTAAGGGTCAGGGTTAGGGTTAGGGTTAGTTTTAGTGTTAGGGTTAGGGTAAGGGTAAGGGTTAGGGTTAGGGTTAGGGTAAGGGTTAAGGTAAGGTTTAGGGTTAGGGTTAGGGTTAGGGTAAGGGTAGGGGTTAGTGTTAGTGTTAGTGTTAGGGTTAGGGTTAGGTTAGGGTTAGGGTTAGGGTTAGGTTAAGGGTTAGGGTTAGGTTAGGGTTATGGTTAGGGTTAGGGTTAGGGTAAGGGTAAGGGTTAGGTTTAGGGTTAGGTTTAGATTTAGGGTTAGGGTTAGGCTTATCGTTAGGGTAAGGATAAGGGTTAGGGTTAGTGTTAGGGTTACGGTTAGGGTAAGGTTTAGGGTTAAGGTTAGTGTCAGGGTTAGGGTTAGGGTTAGGGTTAGGGTTAGGGTAAGGGTAAGGGTTAGGGTTAGGCTTAGGGTTAGGGTTAGAGTTAGGGTTAGGGTAAGGGTAAGGGTTAGGGGTAGGGTTAGGTTAAGGGTTAAGGTAAGGGTTAGGGTTAGGGTTAGGGTTAAGGTTAGGGTTAGGGTTAGGGTAAGGTAAGGGTTGGCGTTAGGTTTAGAGTTAGGATTAGCGTAGGGTTAGGGTTTGTGTTAGGGTAAGGGTAAGGGTTAGGGTTAGGATTAGGGTTAGGGTTAGGGTAAGGGTAAGTGTTATGTTTAGGATTAGGGTTAGGGTTAGGGTTAGGGTTAGTGTAGGATTAGGGTTAGGGTTTGGGTAAGGAAAAGAGTTAGGTTTAGGGTTAGGGTTACGGTTCGGGTTAGGGTGAGGGTAAGGGTAAGCGTTAGCGTTAGGTTTAGAATTAGGATTAGCGTAAGGGTTAGGGTTATGGTTAGGGTTAGGGTAATGGTAAGGGTTAGGGTTAGGATTAGGTTTAGGGTTGGGGTTAAGGTTAGGATTATGGTTAGGATTAGGTTTAGGGTTGGGGTTAAGGTTAGGATTAGAGTTAGGGTAAGTGTAAGGGTTTCGTTTGGTTTTGGGTAAGTTTTAGGGTTAGGGTTAGGGTTAGGGTTAGTGTTAGGTTTAGGGTTAGGGTTAGAGTAAGGGTAAGTGTTAGGCATAGGGTTAGGGTTAGGGATAAGCTTAGGTTAGGGTTAGGATTAGGGTTAGGTTTAGGGTTAGGGTTAGGGTAAGGGTAAGGGTTAGGGTTAGGGTTAGGGTAAGCCTTAGGTTAGGGTTAGTGTTAGGGTTAGAGATAGGGTTAGGTTTAAGTACGGTAAGGGTTATGGTTAGAGTTAGGGTTAAGGTTAGGGTTAGGGTTAGCGTTAGGGTAAGGGTAAGGGTTAGGTTTAGGGTTAAGGAAAGGGTAAGGGTTAGGGTTAGTGTTAGGGTTATGGTCAGGGTTAGGGTTAGGGTTAGGTTTAGTGTAAGATTAAGGTTTAGAGTTAGGTTTGGGGTTAGGTTTAGGGTTAGGGTTAGGGTAAGAGTAAGGTTTAGGGTTAGGTTTACTGTTACGTTTAGGATTAGGGTAAGGGTTAGCGTTAGAGTTAGGGTTAGGGTAAGGGTTATGGTTATGGTTAGGGTTAGCGTTGGGGTAAGGTTAAGTGTTAGGTTTAGGGTTAGTGTTAGGGTTAGGGTTAGGATAAGGGTAAGGGTTGGGGTTAGGGTTAGGGTTAGGGTTAGGATAAGGGTTAGGGTTAGGGGTTAGGGTTAATGTTAGGGTTAGGTTAAGGGTTAGGGTTAGGGTTACGGTTAGGGTTAGGGTTTGGATAAGGCTTAGGGTTAGGGTAAGGGTAAGTGTTAGGGTTAGGGTTAGGGTTAGGGTTAGGTTAAGGTTTAGGGTTAGGGTTAGGTTTAGGGTTGGGGTTAAGGTTAGGGTTAGGGTTAGGGTAAGGGTAAGTGTAAGGGTTAGGGTTAGGTTTAGGGTAAGTGTTAGGGTTAGGGTGAGGGTGAGGGTTATGGTAACGGTAATGGTAAGGGTTAAGGGTTAGGCTCTGCGTTAAGGTTGAGGTTAGGGTTAAGGTTAGGTTTAGGGTAAGGGTTAGGGTTAGGTTTAGAGTAAGGTTTAGTGTAAGGGTGAGGGTTAGGGTTTGGGTTTGGGTAAGGGTAAGGGTTATGGTTAGTGTTAGGGTTAAGATTGAGGTTAGGGTTAGGGTTAGAGTAAGGGTTAGTGTTAGGGTTGGGGTAAGGGTTAGAGTTAGAGTTAGAGTTAGGGTTAGGGTTAAGGTCAGGGTAAGGGTTAGGTTTAGGGTTAGGGTTAGGGTAAGTGTTAGGGTTAGGGTTAGGTTAAGGGTTAGGGTTAGGGTTAGGTTTAGGTGTTAGGGTTCGGGTTATGGTTCTGGTTAGGTTTAGAGTTAGGGTTATGGTAAGGGTTAGGGTAGGGTTAGGGTTAGGGTTAGTTTTAGTGTTAGGGTTAGGGTAAGGGTAAGGGTTAGGGTTTGGAGTAGGGTAAGGGTTAAGGTAAGGGTTAGGGTTAGGGTTAGGTTTAGGTTTAGGGTTAGGTTTAGGATAATGGTAGGGGTTTGTTAGGGTTAGGGTTAGGGTTAGCTTTAGGGTTAGGTTTAGGGTAAGGGCAAGTGTTAGGGTTAGGTTTAAGCTAAGGTTTAGGGTTAGGGTTAGGGTTAGGTTTAGTGTTAGGGTTAGGGTAAGGGTAAGGTTTAGGTTTACGGTTAGGGTTAGGGTTAAGGTTAGGTTTAGGGATAGGGTTAGGGTAAGGTTTAGGGTTAGTTTAGGTTAAGGGTTGGGGTTAGGGTTAGGGTTAAGGTTAGAGTTAGGTTTAGGTTTACGTTAAGGGTAAGGGTTCGGGTTAGGGATAGGGTTAGGGTTAGGGTTATGATTAGGTTAAGGGTTTTGGTTAGGGTTAGGGTTAGAGTTAGGTTTAGGGTTGGTTAAGGGTAAGGGTTAGGGTTAGGGTTAGGGTTAGGTTAAGGGTTAGGGTTATGGGTTAGCGTTAGGGTTATGGTTGGGATTAGTGTAAGGGTTAGGTTAAGGTTAGGGTAATGCTTAGGGTTAGGGTTAGATTAGGGTAAGTGTTAGGGTTAGGGTTAAGGTTATGGTTAGGGTAAGTGTTATGGTAAGGGTTAGGGTTAGGGTTAGGTTTAGGGTTATGGTAAGGGTAAGGATAAGGGTTAGGGTTAGAGCTAGGGTTAGGTTTAGGATAAGGGTTAGTGTTAGGGTTAGGGTAAGAGTAAGGTTTAGGGTTAGGGTTAGAGTTCGTGTTATTGTAAGGGTAAGGGTAAGGGTTATGGTTTGGGTTAGGGTTAGGTGTAGGGTAAGGGTATGGGTTAGGGTTAGGGTTAGGGTTAGGGTTAGTGTTAGGGTTAGTTTTAGGGTTATGGTTAGGGTTAGGATATGGGTTAGGTTAGGGTTAGGGTAAGGTTTAGGGTTAGGGTTAGATTAGGGTAAGTGTTAGAATTAGGGTTAGGGTTAGTGTTAGTGTTAGGGTAAGGGTTAGGGTTAGAATTAGTGTTACGGTAAGGGTAAGTGTTAGGGTTAGGGTTAGGGTTAGGGTTAGGTTAATTGTTAGGGTAAGGGTTTGGGTTAGGGTTAGGTTTAGGGTTGGGGTTAAGTTTAGGGTTAGGGTTAGGGAAAGGGTAATGGTTAGGGTTAGGTTTAGGGTTTGAGTAAGTGTTAGGGTTAGGGTTAGGGTTAGGGTAAGTGTTACGGTTAGGGATAGGGTTAGTGTTAGAGTAAAGGTAAGGGTTAGGTTTAGGTTTAGGGTTAGGTTTAGGGTTAGGGTAAGGGTACGGGTAAGGGTTAGGGTTAGAGTTAGGGTTAGGGTTAGGGTAAGGGTTAGTGTTAGGGTTAGGGTTAGGGTAAGGGTTAGGTTTAGGGTTAGGGTTAATGTTCGGGTTATTGTAAGGGTAAGAGTAAGGGTTATGGTTAGGGTTAGGGTTAGGTTTAAGGTAAGGGTATGGGTTAGGGCTAGGGTTAGGGTCAGGTTAAGGGTTAGGGTTAGGTTTAGAGTTATGGTTAGGGTTAGGTTTAGGGTAAGGGTAAGGTTTAGGTTTAGGGTTAGGTTTAGATTTAGGGTTTGGGTTAGGCTTAGGGTTAGGGTAAGGATAAGGGTTAGGGTTAGTGTTAGGGTTAGCGTTATGGTAAGGATTAGGGTTAAGGTTAGGGTCAGGGTTAGGGTTAAGTTTAGGGTTAAGATTAGGGTAAAGGTAGGGTTAGGGTTAGGGTTAGGGTTAGGGTGAGGGTAAGGGTAAGGGTTAGTGTTAGGTTTAGAGTTAGGGTTAGGGTAAGGGTTAGGGTTAGGGTTAGGGTAAGGGTAAGGGTTAGGGGTTAGGGTTAATGTTAGGGTTAGGTTAAGGGTTAGGGTTAGGGTTAGGTTTAGGTTAAGGGTTAGGGTTAGGGTTAGGGTTATGTTTAGGGTTGGGTTAGGGTTAGAGTTAGAGGAAGGGTTAGCGTTAGGGTTAGGGTAAGGGTTAGGGTTAGGGTTAGGGTTAGAATTAAGGTTAGGGTTAGAGTAAGGGTAAGGTTAGGGTTAGGGTTAGGGTAAGGGTTAGGGTTAGGGGTTAGGGTTAATGTTAGGGTTAGGTTAAGGGTTAGGGTTAGGGTTAGGTTTAGGTTAAGGGTTAGGGTTAGGGTTAGGGTTATGTTTAGGGTTGGGGTTACGGTTAGGGTTAGGATAAGGGTAAGTGTAAGGGTTAGGGTTAAGTTTAGGGTAAGTGTTAAGGTTAGGGTTAGGGTGAGGGTTATGGTAAGGGTAAAGGTAAGGTTTAGGGTTAGACACTGGGTTAAGGTTGAGGTTAGGGTTAAGGTAAGGGTTAGAGTAAGGGATAGGGTTAAGGTTGGGGTAAGGGTTAGGTTTAGGGTTAGAGTTAGGGTTAGGGTTAGGGTAAGGGTAAGGGTTAGGGTTAGGGTTAGGGTAAGGGTTAGGGTTAGGGGTTAGGGTTAGTGTTAGGGTTAGGTTAAGGCTTAGGTTTAGGGTTAGGGCTAGGATAAGGGTTAGGGTTAGGGTAAGGATAAGTGTTAGGGTTAGGGTTAGGGTTAGGGTTATGTTAAAGGTTAGGGTTAGGGTTAGGTTTAGGTGTTAGGGTTCGGGTTAGGGTTAAGGTTAGGTTTTGGGTTAGGGTTAGGGTAAGGGTTAGGGTTAGGGTTAGGGTTTGGGTTAGTTTTAGTGTTAGGGTTAGGGTAAGGGTAAGGGTTAATGTTAGGGTTAGGGTAAGGGTTAGGGATAGGGTTAGGGTAAGGTTTAGGGTTAGGTTAGGTTAAGGGTTGGGGTTAGGGTTAGGGTTAAGGTTAGAGTTAGGTTTAGGTTTAGGTTAAGGGTAAGGGTTAGGGTTAGGGATAGGGTTAGGGTTAGGGTTAGGGTTAGGTTAAGGGTTTTGGTGAGGGTTAGGGTTAGAGTTAGTTTTAGGGTTCGTTAACGGTAAGGGTTAGGGTTAGGGTTAGGGTTATGGTAAGGTTAAGGGTAAGGTTTAGGGTTAGAGTTAGTGTTAGGGTTAGGGTAAGGGTTAGTGTTAGGGTTAGGGTAAGAGTAAGGTTTAGGGTTAGGGTTAGGGTTCGGGTTATTGTAAGGGTAAGGGTAAGGGTTATGTTTATGGTTAGGGTTAGGGTTAGGGTAAGGGTATGGGTTAGGGTTAGGGTTAGGGTTAGGGTTAGTTTTAGCGTTATGCTTAGGTTTAGGGTTAGGGTAAGCGTAAGGGTTAGGTTTAGGGTTAGGTTTAGATTTAGGGTTAGGGTTAGGGTTAGGGTAAGTATAAGGGTTAGGGTTAGTGTTAGGGTTAGGGTTAGGGTAAGGGTTAGGGTTAAGGTTAGGGTTAGGGTTAGGGTTAGGGTTCGGGTTAGGGCTAGGGTATGGGTTAGTGTAAGGTTTAGGGTTAGGGTTAGGGTAAGGGTAGTGTTAGGGTTAGGGTTAGGGTTAGGGTTAGGGTTAGGGTAGGGTTAGGGTTAGGGTTTGGGCAAGGAAAAGGGTTAGGCTTAGGGTGAGGTTTAAGGTTAGGGTTAGGGTCAGGGTAAGGGTTAGTGTTAGGTTTAGAGTTAGGGTTAGGGTAAGGGTTAGGGTTAGCGTTAGGGTAAGGGTAAGGTTTAGGGATAGGATTAGGTTTAGGGTTGGGGTTAAGGTTAGGGTTAGGATTACGGTAAGTGTAAGGGTTACGGTTAGGTTTTGGGTAAGGTTTAGGGTTAGTGTTAGGTTTAGGGTGAGGGTTAGAGTGAGGGTAAGGGTCACGGATAGGGTTAGGGTTAGGTTTAAGGTTAGGGTTAGGGTAAGGGTAAGGGTTAGGGTTAGGGTTAGGATTAAGATTTGGTTTAGGGTTAGGGTTAGGTTAAGGGTTATGTTTAGGGTTAGGGTAAGGGTTAGGTTAGGGTTAGGGTTAGGGTTAGAGTTAGGGTTAGGTTTAAGGTAAGGTAAGGGTTATGGTTAGAGTTAGGGTTAAGGTTAGGGGTAGGGTTCGCGTTAGGGTAAGGGTAAGGCTTAGGGTTAGGGTTGAGGTAAGGGTAAGGTTTAGGGTTAGTGTTAGGGTTATGGTTAGGTTTAGGGTTATGGTTAGGGTTAGTGTAAGGGTAAGGTTTACAGTTAGGATTGGGGTTAGGTTTAGGGTTAGGGTTAGGGTAAGAGTAAGGTTTAGGGTTAGGTTTACTGTTACGTTTAGGATTAGGGTAACGGTTATTGTTAGAGTTAGGGTTAGGGTTAGGGTTAGGATTAGGATAAGTGTAAGGGTTATGGTTAGGGTTAGGGTTAGGTTTAGGTTAAGGGTTAGGGTTAGGTTTCGTATAAGGGTAAGTTTTAGGGTTAGGGTTAGGGTTAGGTTTAGTGTAAGGGAAAGGGTTAGGGTTAGGGTTAGCGTTAGGTTTAGGTTTAGGTTTAGGTAAGGGTTAGGGTTAGGGTTAGGGTTAGGGTTAGGGTAAGGTTAGGGTTAGGGTTAGGGTTAGGATAGGGGTTAGGGTAAGGGTAAGTGTTAGGGTTAGGGTTAGGGTTAGGATAAGTGTAAGGGTTAGGGTTAGGGTTAGTGTTAGGGGATAGGGTTAGGGTTAGGGTTAGTGTTAGGGTTAGGTTTAGTGTTAGGGTTAGGGTTAGGGTTAAGGTAAGGGTAAGTGTTAGGGTTAAGGTTAGGGTTAGAGTTAGGATTATGATTAGAGTTAGGTTCAGGGTAAGGGTTACGGTTAGGTTTACATTTAGGGTTAGGGTAAGGGTAAGGGTTAGGTTTAGGGTTAGGGTTAGGGTTAGGGATAGGGTTATGTTTAGGGTTACGGTTAGGGTGAGGGTTATGGTTAGGGTAAGGGTAAGTGTTTAGGGTTAGGCTCTGGGATAAGGTTGTGGTTAGGGTTAAGTTTAGGGTTAGGGTAAGGATTAGGGTTAGGGCTAGGGTAAGGATTAGTGTAAGGGTTAGGGTTAAGATTGAGGTTAGGGTTAGTGTTACAGTAAGGGTTAGGGTTAGAGTTAGGGTTAGGGTTAGAGTTAGGGTTAGGGTAAGGGTTGGGGTTAAGGGTTAGGGTTAGTGTTATGGTTAGGTTAAGGGTTAGGGTTAGGGTTAGGGCTAGAATAAGGGTTAGGGTTAGGGTAAGGGTAAGTGTTAGTGTTAGGTTAAGGGTTAGGGTAAGGTTAGGATTAGGGTTTTGTTTAGGTGTTAGGGTTAGGTTAGGGTTAGTGTTAGGTTTAGGGTTAGGGTTAGGGTAAGGGTTAGGGTTAGGGTTAGGGTTAGGTTTAGGGTTAGGGTTAGGTTTAGGGTAAGGGTAAGAGTTAGGGTTAAGGTTATGGTTAGAGTTAGGATTATGGTTAGGGTTAGTGTTAGGGTTAGGGTTAGGGTTAGGGTAAGGGTCAGGGTAAGGGTTACGGTTAGGTTTAGGTTTACGGTTAGGGTAAGGGTAAGGGTTAGGTTTAGTGTTAGGGTTAGGGTTAGGGTTAGGGTTAAGGTTAGGTTTAGGCTTAGGTTAAGGGTAAGGGTTAGGGTTAGGTTTAGGGTTACGGTTAGGGTAAGGGTAAGGCTTAGGGTTAAGTTTAGGTTTAGGGTTACGGTTTAGGGTAAGGGTAAGGGTTAGGGTTAGGGTTAGGGTTAGGGTTAAGGTTAGGTTTAGGGTTAGGGTTAGGTTAAGTGTTAAGGTTAGAGGTTAGGGTTAGTGTTAGGGTTAGGTTAATTGATAGGGTTAGGGTTAGGGCTAGGTTAAGGATTAGGTTTAGGGTAAGGGTAAGTGTTAGGGTTAGGGTTAGGGTTAGGTTTAGGTTAAGTTTTAGTGTTAGGGTTAGGTTTAGGTTTAGGTTTGGGGTTAAGGTTAGGGTTAGGGTTAGGGTAAGGGTAAGGGTAAGGGTAAGGGTTAGGGTTAGGGTTAGGGTAAGCGTTAGGGTTAGGGTTAGGGTGAGGGTTATGGTAAGGGTAAGGGTAAGGGTTTAGGGTTAGGCTCTGGGTTAAAGTTGAGGTTAGGGTTAAGGTTAGGGTTAGGGTAAGGGTTAGGGTTAGGGTTAGGGTAAGGGTTAGGGTAAGGGTGAGGGTTAGGGTTTTGGTTTGGGTAAAGGTAAGGGTTATGGTTAGTGTTTGGGTTAAGATTGAGGTTAGGGTTACGGTTAGAATAAGGGTTAGGGTTAGGGTTGGGGTAAGGGTTAGGGTTAGGGTTAGAGTTAGGGTTAGGGGTAGGGTAAGTGTAAGGGTTAGGGTTAGGGTTAGGGTAAGGGTTAGGTTTAGGGGTAGGGTTAGTGTTAGGGTTAGGTTAAGGGTTAGGTTTAGGGTTAGGGCTAGGATAAGGGTTAGGGTTAGGGTAAGGATAAGTGTTAGGGTTAGGGTTGGGGTTAGGGTAAGGGTTAGGGTAAGGGTTAGGTTTAGGTGTTAGGGTTTGGGTTAGGGTTAGGGTAAGGGTTAGGTTTAGGTGTTAGGGTTCGGGTTAGGGTTAGGTTTATGTTAAGGGTTAGGGTTAGGGTTAGGGTTAGGGTTAGGGTTAGGGTTAGTTTTAGTGTTAGGGTTAGGGTAAGGGTAAGTGTTAGTGTTAGGGTTAGGATAAGGTTTAAGTTAAGGGTTAGGTTAGGGTTAGGTTTATGTTTAGGGTTAGGGTTAGGGTAAGGGTAAGGGTTAGTGTTAGGGTAAGGGTTAGGTTTAGGTTTAGCGTTAGGGTTAGGGTAAGGGCAAGGGTTAGGGTTAGGGTTAAGGTAAGGTTAGGGTTAGGGTTAGGGTTAGGTTTAGTGTTACGGTTAGGGTAAGGGTAAGGTTTAAGGTTAGGGTTAGGGTTAGGGTTAAGGTTTAGTGTTAGGGTTAGGGTAAGGGTAAGGTTTAAGGTTAGGGTTAGGGTTAGGGTTAAGGTTAGGGTTAGGGATAGGGTTAGGGTAAGGTTTAGGTTTAGGTTAGGTTAAGGGTTTGGGTTAGGGTTAGGGTTAAGGTTGGAGTTAGGTTTAGGTTTAGGTTAAGGGTAAGGGTTAGGGTTAGGGATAGGGTTAGGGTTAGGGTTAGCGTTAGGGTTAGGTTAAGGGATTTGGTTAGGGTTAGGGTTAGAGTTAGGTTTAGGGTTGGTTAAGGGTAAGCGTTAGGGTTAGGGTTAGGGTTTCTTTAAGGGTTAGGGTTATGGTTAGCATTAGTGTTATGGTTGGGATTAGAATAAGGGTTAGGTTACAGTTAGGGTAAGGTTTAGGGTTAGGGTTAGATTAGGGTAAGTGTTGGGGTTAGGGTTTGGGTTAGGGTTAGGGTAAGTGTTATGGTAAGGGTTAGGGTTAGGGCTAGGTTTAGGGTTATGGTAAGAGTAAGGGTAAGGGTTAGGGTTAGAATTAGTGTTAGGGTTAGGGTAAGGGTTAGTGTTAGGGTTAGGGTAAGTGTAAGGTTTAGGGTTAGGTTTAGGTTTCGGGTTATTGTAAGGGTAAGGGTAAGGGTTATGGTTAGTGTTAGCATTAGCTTTAGGGTAAGGGTATGGGTTAGGGTTAGGGTTACGGTTAGGGTTAGGTTAGGGTTAGGGTTAGTTTTAGGATTATGGTTAGGTTTAGGGTTAGGGAAAGCGAAAGGGTTAGGTTTAGGGTTAGGTTTAGAGTTAGGTTAGAGTTAGGGTTAGGGTAAGAATAAGGTTTAGGGTTAGTTTTAGGGTTACGGTTAGGGTAAGGGTTAGGGTTAAGTTTAGGGTTAGGGTTAGGGTTAGGGTTCGGGTTAGGGTTAGGGTAAGGGTAAGGGTTAGGTTTAGGTTTAGGTTTAGGGTTAGGTTTAGGGTAGGGTTAGGGTTAGGTTTTGGGCAAGGAAAAGGTTTAGGGTTAGGGTTAGGGTTAAGGTTAGGGTTAGGGTGAGGGTAAGGGTAAGGGTTAGGGTTAGGTTTAGAGTTAGGGTTAGGGTAAGTGTTAGGGTTAGGGTTAAGGTTAGGGTAAGGGTAAGGTTTAGGGTTAGGATTAGGTTTAGGGTTGGGGTTAAGGTTAGGGTTAGGGTTATTGTAAGAGTAAGGGTTACGGTTAGGTTTTGGGTAAGGGGTGGGTTAGGGTTAGTGTTAGGGTTAGGGTTAGTGTTAGGTTTAGGGTTAGGGTTAGAGTAAGGGTAAAGGTTAGGGATAGGGTTAGGGTTAGGGTTAAGGTTAGGGTTAGGGTTAGGATTAGGGTTAGGTTTAGGGTTAGGGTTAGAGTAAGTGTAAGGGTTAGGGTTAGGGTAAGGGTAAGGGTTAGGGTAGGGTTAGGGTTTGAGTAAGTGTTATGGTTAGGGTTAGGGTTAGGGTATGGGTTACGGTTCGGGTTAGGGTTAGTGTTAGGGTAAAGGTAAGGGTTAGGGTTAGGGTTAGGTTTAGGTTAGGGTAAGGATAAGGGTACGGGTAAGGGTTAGGGTTAGAGTTAGGGTTAGGGTTAGGGTACGGTTAGTGTTAGGGCTAGGATTAGGGTTAGGGTTAGGGTTAGGGTTAGGGTAAGGGTTATGTTGACGGTTTGGGTAAGGGTTAGGTTAGGGGTAGGGTTAGGGTTAGAGTTAGGCTTAGGTTTAAGGTAAGGTAAGGGTTATGGTTAGAGTTAGGGTTAAGGTTAGGGTTAGGGTTAGCGTTAGGGTAAGGTTAAGAGTTAGGGTTAGGGTTGAGGTATGGGTAAGGGTTAGGGTTAGTGTTAGGGTTATGGTTAGGTTTAGGGTTAGGGTTAGGTTTAGTGTCAGGGTAAAGTTTAGAGTTAGGATTGGGGTTAGGTTTAGGGTTAGGGTTAGGGTAAGAGTAAGGTTTAGGGTTAGTTTTACTGTTAAGTTTTGGATTAGGGTAAGGGTTATTGTTAGAGTTAGGGTTAGGGTAAGGGTTAGGGTTATGGTTAGGGTTAGGGTTAGGGTAAGGGTAAGTGTTAGGGGTAGGGTTAGTGTCAGGGTTAGAGTTAGGATAAGGGTAAGGGTTATGGTTAGGGTTAGGGTTAGGTTTAGGTTAAGGGTTAGGTTAGGTTTAGTAAAAGGGTAAGTTTTAGGGTTAGGATTAGGGTTAGGTTTAGTGTAAGGGAAAGGGTTAGGGTTAGGGTTAGGGTAAGGTTAGGGTTAGGGTTAGGGTAAGGTTAGGGTTAGGGTTAGGGTTAGGGTAGGGGTTAGGGTAAGGGTAAGTGTTAGGTTTAGGGTTAGGTTTAGGATAAGTGTAAGGGTTAGGGTTAGGGTTAGGGTTAGTGTTAGGGGTTAGGGTTAGGGTTAGGGTTAGTGTTAGGGTTAGGTTTAGTGTTTGGGTTAGGGTTAGGGTTAGGCTTAGGGTAATGGTAAGTGTTAGGGTTAAGGTTAGGGTTAGAGTTAGGATTATGATTAGAGTTAGGGTCAGAGTAAGGGTTACGGTTAGGTTTACGCTTAGGGTTAGTGTAAGGGTAAGGGTTAGGTTTAGGTTTAGGGTTAGGTTTAGGGATAGGGTTATTGTTAGGGTTAGTGTTAGGGTTAGGGTTAGGGTGAGGGTTATGGTAAGGGTAAAGTTTAGGGTTTAGGGTTAGGCTCTGAGTTAAGGTTGAGGTTAGGGTTAAGTTTAGGGTTAGGGTAAGGATTAGGGTTAGGGTTAGGGTAAGGATTAGTGTAAGTGTTAGGGTTAAGATTGAGGTTAGGGTTAGTGTTACAGTAAGGGGTAGGGTTAGGGTTGGGGTAAGGTTTAGGGTTAGAGTTAGGGTTAGAGTTAGAGTTAGGTTTAGGGTAAGGGTTAGGGTTAGGGGTTAGGGTTAGTGTTAGGGTTAGGTTAAGGGTTAGGGTTAGGGTTAGGGCTAGGATAAGGGTTAGGGTTAGGTTAAGGGTAAGTGTTAGTGTTAGGGTTAGGGTTAGCGTAAGGGTTAGGGTTAGGGTTAGGTTTAGGTGTTAGGGTTAGGGTTAGGGTTAGGTTTAGGGTTAGGTTTAGGGTTAGGGTTAGGGTTAGGGTAAGGGTAAGGGTTAGGGTTAAGGTTAGGGTTAGAGTTAGGATTATGGTTAGAGTTAGGGTCACGGTAAGGGTTACGGTTTGGTTTAGGTTTAGGGTTAGGGTAAGGGTAAGGGTTAGGTTTAGGGTTAGGGTTAGGTTTAGGGTTAGGGTTATGGTTAGGATTATGGTAAGGATAAGGGTTATGGTTAAGTTTAGGTTTAGGGTTAGGGTTAGGGTTAAGGTTAGCTTTAGTATTAGGTTAAGGGTAAGGGTTAGGGTTAGGTTTAGGATTACGGTTAGGGTGAGGGTAAGTCTTAGGGTTAAGGTTAGGTTTAGGGTTAGGGTTAGGGTAAGGGTAAGGGTTAGGGATAGGGTTAGGTTTAGGGTTAAGGTTAGGGTTAGGGTTAGGCTTAGATTTAGGGTTAGGTTAAGGGTTAAGGTTAGAAGTTAGGGTTAGTGTCAGGGTTAGGTTAAGGGTTAGGGTTAGTTTTAGGGCTAGGATAAAGGTTAGGGTTAGGGTATGGGTAAATGTTAGGGCTAAGGATAGGGTTACGGTAAGGGTTACGGTTAGGCTTAGGTTTAGGAGTTAGGGTTCGGATTAGGGTTAGGGTTATTTTTCGGGTTAGGGTTAGGGTTAGTTTTAGTGTTAGGGTTAGGGTAAGGGTAAGGGTTAGGTTTAGGGTTAGGGTTATGGTAAGGG